>MU223225.1:4933780-4960197 GCA_018584345.1 Thuja plicata
ACCTTGTTATGAAATATTGATGCATGCCTATACAAGAGACTTGTGTTCTACTTGCAATTCAGAGTTAGTTGACCCAGGGGTTTATTCTGTGTATGTTATGTTTTCATGCCAATTTCGGTGCATCACCTAGTAGGTAGTTTGTTTTCAGTCATTTCCCTTTCATGCACTCCTTCTGCCCCTTTCCGTCAAAAGATTTACTTTCTTGTTTTAGAAGCAAATTAAGGTGATTATCCAAGAGGAACCAGCCTAGAACCTGGAGGTCTCATCTCAGTTAGCATAAGGTCCCACAACCTTGAGATGATTCCCATGTTATACTGGATTATCAAGACCAAGAGAGCTTGAGATCAGAGGCGCAAATTCAGTGTATAACAGTTTCCACGAGTTATAATTTTTTTATGATTTTTCATGAAAATTTGTTTCTAGTTTCAAATTAGGTAATGTTTTGGAAAAATTTAGATTTTTGAAAATTTCTAAGAATTATACAGGGGTTATGTTCTTTTTGTAATTAATTTTGAAGGAAATTAATATCTTAAATATCCAATCTTTGAAAACTAGTCTATTTTGGTAAATTAAGTCCCTAGAGTACAAATTAAGGAATATTGCTAAATTTTTTACATTTTTTGAAAGATCTCAGATTTTTAGCAGGGGTATCTTCTTTTCTTTTTTTAATTTTGGAGCCTAAATTATAGCAAAAAAAAAAGATCTTGTTGACTAGGTCAAAAGTGAAAAAAAATAAAAAATTCTAATGAACTTGCACCTTATTTTCAATTCATTTCATTGCATCTTGCATTTTACGGTTGCTTATTGGGTTTTATTGCAGCATTTTGATCTTTTACTTGCTTCCTAACAAGTGGTTTTACAGGGTTATTTCTTTCATTTTCATATCTTTTGTGCCCTAACTTGTTGTTTTGTAGGATCCATTTGCTAAAAGAATTGGATTAGAATTTTTTGAAATTATGTTAGAGGTATGTAACTAGTTATTGTGTGTCTTAGCTATCATAAATAATTTTTCATAGGAACATAGCTTAATTAGATTTCTTTCGGTAAATGAACATATAGTTGATGTGTTTGGGAGACACTATGGAGTAGGAGAATATGCTATTTCCTTATGGAAATTCAAAAATCTTGACCTTCATTAGCTATCCATTTCTTGCTTGCATTTACCTTTAGAGGGCCTGCTAAGAGAGAAATATTTTGGGAATGACCCAAGTGGGGAACAAGCTGACCTAGCTACTCCATCCCAATATAATCAAAAGCTTCCTTCAATCCAAAGAGAGGGGAGACTTGGCTATTTTCTATTCCTAATGCCTCTTCATATGTCGGGCCTAGTTGCCTCAATCTTGCTAAGAAAGACAAAACTTGGTTGAGCTCTTGTAGGCATATCTTGGTCTCAATCTTGTTTACAAGGTAAAAGCATAATAAACTATCATCTTTTTAGCTAACTTTATAGACTTAGCCCAATTAGACTCGGCCTAGTCAGACTCACCTGAGTCTAACATGACTGAGTCTATATAGGCACCACACAACACCAAATGGCGCCTACATGGGCTATTAGGCTCCTGTGTGAGCCAATGCAAGGGCCAGTAGGACTTAGCTGAGTCTGATTGGGCCGAATCTGACTCGGCTGAGTCTACCTAGGTGGCATGCAATGTTGGCAGCCAAACCTCCAAAAACACAAAAAGGCATAAGTTTTCACTTCTTCTATACCATTCCCTGCTCAAAATATAAAATTTTAGAAAAATAAAAGTACCCTTTTCTACATCTCAGAATGATGATTCTTGATATATAAATTTTGTATTGTTTTGACTACAAAACTTTGAACAAATTTGCTAAAAACTACATGTAGGTATAAAAAGCTTTGAGAAGTCATTGATTCAGAAAATATAAAAAATGCTAAATCTATTAAAAAAGAAATTCAAATCATACAAAACACTAGAGAAGAGAGTCATCTTCAATAATATGTAATTTATTTGGTTTTTGGTATATTTTTGATAGCTGAAAATTGACGGGAGACAAAAACTATTGATTTCAGGTAAGTTCGGCTTTGAATACTTATAACGGGAAAAATATAGATTAAAAACACTTCTTTCTTTATTTATGCACTATCTATACATGTCATCTAAAGCATATTCTAAAATTGGAGGAAAAAATAATGTTTTACTTACAATGATTTGGCAGGAAGTAAACTCCCTAATTTGCAGTATTTTTCAAGAAATAAAAGATAGACCTAAAAATTTCAAAAAACATATTAATTTTTTTTCAATTTTTAAAAAAAAAATTATAGGCATAAAATTCATCCTATTTCACACATTTCATCAATTTACGTCATCTTTAAATTCTCAACAAAAATGTGACTTTTATGCCCTTGAAGTTTTACAGTTTTGGTGTTAACATTTTCCCTTGTAAAAGGGTGAATTTATTTTTCTTTTAGAAGGGTAAAAATTTATTTTTCTTTTACAAGACCACAAGGGGAGTACATTGAACTTGTATATGGCTAAGGGGTCTCAATATTTCTTTTGAGACTATTCCTTTTTAGTGCTTGTAGGGCCATAGGCCTCAATTTCCCTTGTGAAACTACAAGGAATAGGGGTGATACCACAAAGTTGTGTCCCACTTTTAGGCACGAAGAAAAATAATGTGGATGGATTTTTTTCATTTTTGACCCCTTCAAGCGAATGGGGGTGTTCTTGTGAAGGGAAAAAACCCCTTCACACAAACTAGATGAAATGGGGGGTTCGCTCGAATAAAACCCAATTCGAGCGAACCCTATGAATCAACATAAACCAATAAATTTGTACAAATTTTCCATGGGGGTTGGCTGGAAGGGGGTTCTCCAAAACCCCCTTCCCTAGAAGTGGTGTTCTAGAAAACCCCCTAAATTTGGCCTTCCTCTCCAAAGGCAACAAATTTCTGCAAATTTTTGCCCTTTGAAGGTCTCAATCAAGGACCAAATAAAACAATCTTCTAAAACCCAAATGGAAGATGATGTAACTCAAAATTTTTTTTACAATGACTATAATTTTAATATATATTGAGTTCATTATGACTTTATCTTTTTATTATAATTAAACATAGGTTTTCTGGCCATTTAGCAACCTCTCTCTTCGATGCTTCATGAACAATATTAATTTAGAAAACAAGATTATGATAAATATGTAGGAAAAGATTATTAGTGTTACCTTTCAATGAAATAAAAGAAAAACTGAATTTTAATATATATAGATCAAGTAAGAGTGATCCAAGTTACCTTATGTCTAAATTATAGTTACTGTGACTTTAGAACTTAATAAACTATGAAATATGGACCCAAAATGAATGAAGCCAATTACATCCTTTAGATATTGAAGTTAAAAATATAACCTCGAAAGAATTACATCGTTATCATATTTAAAAAAAAATAGTTTTGCTAATCCAAGTGAAAGTCACTCCTTAAAAACATTGTTTTTTCACACCACTTTTTGAAGGAGAAGGAAAAATGAATTTTAATAATTTTAATTTTTTAAAAATATATTTATAAACTAGAAATAAAATGCTAAAAGACTCTAGTTTACATCATCTTCAAATTCTTAATAGTTTTGCGACATGTGTTCAAAAGTGAAGTTTTTTCTCAGACTATTGATCTTAGTGTCAAAGTTGGCCAAAAATTGGGACACACTATTGTGGGACCACCCATAATTATGAATGGGTGTCTTTACTAGACACTTTTAGATAGAATCTACCGGAATCACCTCCAAAATTATCATAATCTTTGTACAAGGACCGATCCAAGTGGTTTCACAAATCACCCAATATTTTTACACTCACCATTTGTATTCCCAAGGGAATATTCCTGGAAAAATCCAACATCACTTTGTGTGAGGCGAAGGAATATCTAGTGTGGGAAAATATTTTGATAGTAAGCCAAATTGTCCTTTGGTAGCTTGTGTTTGATGTGTCTTTGATCATGTTAAGACCCGTGGAAATGATTTGAACATACACATGATGGTACTATACATAGGGTTTTTTTTTAGACCTCACAAATGCTTGTATCGTACAAGGTTGCTTTGTCCCTTGCTTGATTGTTTGAAGACTACTCTATGTGTCACATTTTCTTTTAAAACTTGATTCTGAACTTCAAACTTGTTAAAAAGTTGAAATTGCTTATTTTCACAAATTTGTAATTTGTCAAAATAATTACTTTGACTCAAAGATTTGGTCTTTTTATGTTTGTTGTCCCAGTCTCACCTCTAGTTTTGAGAAATATTGTGCGACAATCTGAAACATCATCCTATTTTCTAAACAAATATCCTCCTATCCTGAAATATTTTATAGCTTTTTTGTGGTTTGTCGCCCAGTTTGTGAACTAAGTGTGTTTGGCCTTCAATTTACTCTTAGCTGGTTTAGGAAGTTTATACTTGACTATTTTTGGTCTCTTGGTCTGAAACTAATAGGTTAGGGACTTTTTTTAGTTGAAAAGGATCACCTAGATACCTTGGTTATATTCATGATTAGTAAAGTTGTTCACTTGTCTATCCCTTTTGGTTATCTTTGTCTTTATCTTGATGTTATCTCTTGACTTGAGTCACAAGTGTCATACACAAGGATCTTACCTGCAACTTGGGTACTTTTTGGTAATTCATCTTGATCTTATGTTACTCTCTTTTAATTTTCGACAAGTGAACACTTTTCTTTTCTAGGGTGGACCTCAAGTTGTCTTATGTCATCTTAATTATCTCTTTATACACTCATTCATTCTAGTAACAAATAGATATCAGATTGATCAAGGAAAGAAACCTCCAATTACCTTTGATGAATTACCTTTTCCTACTAGGAATCAACATCATCAAGACAAAGAACCTCAAGTTACCTTTGACAAATAGGGAGATAGTACAAAATTTTGGTTTGATCCTTTTGGAAGCACCTTTAATAGTACCTGTGAGACACCTCTTGCATCATCAAGGTCTGAAAAATATTTTATCTCTCACCATGTCTAGAGAAGAGAATAACAAGAAATTGAATGATCTCTTTAAACACAATCAAAGGTTAAGGAAAATGGATTTAGAAAGAAAGGCTTACGTGGAAGAACAAGAAACCCATTTGGATCAATAATTTAATACCAATTTCCTTGGGAATAATGGAAATAACACACCTCCAAGATCTCCCCCAAGGCCAAAACACAATGGGTTTTATTCACCTCCAAGATGTTCACATTTTAGGTCTAAATCTCAACATGATAACAATGCAGAGCATGAGATTACTGAAGAAGAGCTCCTAAACATTCAACAAGATGACTGTTATCAAAGGATGATGTTAAAAGTATTGGAACAAAATGGTGATCAATATTTTGTGCACTTGGCTTCTAAAGGGATAAAACTCCCTCATGACTTTGATGTTAATGGATTGATTCAAAGAAGAGAAACCTCACCTTTGAAAGTTGCCAACAAGGAAATACAAAATTTGAAAAATGAAATGTAAAACTTAAAAAGGGAAAAGGAGAAGCCTAAGTCATCATTTTCTATGGAATCCATCTGCACCCTTCCTTTTGACAAGAGTCTATACATGATGCCTTTTCAAAGAGATATTGAGATTCCTAAGTATGATAAATATGATGGAAATGGGGATACACATGACCATGTTCGACAATTCTATGCTTTGAGTATGGACTTTATGCATGATGACACTTATATTATGAGGCTCTTTCCTAGAAGTGTAAATGGCCAAGCTATGGAGTGGTTCACAAAAATCACATCTCCACTCAAGTATTTTGATGAGTTAGTGCAAAGGTTTATTCAACAATACTCTTATAATATTTAGCACCCTGTGACTATTCTTGACCTATACAACATCAAACAAAAACAAGGTGAACCTTTTGTTATATTCTTAGAAAGATGGAGAAATATACACTTAACATACCCATGAAAACTTCCATAAAATGAGAAGATTGATATCTTTCTTAATAATTTCATACCTGGGTTGTATTACGATCTTATAAAGAAAGTATTTTTCACCTTTAATGATATGATTGAAAGTGCTTTCCGAATAGAGGATATTTTGGTCAAAAAGGGTGAGATCACATTGAGCAAGGAAAAGTCTACAAATGGTAATTGATATAACAAAGAAAAGAATAAGCCTTGGAATAAGAACAAGCATGTGGTCAATGATGGTTTTTTTTATGAGCCTAAGCCTAAAGAGCCCATTTTTAACTTGGGTAGGGTTATCCTAACAACCAAAAACGAAGAATTGGTAGGATCTAATGATTATAATAACGCTAAATCTTCATGGGAACCTTGGACTAAATGTGATTTTAATCCCTTGGGAGATTCATATAATGTGATACTTAATACTTTACTTGACAACAAGATTATCACACTACGTGAATATGCTAAACCATATGAGCTAGAAGTGAAATCTAAGTGGAAGAATGACAATCATTATTGTGAGTATCATAATAACAAAGGACCTAAGACATACAATTACATAAAGTTAAAACATGTCATTAAATATCTTATTGAAGATGGAAAATTTGGAGTGAATGGTCTTACTAATAATTCTGATCATAGGGCCTTTAAAGAACTATTCCCTGAGTATGACAAAGGAGAAACATCAAAGAAAGATGAGGGAGCTAAGGTCAACTATAATTATATGAACAGTGACAATGTTATCAATATGCTAGAACCTGTAATTGAAAACATTAACATGGTGAGACCGAATGGACCCAATTATGATTCAGATACTAATGAGGCACCTAAGTTTATCTTGATAGGTGTTGGTTCTTCCACACAATCGTAATCTTACAATGAGTGTAATCACATGATCATTCTTAAAGGCATTCACTCTCCTTCACAAATGGAGAGTGTGAATTCTATCACTAGGATTCAACCCAAGGTCCTAATTCTTCAAATAAAACTAATCCCAAGAAAGTGGCATCCTCTTCCAAGAAAGCCTCTACTTCCAATAAGTAAAACTACAATCTAGTAGATAAACTTTAGTGTACTCCAGCCCAGATTTCAATCTATGAGTTCCTAGAGTTATCATATATGCACAAGGAGATCTTAGAGAAATCTTTACAAACAAGAAATGTCCCTAAAGACATTGATATTGATCAATGTCAGACCATGGTTAATCACATTACTACTCTGCATTACCTTACATTTTTTGAATAAGATGACAAGTCTCTAAGTCATCCTGATAACCTTGCCCTACATATTGAAATCCAAATCTACCAAACCTAAGTTAAATGCGTGTTGACAAATAATGGCACCGGGTTAAATATTTGTTCATTCAATGTGATTAAGAATTCAGGATTGTTAGAGTTCACCATTTATACAAAGATGAAGGTTACTATTAAATACTATGATGAAGTTGAAAGATCTTCTAAATGATTGGTTGTGTTACATATTTGGGTTGGTCCAGTAGAAAAAGATGTGGTTTTTCAAGTTCTTGATATTCCCCTTTCTTCCGACATATGTCTAAGGAGACCATTGATCTATGATATGAAAGCAATTCCCTCTACCTACCATCAATGTATAAAGTTTCCCTTCAACAGTATCGAGGTTTCCGCTGCAAGGGATAATTTGATGTTTATCAATACACTTACTACTAAATCATTAGTACCACACAATAAAGTTGCAGATAAAAAAAAAGACTAATCTTGTTGATTGTGAGAAGAAGTTAAAAATTCTAGATATTGGAATGGGGTAATAATGCTTAGATTACATTTCTACACTCCTAGTCTCCCATTATTCTTATGGAAAACCTTCAAAGGATAAGAAACTGTCATCTTCTGCTATGACATGTTATGGTACCTATGTCCAATCCTCTGTACCCCTAGATGAAAAAGAAGAACAAGATATTAAGGAATGTATCTATAGAGAAAATGAACCTGAGAAATTTTTTCTTACTACTGTAGTCTCTCCTAAAAGATATGGAAAAAGGCTATGAATTCCTAGCTAGGATGGGTTACCAAGGTCATGCCCCTTTGAGAAATAGGAAACATGCTCTTTCTAAACCTCTAAGTCACACAAATGGAAGGGAATTTAAGGATAAGAAAGGATTGGGATTCTCTAATGCTCAACCTATTTTTGGCCAGTCTCTTGATAATTCTAGTGATAGTGAATCTGAAGAAGATATTGTACCTACTCAAACTTTTAACCAAGATGGTGAAAACTTTGTTCCCTCTACTTCCATCCTTTGGAATTAAGAAGGATCTTCACTAGAACATGATGATGAATCTTCTACATCACACCAAAATAACAAATCATATGTTGAAGATCCTAATAGAGAATGTATTCGCAAGAACATGGTATGATTGTTACAAAGAGAAAATAGTATTGACATGAATGGGATTCTCTCTCATTCAAATCAATAGAAGTGGGAATAGATGTGTTTCATACTTATGCCAACCAAACTAAAGTGGTTGACAAGTTACCCATAGGTCCTGATGAAATGAACTTATATGCTACTTTCATTGATCAAGTTAACCATGCTAGGAATCAGATAGAACTAGGTACTTTTGAGGGAGACCTTATAAACTTTGAACATCCTGTCAGTGGGGATGACCTTCCCCATGTTAATGCTTTGGAACCTTCCACTTCCCTTCTAGTCATATACCCCGACCTTACTGATTGGTCACAAATGAACCAGCAACCTACATTACCTTCTTTCCAAAATGACTATGAAATAACCTGCTACCTCAATGCTATTGAGCCCATAGTTTCTTCCCCCAGTGAACCAACAATAAACATGACTAATAAATATATCAAGTACCTTAGTAATAAAATAAAAATAAAACTAAAAATGAATAGGTGCACTGATGGTAAAAACCACTTTGTGGCATTGTCAGAGCCTAAAAAGGTAAAAAAGGACGTACCTAAGGGTGAAAGCCTCAAGGATGAGGTAGTTGATTGTCTGCCTATTTATTTTCAAGATAGATCTTTAGTGTTGATAGAGCCAACACAGACTATAAATATTGTGATAGGTGAAGCACCTTAGATCATACATTTGGCACAATCTCAATCACTAGATGAAAAACAAAAGTTCACTAAGTTATTCAAGGAAAAGAAAATTAATTTTTCTTGGACATATGAAAACATGCCAGGGCTGGACACTAATTGCATTATGTATCATCTATCTATAGCTCTTGGTGTTAAGCTAGTCAAACAAAAATTACTAAATATGCATCCACACATAGTTCTCCTGGTCAAAGGTGAATTCAAAAAACTCTTGAGTGCTACATTTGTATGAGATATAGCTTATGTTGAATGGATCTCAAATTTTCTACCTATATTTAAACATGAAAAATCCATTTATTTATGCACAGATTTCTGAGATCTTAGAAAATATTTCCCGAAGGATGACTTTCCATTTCCAAATATAGACATGACAGTGGTTATGACTACATGTTATGAAACATACTCTCTGAGGATACAATAAAATTAAAATAGCTCCTCAAGATCAAGAAAATACTGCCTTTACATTTGCATGGGGAACCTTTTGTTGGAACATCATGTCATTTGGCCTCAAAAATGTCGGGGCTACCTATCAAAGAGCTAGGAATACCATCTTTCATGACATGATGCATAGAAATATGGAATATTATGTGGAGGATAACTTGAAAAAATCTAAAAAGAGAAAGACACATCTTAAGGACTTGAGTTTGATCTTAGACAGAATGGAACAATTCCAACTTATCTTAAACCCTAAGAAATGTGCTTTTGGAGTAACTTGAGAATAATTAGTTGAATACATCATTTCAGTTAAGGGAATATAAGGTGACCCCGAAAAGGTCCAAGCTATAATGGAGATGCCACCTCCCAAAAATATAAGTCAATTAAGGAGCCTACAAGCACGACTTTTGTGCATCAGGAGGTTCATATCTCAAATTGCTGACAAAGCTCAACCTTTTAATAAGAATCTACACAAAGAAGCTTCATGTACATGGAGTGAGGAATGTGCAAAAAGTCTCAATCAGATCAAATAATATTTGGCCAAACCTCTGGTATTACTGCCTCCTATTCTGGGGAAACCTCTTATCTTATACATCTCATCTAAAACAACATCCCTATGGGGATTATTGGCACATCAAGATGAACATGGGAAAGAAATATATGTATACTACATCAGTAGAAAATTAGTAGCTTATGAAATCACTTAAAATAACCTTGAAAAATCCTTCCTTGAAGTGGTATTTGCGTCTCAAAAGCTCAGACATTACATGTTGGCACATACTACACAACTTGTCGCAAAAATTGATCATTTGAAATATTTACTAAATAAAGCTACTCTTACTTGTCGAATAGCTAAATGGATGATGATTCTCTCTGAATTTTATATTGAGTAGGCTTATCGTAAGGCCATAAAAGGACAAGTAATTTTTGAGAAACTAGCTGAATTCCCTCTACAAGATGATGCTCCTATATAGATTGATTTTCCTGATTCATGCATTATGTATGTGACTTAGCGAAGATGGAAGACTTTCTTTGATGGATCTCCCACATAGAATTGTGCAAGAGATGGTGTTTTATTTGTCACACCTCATGGATACACTATCCTAAAGTCGTATAATTCAATATTTCCTTGCACAAACAAAAAAGAAAAATATGAGGCTTTGACGAATGGGATTAAAATGATAATTGAATGAAGGATCACTGAGCTACATATTTTTGGAGACTCTCAGCTTATTATAAATTAGACTAATGATGAAGAAATTGATTCCTTCCAAGAAGATTATTAATGATCTCAATATTTACTTCACTTTCATCACAGTCTAGCAAATCCCTAGAGCTGAAAATAGTGCAGCTGATGCCATGGCCACTTTGTCTTCTATCTTATAGTTAGAAGAGCATGAGGCTAGATTTCAATCCCTGGTGGATTAACTACACTACCCTACGTATGATTCCCCTTAATTTCACATCATATGTACCATAATTGGTCATGATTCCTCTTGATATGCAAAAATTTACTCTTACTTGCATGACCAAGTCATTCTTGATAACCGAACCCGTCAAGAGAAATGGGAACTTATTTGCAACACTTTTTACTAGACCCTCATCTCCGGTGATTTTTTGGGGAAGGGTCTAGACCAAAAACTTCTTATGTGTCTAGAGAAAGATGAGTTTGAACGTGTGTTAGCTGAAGTCCAGGATGGTGTTGTAACACCCCAAAATTGGCATCTTGCAACCCTAACCAATTTTGTTGCATTTTTCATTCTTTTGAATCATCAAAGTCCTATTGTACTAGGCAATTCTGAGTTTTTGACTGACTCTACTCGACCTAAGTGTCAAATGTAGAAAATCCTAAATCTGCATTAATCATACATCATATTTAATTCCTAAATATCTATTTAGCTAAATAAACCTTATGATTGAATTAATTTAATTAATAAAGTCCTAGCACTTTAATTAAATTAAATTCACCCTCTTTAGCTAAGACACATGAAAAAGGGATTAAAACAATATCTAATTATTAAATAAATATCCCCATTTCAATAATTATATTTAATTATTCAGATAATTGAGAAAAACCTATTTATGAGGTCATATTTATTTAATTAATTGGATATTCTCTCAAAAAATCTTTCTTCTATTCAGGATTGGAATCTTTGAGTTAATTGTGCTTTAAAAAGAAAGAAAATAATTAAAATCAAATAAAATAGAATTAAATCAAAGGAAGAAAACAATTAAAATCAAATAAAATAGAATTAAATCAAAGAAAGAAAACAATTAAAGCAAAGGGAAAATAATTTATTGTTTTCTTTCAAATAAAGCTTTCTAATTTAAACTGGCTTTTCTATCTGTTTTATTTCAAAGAGGAAAGTTTCTATTCTGATCAATCTCTGAGTCCATAAAAGAACTCCCATTTCTCATTCAAAACCCTGCCTGATTACCCCACTCATTTTTATGCATTGTTAGAATACTAAATTATTGTCACATTTCTTGATAATCTCATATAGAATAATCTCATTTTTGCAATAGAATAGTTTCAATTTCTAGAACAATTGTATTGCAATCATGTCTTAGATTATCTTAAATCTTTCGATTCTTAGAATAGTTGTGCATTGCATTGCATTCATGGAGAAAAATACTTCGTTCCTAGATTGGTCTATGGTTGTGAGACTCTCATTCTGAGAGCTATTTTGAAAACCCCATCTGGATAGAAGGCAAAAGGTTGAATCATGGAGGCAGGCAGGATGAATAATCTCATATTTAGTCTTGTGTGTATCTGATGAAGAAGGACTATGTTGAAGTGTATGGTGAATTAACAAGGCCAAATTTACCATATACAGGTGTATGTGGGTCTCACTCTAATGATATTTTTCTAGCTCGAAAGCTACTTAAGGCTGGTTAATTTTGGCCTACTATGCAGACGTATGTTGTTAGATATTCTAAATATTGTAAGAAGTGTCAAATCTATGGGAATTTGATCCATGTTCTAGGTAGGGAACTGATTCCATTTGTTACACATTGGCCTTTTTAGCTATGGGCTTTGGATTTGGTGGGTATAATACATGATAAATCATCTAATGTACACACATTTATTATTAATGCAATATAATATTTTAAAAAGTGAATTGAGGTTGTTCATCTTTCGGTTGGTACTGGGAAACAAGTATCTTTATTCATCCTCAACTATATCATATGTCACTATGGCATACCTTCCTCCATGGTTACTGTTAATGGAGGTCAATTGAAAAACAATGATCTTAAGAAGTTATGTAAAAAAACCAAGATTAAAAAACACTGTTCCTAAATTTATTACTCTCAAGGTAATTGCCAGTCTGAAGCTTCTAATAAGACACTACTAATTTTTTTTGCATAGAACAGTCAACAAATCAGGAAGAGACTAGCACTTACAAATCAACCTTACACAATGGGCCTACAAAAATAGCATTTACACACCTACTAGAGCTACACCCTTTGCGCTTGTTTATGGATCTAAAGTTGTCTTACCCCTTGAGTCTCACTAAAGGGTCTCATCACCAATGACCATTATAGAATCATGCACATAGAAGAGCTATAAATTCTTGATGAGCGTAGAAAAGATGCATTTGACCACATGAGGGTATATCAAAAAAGGATGTCACAAAACTATAACAAAAAATTTTCATTCTAGAGAACTTCAGGTTGGAGATCTTGTCTTGAGAGAGAATCCTAAAAATCATCAGAATGGAGAAAAGAAAGGGAAGTTTGAACCAAATTGGCTAGGTCCCTACATAGTTACTATTGCTTTTGGATTTGGTGCCTATCAGCTTTCTACGCTTGAGGGAGAAAAGCTCCCCAAACCTATTAATATCTTTCATTTGAAAAATTTCTACACATGATGCTCTATAGTTGTGTACATATCTTAACTATCATGAAAAAGATCTAAAAATCATAAATTATCCTTAAAAAATTCAAAAAAATTGATATATGATCCTGAACAAATCCTAAGAAAAAAAAGTATATAAAGTCCTAATAAATGATCATCCTTGTGAAAACGTAGCAATAGTTATCTTGATGTATCTTCAGTACACACACACACACACACACACACACACACACATATATGTATATATATATGTATATGTATATATGTATATATATATCCATAAAAAATTAAAAATTAAAATTAAAAGACAAGAAAAAAAAATTGAAAAAGAAAAAAATGTGCCTTGGTGAAAACTTGGAAATAGGCGCTACTTGAAACGGTTAGACTTCGTCCAAATGCTTTTCTAATCAGTCTTAATCAATCATCTATCATCTTGGACCCTATATATCTTATCTTGATTTGATCAGTTCTATCTCATTTTTTCTTCTCGTCTACCTCATTTCGATTCTGATCCTTAGGGGAAAGGAATAACCTATCTTTCAAAGTTGCAAATTGATTGTGGCATCTTTTTGTCTTGTCTTTCAATCTATATTTTAGTGTTCATTTTTTCTTACTATGCATTGGAATCTTGCTATCTTTGCTATTTCTCATTCGATCAAGATCGGGATTAGTTTGCTTACCATGCTTCATTCGATCAAGTTCAGATTCAGATCTCTATCAATTACCTTGACATCATCTTTCTTTGACCTAATGTGTTTCCAAATTGCTCACACATTAGTAAAAGAAGGCAAAATCTAATCACCCAAAATTGGTCTAGTAGACTATGAGCCCCTTTCTAAACATTAAAATTTAAATACTACACTATATCTTGTGCTTAATCAATTTTGCATATTTATTTAATCTCTTATTTTCTTGATCAAATCACCACTTAATCATTTATTTGGTTATATCCTAAAGTTTTACCAGTTTATCCTAAGCTTTATTTAATTAAAAGAACATGATCCCTTTTAATAAAATAAAAATCTTTTAATTAAATAATAAAAACCCCTTTATCCTAAGTGCACATGAAATAGGAAAATAATAAATAATAATAAATAAATAACAATAAGAAAGAGCACTTTCCAATGAGATGGAATCTTTTGAAAAATGCTTTCGCCTCTTAATCTCAACCACTCATTGTTTTGCCTCTTAATCTTAGCCTTTGATTTTTCCTCTTGAAGGTATGAGCACATGGATCACTTAAGATTTAATCTCCACTATTGATCATTTCATTTTTCCTCTTCATCTAGACCATCCACTCATTTCTAATCTCCTATAAAAGGAAGCTCTCTCCCCATTCTTGGATAAGCTAGAAAAAATTGGAAAAGATAGTTTTTGGATATCTTGCGAAATCTAATTGGAAATCCTTGAGCTCTTGCATCTTGCCCTTTTTGAGATCTTGGAGTTCTCGAATCTTGAAGCATTATTGCATGCTAACTCATAATGTATCTTGGTATCATTGAAGCATTACATTATCATTTAGCTATGTTATCTACTTTCTTGCATCTAGCTTAATTCATCTAGTTTAGATCTAATTTTTTGCATTTCTTACTTATCATTTTTAGCTTAGGTCTTGCATCTAATCTTAGATTAATTTGCATTATCATTTGAATCTTTCATTCTATAGGGCACCTTGCAGGGATATTGCTTATTAGGTTCATTTAAGATCCACCATCAGTATCTACTTTATTCTTGCATGCTATGGATAGGAAGCTATAAGCCGCTTCTTGGGATTTCCTCTTCATGGTTTCTCTCAAGTATGTCTCACATTTTGATGACACAGTCCTCACTAAGATGACTATTCAGAGACAAATTATGAAAAAAGTAGTTATGGCTAAAAAGCGGTCAATATGTGTAATAACAATATGGAACCATATTTGGATAATCATGGAACAAAGGGAATACTTGTCTACTCTCAAGTTCTATCATTTAAATATATATCTTATTCCCCATTAAACAATATTATTAACCAAGCTCTTCTGGCCAAGAAAATCTAGCGAATTTATGGGGAAAATAAAGAATGGAATGATATTATAAAAAGTAAATATCTCTTTTTGTTCCCTCACATGTCAGATTTTATGAAGTCTGAGGTGAAGGTGCAGGGCTCTTTCATTTGGAACAACATCCAACATTCTAAGCAGACGGCTTTTAAGGGAGCCAAGTGGCTTCTAGACAATGGTAGGGAAATCTTATTCTTGGATGACTGTTGGGCAAAAGATTCTCCTCTGATATCCACTCCTGCTTTTCAACCTATTATTGATTTTTGTAAGAATATATTGGGTTTGTATGTTTCTGATTACTGGATTAATCAGAATTGGATTGACTTTTCAGCTGTAGGCTTTTTGCTCAAACCTCTTATGCTGGATTTAAACATCTAGAAAGTGGACATTTTGAAGGAGGATAATCTAATTTGGGGAAATCTGCCATCGGGCCTCTTCTCGGTGGCCTCAAAATCTGAGATCTTGATTAATGCTCCAGACCCTCTTCATTTTTGGAGTCCAGTTTGGGATAAAAGGCTCATTCCTAAAATTAACATCTTCTTTTGGTTGGTTTTGCTGAACAAAGTCCTGACTATTGACAACCTTAAAAAAAAGAGGAATGGTTCTACCAAATAGATGTTTCCTATGTAAACAAGAGGAGGAATCAGTCTTCCATCTGGCTATTGATTGTGGTTTTTCTAGATCCATTTGGTGTCTTACCCTGTAAACATGGAACATACACTGGTTATTCCCAAACAATCTGGAGAATTTTTTCAAACAATGGAGGAATGTTGTTGTTCCTATTTCTAGCTCTCTGTGGAATATTATAGCCCCCATATCATCTGGAAACTTTGGTGTGGAAGGAATTATATATTATTCCATGATAAGGCCTCCCCTCTAGAGATCATACTAGAAAAGATCAAAAGAAGCATCAGAGAGAATGATAATTTGGTTAATGGTGAAATGCTGGTGTTTTAAATTGTCCTCTAGCTCTACCTTCTTCTAGGCGGGAAAATGCCATTTGGATTTCCCCTCCTATCGGTTGGGTTAAAGCCAATTTCGATGGGGCTACGAAGGGGAACCCTGGCCCTAAGGGTTGTATTGGGATTATCTATGATGACAAGGCCATTTGCCTTACAGTCGTGGCCTTCCCTATTGGGGTCCAGACCAACCATGTGTTAGAAGCAATGGCTCTCCTTCAAACTCTAAAGCTAATCAATAATTCCATGCCCTCTAATGTTTGGATCAAACGTAACTCAATGAATATCCTAAATTGCATTAAAGGGAAATTTGATTTATCATGGCCTTTCAAAGTGATCATTGATGACGCCTCTTTAATCATTAACTCCTTTTCCAATGTAATTATTTCACATACCTTTAGGGAAGTGAATGGTACTACAGATGAGCTGGAAAACATCACAGTTAAGGCCAAGGGCATCATGACATGGCAAGGAGTTACTGATTTGATGGTTGAAGTTAAGGCTAAGTTGGATTATGATCTGACTCATAGCAAATGAGTAGATTTGGAAAATATAAAAAAGCTCTCATGATTTTATGACATTCATTATTTGATGGTTATAGGGTTACGGAAAGGTGTGTTCTTCCCAAGAAGGTTTTTTGTAAACACGTGTTCATTTGTAGGTTTTCAAAATTTGAGTTTGAAGTTTTATCGCTATCTTTGTATCTATTCTGCCATTACTATCTATCTTCAAGACATCATGGGTGGTGGGTTAAATAGAAAGGAGCCAAAAAATTGTAACAAATGGAAAACCCAAACTAACATTTGAGATAAAAAATGGAGGACTCAGTAGCTATATGGAGCATCTTCATGGCTCCAAAGACACTGTCACGAATGCTTTTGTGGAAAGTTGGAAGGACGGGAAAGTAGTGATCAGAGGCATGGCTATTAAAATTACTGAAGATTTGATAGCGGAGGTTACGGGATTAAAATCTAAAGGATTAAAATTTCATAGAGATGAAAATATTTCTCAGAAATCCATTAAGCATTTTCTGAATGATAGAGACAAAGCATATAGCCTGGTGAAGGACTCTCAGGGTGCTCTAATGTTAGTTCTATCAAAGGTTTCTGGGATAAAGTTATCACAATGATTATGGAGTATCTGTCTTTGGATGGAAGATACAAAAGGGCTCATTCCTATCACTTTGTGTTGTTGGGCCATTTCCTTCATAAGGTGAGAATTTCCTTCCCCTACTATTTTCTTTAGTCTCTCCACCATAGAATTACTGAGCATAGGCAGAAGGATATTAAGCCTATTCTTCATGAGGGCTTGATTCTCTTGATTGTTGAACATGTTAAAAAAGTGGCAGCCTCCAATCCTGTTATTATTTCCCTGAAAGATTCAGGTTCTGTTAAGGCTCATTAATGGTTTAGGTATGGAGATGATAAGGGGGTTTTAACTATTAAAAATTTGAATTTTGAGAAAAATTTAGGTATGGACACAGACTCTGATGCTGTGAGTGCAGAAAGCTATGATTCCCAGTCCGGTGATGAAAGAAAAGAGTCTCTGTCTGTCTCGGTGAGTGCCTCTATCGAGGAAGAGGTTAAAACTAAGGAAACCCCCAATGTTAAGGTAGCCCAAACTATCATGGATAATAATAAATTGCCTAATGTTGCTGATGAGGATGTGGAAGGTCAAAAAGTCCCTATTCTAGTTAATTATGCTAGTTCAAAAGAGCATGTCATCCCAAAATCTCCAAAACTCAAGGTGCTTATGGAAGTGCATCCTGATCAGAAAGAGGCTAATACCCCAGAACATGACAATATTGATAAAGAATCTATCCCTGCCTCTTCTAATAATATGCCTTTTTCTAGGTTGGTTGATATGCACGAGTGGAATGTCCAGCTTCTCCAAGAGGACATGGATGAAAAGATCGAGCCCCCATTTGGGGTTCTTCAAACTGATAAAGCTATGTCATTGTACTAATTTCATTTGATGAAATGTGTTTTTAAAGAAATCAAAAGTCTTCATCTCAACTACAGAGCTTTGTATGCTTGTGTTGATCTTATTAACTCTGGGTCAATGGTGGTTGCTGGCAATCAAATTTCAGAGGATGGGAAAAATTCACAAGCTCTGCATGAGCGTCTGGAGACCTTGGAGAATACTATGAAAAAACACATGATGGAGAATAATGTCTTTATGGGCATGACTACAGAGTGTTTTAACTCCATAAAAATGGAAATGGATTCTCCTATTGTTGTTGAAGACAAAGAGGATATTGATGCTGAGGGTCCAGGAAAGCGTACGCACTCTACTAGGAAGAAGAAGATTCGAGATAGGATCTCAAAGCTGTCGAATTTCAACGTTGCCATCAAAAAGGTTGTTGAAGCAAAGAAGGTAGCAGAGGACACTCTGCTATAGTTGTCTTGACTCTAGTGTTCCCCTATTTTTTTGGTCCTACGTCTTTTGGTTTTTGGTTCCTGGAGCGGTTCAGTGGTTTCTAGTTTTTGGTCCTGGCTTTTTAGTCTTGTCTGGGTCTATGGGCTGGCTCTCAGTCTTGTTTTTGTTTAGTATGTTTTTCACTTCTTATATCTATGATTTTGTTGTAAGGGATTTCGGGTCCCCATAAAACCTATTTTTACCAGCAATCAAAAATAATATTTGTAATACTTATGCTAAAAAAACCTATGCATAATAAAATCCAAAAGCAACATCATCTTTAAAATATTTATAGTCACATTTTAAGAAAATGATGATAAAGTTTTCACTCTACCATTAAATATTTATAAAAGTGAAGGTTCTAGTACCAAAAGAAATCAAGGATAAGGAAAAAAAACAATAGTTCTTATTCAATAATAAGCAAGGGTGGAAGAGGTGGTAGTGCAAGAGAAAGAGTTTCAAGAAGATTTGATAAGAGAAATGTCAAATTTTAAACTTGCAATAATGTGACCACTATAAAAGGACTATAGATTGAATGTAGATAATGGTAATAAGAGTGTCAATTATGCTCATGAGATTGAGGAGGCTATTATCCAAAGTTTATAGTCATTTTATCACAAAGCTAAAAATAAAACAAATTTGGTATTTATTTAGGGTGTTTAATAGCATGTCAAGGAATAAGACTTTTTTCAAAATTGATGAATGTATCAAATCCAAGATCAATATTGGTTATTAAAAATCTATGGAGCTTATAAAACAATGTGCTACATAAAATAATTAACGTAGGGTGAACTAGGGAGCTATGGAGTTTCATACTAGTGAAGGTAAATTTAATAATTAAGCATGAAATAAAATGAGAGGAGAATCTATCATGTGATATGCTTTGTTCATATCAATAAAAATTCCACCAAATAAAGAGGAAAACTAAATGTTAATATTTAGAAAATATGGATACAATATCAACTCACCTCCTCTTATCATTTCAAGGATATTTAAATGGAAACATATATACACACATATAATTTGACATCAAACAACTTTATGATTTCTACACTATATATGTAAAGAGAGACTTGCCAAAATGATAATCTTATTTTGTTAGTGTAATTATTCAATTTACACTTAGGCTTATTAAGCCTACTTCATCATTTATTTTCATTCGACACTTGTGTACACAAGTTTTCATCTTTTAGGATTCTACTAGAGATGTGTCGAGTTCATTTCGACATGTCTTCCTAGTCTCTTGAATGATTTTTGCACCACTCTAGTTCATCCCTCCTTTTGTGGTTGGACTTTGTTGTACTCTATGCTTATATATACTTGACTTCTTCATTGAATCAAATGGTCGACTTTGTGGTTCTATTTTGTGCTTCTAATTTATCTCTTAGATTTTGTAAATTATTTCATGGTATGAGAGCTAGTATGAGATATTTGTAAGCCTATTTTGTAAAAATAAAGTGTGTGTGTTTTGAAGGGTCAAATGCAATTAGTATTGGTACTCATTACACTGTGTCTTGTTTGAAAAGACACATCTTCCCTGTGAAAACTATTGACATGCTTTGTTGAAAACTATCAAAACACTGGTTGATGCACTTGTTTATGTGTTTGGTCATCGACGAATCTTGCAGCATCATCTGTCACTGGTTGGTCTTCCCATCATGACGTCGGGACCCATCTCATCGGGCAACAGCGAGTGCACATGAGTCACCTCTAGTAATTTTCTACTGCGAAGGGCTTAACTCTGGGCCTTCCATGTTTTTTTTGGAAAAACTTATTTATTTTGTGGAGTTAAAAATTTTCACCATTAAATTTTTTTGTGGAGGAAAAGTTGTAAGGAGGGAAAAAAAAAAATTCTCATAACTTTTGCTCATGAACTCAAAATTGAGTTCTATTTTTTGCAAAAGTGCATGTTTTCTCATCACTTATCAAACAAACATAATAACACACTATCATTATAAAGTGCCAATTTCACTAGTTTTTGTGGGTTTGATTACAAGGCACTCCTTCTAAAAAGTGCCAAAATTTAGGGGGGAAAGATAATCAAGGGGGTCTCATGTGTTTCCTATTTTTCTCACTTCCTCATGAATTTCTCTTCTTTCTTCATTTATGCATTCTAAAAATAAGCTACCTAAGTATAGGACCATGGATCTTAATGTGACTATACAACCCATAACTCCTTTCAATTATCGTGATTGGAAGCTGAAATTGATTCTTGTACTAAAGAATAAGAGACTATGTAGGGTAACAATGAGAGAAGAATAGAACCTTTAACATATTTAAGGACAAGGAAAAATATTTTAATAAGTATGACCATGCATTTGGATTTCTATGTTTAAACATATCTCTTTAATTAGTATTTCATGTTGAGAACTTGAAAACACCCAAGAAAGTTTGGGAAGCTCTAAACAACCTATTTAGGAAAGTTGATGAACTTATAAGTCATGAGCTAGAAAATCAACTCCTAGGTCTTAGTCCTATTTTTTCAACTTTAGAGGACTTCTTCACTCAATTTAAATCTTTGAAGTTTCAATTAAAACATTTCTAAATTGACAAGAAATAGAATCAACTAATCCTTTCTGTACTTTCCAAGCTAGTTCTAAATTTGTTGTGTTTGTATCTACTTTTTGTTCTACTAAAAAATCCCTTGGTGCCTCATGTTCTATACCCTCACTTGATAACTTCACTTCTGATCTTACGAGGGAACAAGAAAAGTTAATTCAAATGGGTACTTTGAAATCTACTAAGGAACAATCTCTAATTACAGGAAATGATGAGAAACAAAATGCTAAAGGAGAGAAAAAGAATAATATAAAGGAAAAAGACGGGAAGAAAGAAGAAAAATTTGATAAATTTCAAAAAGGATATCTCATCTCAACAAAGTAAATTAATTATTGAGAGAGTTAAATGATCCTTTGATAATAAAAATAGTTAGGAAGAACATCAATGCATGAAAAAATAGATTGAACACATCACATTTCTACTCAAAACGAATAATAATGAGGTAACTGATTCCATGAAAGAATTCTCTTCAAATAAAGAGTTTACTAAGGACAAAGATAAATTGAAAGGAAGAGTCTTCTTTTATCAAGTGATTACAGATTCTGGTCCTACACACTATATGGGGTCTCATTTAGATCATGATTTTAGTCTGCATACTTTAGATGTTTCAGCAGATGACAGTCATATTTATGCAGTTTTTTAGGAAGGGCCTCATTTTATTCTTAGTATGCATTCTACATAAGAAGAATAATCATCTTTTGGGGGGCCTTATAGGCTTCTTCACTTCTTTTCTCTCTTTTGGAGGATAGTTTTTTCCCATTATTTTTTCTATCTTTCTCCACTTTATGAGATATTTCATTGTACATGGGTAACTAATCAAGTTAGTAGAGGAGACTCATTTCTTAGATTATTTTCCTAAGTAATGCATAAAGGAGGGTGTTAGTGTAATTATTCTATTTACACTTAGGCTTATTAATCCTACTTAGTTATCCATTTTTATTCGACACTTTTCTACACAAGTCATCATCTTTTAGGAGTCTACTAGAAATGTGTCAAGTTCATTTCAACACATCATCCTAGTATCTTGGGTAGTTTTATCACCACTCCAGTTCATCCATCAATTCATGGTTGCACTTGGTTCCACTCTATGCCTATATGAACTTTACTTCTCCATTGTATCAAATGGGAGATTTTGTGGCTCTATTTTGTGCTTCTAATTTATCTTTTAGATTCAATAAATTATTTCAGCTTTCACTCTTAAATATTTCTATGGAAGAGGTTAGAAAAATTAAGGGCATTTGTAACTTTAAACTTGATATGCTCTCTTGCTAATATCAAGGAATAGATTTTTTCAAAGGGATTTATAAATATTCATTCTAGAATAAGATAATCTCTACAATTTAGAGTATAATATCAAATAGGAAATGTAGGTGGATTAACCTTTTAGGGAATTTGTTACGATTGGAAAAGTACTTTCTATAATCCCCAATTATATTATGTATGTTCTCAAAATTTACAAGGGAACCCAAGGAGCTATAAGAAAACAATTCGAAACTTCCTTTTTCCATGTGATATAGATACTATAAATAAAAAATGAATTCCTCTAGTCTCTTGGAATAAGTTGTGTCTAGGAAAAGAAGAAATTGGAGTGGGTATGCATCAAGAAGAAGTGACAAACATGACTCGAGGGGATAATCTTTCTTGGAAGTTATTTGCAAGATAAATACTGTAAAGATAAACTTGATTTAAAGGGGGTAAATTCTGAATAGAGGGGGTTAATGGTTGATATATATGAAGTGATGTAGGTGTGTGGGGTGTGAGAAGATATGATTTCCCTATTAACCCTAAATTCATAAAGGGAAGATCCAAATTGATTAACTTCAAAGAAAGGATCAATGCATAAATGAATCAACCTATTAGAGTAAGGATAAAGAGAAAAACCCTAGGTTCCCTCCTATAGAAAAGAATATATAATTGATCTAGAATGATTCAAGCTTTAATTGAAATGAATTGAAGACATGTACTAACCTCAAAATATAGCAGATCTGGAAAAGCTCTTTTTTTGATGTTTGTGTTGAGTTTTGGGAAATTATGCAACCAAATGTGGAACATTAACCTTGACCTTTTTGTGGGGGCACAATTGTACCCCAAAATGTCGACCTTGACCTGCACTGCGATGACAAAAATTCTATTCACAGATCTTAAAAGTTGGATGAAAAGAGTATCTGAATCTGATCTAAAATTCACTATCCTATACCTACACCTACAAGAAAAATGGTTTTGTTTGTTGGGGGGAGGGGTTTGCCTTGGTCAAACCCCAGTTTTGGAATTAACCTTATCATATAATTGAAATCGCATAAATAAACAAAGAAAATAAATGAATTCACCTTGCTTATATAGAAACCCTTGTGGAGGATTCAAATCCTTGAATCCACAAGTATGTATGCACCAAATGAATGTAGAATGTAGAATGTAGGATGACTCAAATCAATTTTATTTAGATCTTCAACACCAATCTTGAATGGATCTTGGAATAGGGAAAGGCTTGCATGGATGGATGGATAAATCTTCAACAAGAGGGATCCATAGATCTTGAATACTTCAATGGCTACCAATGGATCTCCTTGAATAATTAAATTCTTGAAGGTGATTTAATTCTTGGATGCTTGAGAATAGATTATTGCTTCAATATATTATTAGCTTGCTTCAAATATTGCTTCTTAGCTTGTCTTTTCAAGTCTCATGGTTAGACAAAATGAGAGGAGAAAGTTTCCTTATATATTAATCTAGGGCACAATCTTCTAAAGATGCCTCCATAGGAGAATTAAATTCCAATTAGACCTATACACAAATAAGTGGATGCATATTAAATATAATTTCAAGATTCACTACCTCGAAGACTGAAACAGCTGACCCAGAAACGAGAATGAAATCTTTCCGAAGCCCGACATCCAGAAACCCCAGAAACATGAAATATGGACCCTGGGTCAGGGTTGAGGTTGAATCTGACCTAGGTCAAGTTCCAGGTGGACCTTGACCTAGGTCAGGGTCAAGGTTGAACTTGACCTAGAAGGTCACCCTTGACCCTGAGGTCAAGAATCATAGATCTGTAGTTCAAGATGCCAAAAATAGGTCGGAGAGAAGTTGATAATGGGGAAGAACAAGGTGAAAACCCAGATCCATGTTAGAGACCCACTCAACGCTTTTGAAATGACCCCAAACCACTTACTCAGAGGGTTAAACCAATCCAAAATGGAAGTGCTTTGATTTTTTAACGATACAAATGTAGATGTCCAAAATCATCCTTATATTAATTTAATTAATATTCCCATAACATTATAGTTAATTTTAATTAATTATATTTGTTATATTCTTCTATCTATTTAATTAAATTTATTTAATTAAATATGATTCATCTCCYTTAGTATTTAAATTTAATTTAAATACTATCCCTTTTAATGTATTAAATCTTATTTAATACATTATCCCTCATTAATCCCCTTTTAAATAAATTTTTAATTTATTTATTCCTTCACATGGCTTAAATTCTACTAAACTACAA
Organism: Thuja plicata; assembly: GCA_018584345.1. Lineage (NCBI taxonomy): Eukaryota > Viridiplantae > Streptophyta > Pinopsida > Cupressales > Cupressaceae > Thuja > Thuja plicata. The sequence continues at coordinate 4,958,542 of MU223225.1, forward strand.
TTAATCCAAATTAATTTAGATTAAGCTAATTTGAACCTAGATCCTACCCTACCTCACATCACTCTCACCAAATAAACCTATTTATTAATTAACTAAGGTTAATTAAGCTAATTTCTTGATTTCTACAATAATTAGTCTTAATTATTTACTCACACGTGTGAGCAAATTTTTAAAAATTGACTTTTTTAAAATAATCCTTATTTGGTGCCAACAAGGTTTCTTACACCTATGATGACACCTTCTTACACTTTCCAAAAGTGTCTCATTGGCCTAAAACTCTTACACCCTCTTACACCTTCTTAAAAGATCCTTCACATGTGTACTTTAAGTACACTTTGACCCATCACATCCAAAGTTGCTCACACATGTGTGAGAAAAGTGGGGCCTCTTGCATGGCTTATGTGTCCCTCATGTGGTACCTATGTGGATGCCACATGAGCTCCACCTCAGCCAAGCCCTCTCTCTCCTCCAAAAACTCTATAAATACATGCCTTTCTCAAGAGAAAAGCATCTCTCATTTTTATGCATTGTTAACATGCTAGTATAGCTCTAGAAATTCTTAGTGCATTTTATGTCCATGATCATTAGTTTATAGTTTAATTTAGAAATTACATGTTAGGATAATGGCAAATGAACTTATTTCTATTGTCTTATGCATATCATCTTAGTTTAGTCTTTGAATCTTCATCATAGTATAGCTCTTGCATTCATCAAATCATTGTGATGGCTTTGAGACAAGTTCCTCATACTTATTTTTGAGCTCTTCACTCTCTTAGCTTGCATTTTTATCAATAGTGGGATTTAATATATTGTTTTGGGAGAGCACACCCACAAACCTCTCTAAGAGCAAATCAACAAGGCTTGGGTGCACTTGTTTGGCTTATCAGAGGTTGTGATGAATCTCTACTTGTTATTTAATAGTATGCTTTAGATATGTATGATGTTGTTATTTAATATTTATCTCTAAAATTTGTATGTTTGAGCATGCTCCCAACAGGTTAGGTTTCATTGCATATATTTTGGCATGCCCGGTGGGACCCACGTCCCTAATTTTCTAATGTTTTTGCAAAATTTTTTGTAGTTCAGAGAATTCTAACGCAGACCCGTCTCCACTCTGGAGTCGCCATCTCTGACACTTGGTCGTCTGTGAAACTCGGTCGTCTATGCAGAATCTTCGTCGTCTCCACCTGCTTCAAAGTGATTTATAAAACTGTGGTTTAAAAAAACCTATTTTTATTAATTTTCAGTATTTTTAACTCTCGGGTTTCTGACAGAGATAGATTTTTTAAGAGTTAAATGCTGACAAAGTTGATAAAAATATTATTTTTTAGTTTTAATAAGTCTGTTTATTTTATATAAAATCTGATTGTCTGTTCTTTGTCATCTGCGCATATATTCCACCATTTCCGTAGATCGCCATCTGCGCAGATCACTATCTGCGCAGATCACTGTCTATGATAACCCGCCATCTGCACTTGTTTTTTGAGACTTGTGTTTTTTAACACATTTGACATTCCAAACTACTAACTAGTGCATGCAGGTTTTGGGGTTTATGTTCTGAAGGGTATTATTTAATGAACTTGTATGTTTAAACACATATTTTGGAATGTATGTTGGGTAAAATGAATCTCACTCAATCTTGAATGTAAAGGGAAT
>MU223225.1:4992296-5027147 GCA_018584345.1 Thuja plicata
AATGGGTCAAAAGGGGTCATGGGGTCTTCCTAGTGGTCATAATACGTGATAAGGCATACTAGGATCCCTCGAAAGTCACCATGACCCCTTTTGACACATTAGAACACTCAAGTGTGTCCTAAGGGGTCATATGACCCCTTAATACACATTTGAGTGTTCTAATATTTCAAAAGGTGTCATGGTGACTTCCTAGGAGTCCTAGTGTGTCATAAGGCATACTAGGACCCCTAGGAAGTCACTATGACCCTTATTGACCCATTTGAATGCTCAAGTGTGTCCTTAGAGGTCTTAGGACCCCTTGGGACACACTTGAGTGTTCTAATGTATCAAAAGGGGTCATGGGATCTTTCTAGGGTTCCTAGNGAGCATTCAAATGAGTTGAAAGGGGTCATAGGGTCTTCCTAGGTGTTCTAGTACGCCTTATCACATACTAGGACCCCTTAGAAGACCCCATGACTCCTTTTCATTCATTTGAATGCTCAAGTGTGTCATTTGACCCCTTAAGACACACTTGAGTGTTCTAATTTGTCAAAAGGGGTCATGGTGACTTCCTAGGGGTCCTAGTGCGTGATAAGGCCTACTAGGACCCCTAGGAAGTCACCATGACCCCTTTTGACCCATTTGAATGCTCAAGTGTGTCCTAAGGGATCCTAAGACCCCTTGGGACACACCTAAGAAGTTATTGGACTTATATAATTAATAATTACAGGTCTTGAGAGAAGGGTTGCGTCTCTTCCATCGAAAATAGATTCATTTATGCAAATCTTTTAGAAAAATTAAAATTTTAGCAAGCAATTTGAAATTATAAGACCTATAATTAGTGAAATTTTAAATTGAAAACCAAATCAGAGGGTATTGTGGAGGAGGAATAAATTTTTCTTCCCATGGATTCAAACTGGCAGTCATGGCTACCAACAATTGTTTTGCCTGCAATCCTCAAAACACACCACTCTGTGATGGCAAATTCGTATTGGAAAAAAATGAAAGAATGAAGAACCTGATTCTGAAAGGTTTGGTAGAAACAAAGGGTTCCAACTGCCCTGCTCAGTAGTGCTACTGTTTTCTTGTCAAGTCCTGAAAAAAATAATGTTTCATCGAATGTTTAATTTAATTAATTTTATTGAGATGTGTTGTACAATGAAACCAAGACTAAAAATATATCCATTTATTATCTAAAGAATTAGTAATGAAAGAACATAATTAAATTTAGGGTTTTAACATTTTCACAATGAAAATGTTGAATGCAGCCGCATGTAGAAATATATTATTACTAATGTCGGATATGTAGAAATGAGGAAAATGGCCTGCTAATTTTGATTTATGCCAGAGGTTTTAGGTATCCAATTTTTTCGGGTACTCGAAAATATTAGGTACCCAAATAAATTAGGTACCCAATTAGGCTTGTGCTTTGGTGTCAAGTTTGTCTAGGTGTACTGACACCCAGGCCTACTAAAAAGTCAACAAGCACTTTCATGCGCTTTTGGACGAGTGAAAAGTGGATTTTTTTCACATCGCCACTTTTTGACCCCTCATGATCTTGCACATACACTCTTACTTTATTTCTTGTTACCTCTCCATTTTCATTCAACTTGTCTATGAATACCCACTTAGTACTAATTACATTTTTGTTGTCAGGCCTCAGCACTAGTGTCCATGTCTTGTTCTTTTCTATCTGGTCTATCTCTTCATTCATGACTTGAATCAGGTCTTCATTGTCTAAAGCATCTTTTAATTTCTTAGGCTCAAAATCACATAGCAAACATGTGTCTTCTCTTAATTTTCTTCTTGTCATAACTATAAAATCCTTTGATCCTATGATTTGATCAGGTTTATGGTGACTTCTCACGTATTTTTCTAAAGTATACTCTTTCTCAACTTCAATTTGATCATTCATGCTCAGTTTAGGTTAAAACTATGACTTGAAATCTCCATCAGATAGCTCAATAGTAACCTCCTATTACCCGAAAATTTCATTTTGTGTCTCGCCACGTGCTGACTGTTTCTCAACAACTTTATTTTCAGTTTCATTAGAATCCTCCTCTTCAGGATAAGTGAATGATCTATAACTTTCAGGCTCAATCATGCTTTTAGCTTCTTTTCTCTCTGCATATTCATCAATTCTAACATTTTCACTTTCCACAATTTTGTTAGTGTTAGAATTCAAACACTTGTATGCTTTACTCTTAGTAGAATATCCAAGAAATATGCCTTCTCCTTTAGCATTAAGTATACCATTTCTATTATCCTTTAGTATAAAACATCTACTCCCAAAGACTTTAAAATAACTCACAGTAGGTGCATACTGATACCATAGTTTATAAGGTGTAGCATTTGTGCCTTTCTTGATTTGTACTCTATTCAAGGTATAAACTATTGTACTTACAGCTTCTCTCCAACATTTTTTCCATCATTAATGTTCTGGCACAATCCATGATAGATCGATTTCTTCTTTTAGCTATACCATTCTGTGGTGGTGTCGTAGGTGTGGACATCTTTCTTTTTATCCCTCGGTCATTGTAGAACCTATTAAACTCATTAGAAATGAACTCACCTCCTCTGTCAAATCTCAGACATTTCAGACTCTTACCTATTTCCTTTTCAACTTTTGCCAAGTACCACTTAAATAACTGAAATGCATCAGATTTTTCTTTAAGAAACATAACAGTCATCATCCAAAAATATTCATCTACAAATAGAATAAAATATTTGTCTCCATAGTAACTTTTCTCACCAATAGGTCCACAAAGATCAGTATGAACCAATTCCAAAATATTCTTAGCAGTATGAGTTTTTCTCTTAAAGCTAGATTTAGTCATTTTGCCCAATTGACATTGCTTACACATTGCATTCTCAAGTTTCTTTAACTTAGGCAACCCTCTAACCTTTTTCAATTTACTTATGCTTACCAAGTTATCAAAGTTAACATGACATAGCCTCTTATGCCATGACCAAACATCATTATATTGTGCAAACAAGCACGTCTCTTGAGCTAAGTTTAGATAAAATAGGTTACCTCTAGTCTACTCACCACTTCTAACTAATTCTCCATTGGCATCATAGATCTTTGCTTTCCTGTGATGGAATTCAATTCTGTAACCAGAAGTGTTTAGTTTTTCAACACTCAACAAGTTATACTTAAGATCATCAACCCAATACAGATCATCACATCTAATTTTGTCAGTCAATTGAATTGATCCTTTCCCTTTAACTCTACAAGGTGTATCGTTACCAAACATAACATATCCACCTTTACATTGATCTAAAGTTTCAAGTTTGTCCTTATCACCAGTCATGTGATTTGAACAACCACTGTCAATAATCCAATGATCACCTTCACTCATATAAGAAATTAGTGTAGTTTTCTCATCATCATCATAATCATCTTTCATTGCAACATACACAACTTCTATATAATTTTCATCAGATTTATCAGATTCACTGTCAAAGGCTTCTTTAGCTATATAACAAGATTTCTTACCTTTGTCTTTGTAATCCTTGTACTTTCTATAGTCTCATTCATCCTTTCTATCTGTGTACTTGCTATGTCTTCTTTCATCTTTCCCATTCTTATCAGGACATCTAGCAGAAATATGACCAACTTTGTTACAAGAAAAACAAATAATAGGAAGTTTACCTCTAAATTTTCCTTTTCCTCTAGCTAGTCTCCTTGCCATAAGTGCCTCAAGCTCTTCTAGATCATCATCTAAAGTGTCATTGTCACTTCTCACAAATTTCTCTTCTTTCCTTGATTTGTTGATGACCATCTATGACTTAAATGCAGATTCAACATTTTGTGGAGTATAGTTATCAAAATTTGACATCTCAAATGCAGTAAGTCTACCTACCAAACTTTCCAGAGTCAAATCATTGTTAAGAGTACATCTCAGTTCTTGAATTGTAGATACACTAATAACATAAATAGGAATAAGTGTTCTTAGTACCTTTCTTATCATAGTATCATCATCAATTGTTCCCTTAGCTCCTCTAATAGCATTTACAACTTCCTTTATCCTCTCATAATATTGCACTATATTTTCTCCTTCTTGCATTTTTTAAATCATCAAACTTACCTCTCAAGCTTTCGTATTTGGCTCTTAGTACATTTGTATCACCTTCATAGATGGTTTTAAGGGAATCCAACATCTTCTTTGTTCTTGTACAGTCCTTGATGTCCTCAAATTCATGATAGTTCAGGGATGATGCAAGTTCCAACATTGCTTGATTATGTTCATGCTTTTCTCTTAATTGTGTAGTATTCAGAACTCTAGTAGGGGCTACATATTCTTGTTCAACATGTTGTTTAGCAGAATCACCAATACTAGCCAAGTGAATTTTCATCAAACTTTGCCATGCAAGAAAGTTGTCCTTGTTAATCTTCGGTCCATCCCTTTTATACATCTTGATCTTTATCTCCAAGTACCTTCAAACTATTTCAATAGAACAAAGCTCTGAAACCAATTATTAGAATGAATTTAGAATAACTAAGAGGGGGGGGGGGGGANAAGAGGGGGGGGGGGTGAATCAGTTATCCTCAGGTCCAGATGTGCCCATATAAAACTTTATACCACTTCTACAACTCAGATCTTCTCAGCAGCAATCAACAACAAAAGTGTGCAGTTTTACTGTACGAATGAAAGAAGCTTACAAAAACTTAACAGTAAAACACAACATAAACTCTCACACATTTTGACACCATGATTTAACATGGAAACCCAATATGGGAAAAACCACGAGTAACATGCTACCAAAATTTCACTCTTCTGAAGTGAGCTCTGTTAGGATCCAACCCTGTTAAAGGTTACAAAACACACTGTCAAATGTGACCTAGTTAAAGAATTTAATCACCCTATCAGGAGTGGCCTTGTTAGAGGACTTAGAACATTCCAATCTAAATGTCACACTGTTTAAAGGATTTATACAATGACTATTAGGTCAACCTAGTTAAAGCATTTGAACTGATACAATGGTTAGAAAGTAATCAAAAGGTGTGATCTGATACATACAAATTACTTTGCAAATCCAGATCCAATTTCATCTCTAATTCTAATTCACTGAGTGGCCTTCATTTTCATCTCAAACTTTAGATCTTCTTGGAAATCCATCAAGCAATCTCTCTCTGCTTCTCTGCTCAGCCTTCTTTGTCAGGTCTTGCCAATCAATGAATTAACCATGCAATACTCTTGCATACAACTTCTCCTTACACTTGGATACAATGACAATAACCTCTATAAGTTATATTATACCTCTTCATCTAGGTTAGATAGATATTTTTCTGCTTAATCAAGATCATAGATCTTAGGTTAGGTCAAATCCAATGGATCTTTCCATAATCACATTTTATTTACTTCTCCAATAGAGTCATTAACTAAACATTGAATCTATGAACTAATAATGGTTTCCCATGCATTAAATGAGTGTGGACCAATCTCAATTAACAACACATATCCCAATAAAATCAACTATGTCGGCCAGAGATCTCAAATCTCATCAATTTCTAAAATATTGTTCCTTGGCTTTCTCTATCTCCCTCGCCATTTCACTGGCGCTCGGCATCATCTTTTCTTTTCTCGACATCACCTTTCACTTTGCTAGGCATCGACTTTACTTTGCTTGGCATCGACTTTCCAATGAACTGTCAGTGAAAGATAAACAACATATCACTTTGCCAAAGTGCCAGATGATCAAGTACCCTGGTGTATACTCATAACTCAATGATTTCCCCAGTCTTCTTGTTATCATATTCTTGAAATCTTCATCAATCAATAGATATGGTACTCAAACATATAGCAATAGTCTCACCAGTTAAGGTTTGACATTAATGACAAAATAATAATTGTCTACATTGTAGCTATATTTCCAACATAACCATCTATTTTGTACTCACCTCCTTGATTGGTTTCTCTATAGATTGAGGTCTTGTGGAGCTTATGTATCAGGTTGTATCAGTAGTTTAATTTAAGTGAATTTAAGCTTTGAGAATCATTCCAAGTGTAGGATTAATTATAGTAGAATCCTTCTAAAGAAGCCTATTCTTGTCATTAGAGTATAACTACTTTTTTGTAGATAAATACAAAGTGTTGCACTTTTGAAGTCTAGTAATTTTCTCTTGAAAGGGATTTCCCCATGTATATTGTGTGTTCATTGTGGTAATATTTGTGTATGTTTAATATCTATTTTTTTTTGTTGTATTCACTGTTGTGGTTAATATTTGTAGAAAAAATTACATAATCTCCCCTAGTAGGTTAGTTTTGGAAGTGTTTTACACTCTTAGTTTCCTTTCATCCTCTACCCAGTGGAGTATACTCTTTCAAGATATCGCATGGTTATTGATGATGAAATAGATGATGATTTGTTAGTATATTACAATAAAATATGTGCATTAATGTAGTTTCATGCAGTTTCACAATTTATGCAGCTACCACAATTTTAGTTATGAGGTTGGAAGAAATACATTCATACTTGTGTTCCACATTTATATGTTTCATTTATTATTTGACCAACATATTGATGTATTCAGCTACATCTTCATTTGGTATCAAAGCCTCTAGCATGAAAATTTGAATTCTAATGGAAGATGGTGGAAACCAACATACAAAGACAAGGTGCAATGCATTTTGATGAAATATTTGTTACCAATGTGGACAATAAAGAGAGATATATTTGGAATTACTATTACATGAGTTGGGTGAAATAATCTCAATGATTACCTTATTGGAGAAAAATATTGAGGCACCAAAGTATAATACAAACTCATCGTATTGAATGGAGTTAATATTGCATAAAGATACTTTTTGGATAAGTTTGGGTTATTGAAGAAGCATATTGGCATCATCATAAATGAATTTCTATTCAAGGGTGTCATTTAATTATCATATAACTTGTAAAAGAGTTCCATTTTGGCTTTCATTATTTTTGAATGAGTTAGTAGTGAAGGATAACATAGTTGCCCAGATTATGGAAATTGTAAGTTATATACCAATGGATGGAACTCAAAGTATTTCCTAGTGACTGATTGTTACACTTGAAGAAGCAAGCTAGCCTATTTTTTATCTTGAGTATTATTGATTGATTTTATATTTCTTGGAATAGTATCTCTACTCCTATGCATGAGCATTACAAGATTTATATATGCCAGTACATACATTCCAAGTAGAGCGTCAATGTATGCATAAAATGAATGCCTTTCTAGAAACACATTCAGGTAAAGATGTAAGGGCTCATTTCACTCTAGAATACATTAAAATAATATCTATTAAATTTATAGAAGAAGGAGAAAAAAATCAGACCTATTAAGGGATTCTACTTTAGGCTATGATTTGAATATTTAAATGGAGGATTTATTGTTGAATTTTTTTCATAATTTATTGGATTATAATTAGTGTGAGATTGTCTTGATCTTCTACTTTATTTGGTGTATGATGAGTTTTCCAATCAAGATTATGTATGATTCTATTTTGAAGTTGATGTATAAATGCACCTTTCTCCATTTATACTCACATGATGTTTCATATTTCTCTTAATATAAGAAAAAATATGTTACTACTTTTCCTCATTAGAATGAACTAAGAAAAAGTGGGAAAATCACTTGATTACATCATATGAGGACTTGCAAATGGATAGATGTTAATTTTTATGTATCACCTATTAGTAATAACTTGGAGTTAATTTAATTTTCAAGAGAAGATGAAATTTTAATTAGTCTTATGATTATTGTTTGATGTCGAGCTATTGATGCTACAAATACCTCATCAAGTGTAGTTCAAACTATAACAATTTGGGCTATCTTTCCAACACCTAAAAATGCCTCCAAAGATTCATCAAAGCATTCAAATGGATAAACTATAATAGGCTCATTTTTTAGGTTGTTGAAATCAAAGCATGGAGTTTCCATCATCTCAATTTAGGTTATCTCTTTGAGATGGCTCTTTGATTGAGTAGAATTATTAGGTTAAGTTTCCTGATTCATTTAGATTTTCTTTTGTCTTTATTTGTTCATGCTAACAATTATAAAGAGTGCATATATTGGGAAGCTTATATTTTGGAGATAGGTTTGGGATTTTGCATTGAGTTCAATATTTATTATTTTCAAAAAAGCTTTAGACTATATGATAGAGGATTAATCCATTTTATGGTCATTTGACAAGGATAGAGATATTTTGTATCTCATAGGGATCATTGTTGAATAATTCAAAAATCATTGATTTCAAAGTTTAGGAATAAGATCACAAGAAAAAATTGAAAAGCCACATATTTATAAGTTTCAAAAGATAGCTTGATGAGAGCCTACTTGTTTCAGAATTTGTTTCTTTAGGAGAACATTTTCTCAAATTCTATATTCATTTATGTAATCAAAAAATTAAGTTATGTAAGCATTAAGGTGAGGTCTGTAGGGAAAGGTGAATTTGATATTTTTAAGATTGATAAAATAAGGTGGGAGAGGGGAGGGAGCATACATATATTACATTAGGATATGAAAAATTATGTATTTTGGTGTAATTATGAAATTTATGCAGATACTACAGTTTTAGTTATGCAATTGGGACATCTGTGTTTCTACTTTATATGTTTCACTTATTATTTGGTCAATATTTATTTATTAACCTAATTCTTCATGTTTCACACTATTTTTATATCTTAGAGACACATTCCCTTTCTACTTAATCTACTCTAGTTATGATGGATATTTTATCTTCATGTATTGCCCTAATTTTTTATTACTTGGGTAGCCTTCATCTTCCTTTGGTTATCCTAGATACCTAGTCTCTAGCACATGAGAATTTTTCCTATCTAAACATGTGTTGGTATAACTAATGAAATGATGGTAGGTGATGTGTTGATACAAATTTGGTATTGAGATGATCATTTATTATGTTTTCATTGATGTCAAGTATTGACCTATGGTTCTTAGTGTGTTGCCAAGTATGTGAGAAGGTTGCACAATGTGTTGAAAGTGGTAGTGATCCTTAAGGAAGAATTGTGAATGTCTTTATATGTTAACTGTAAGATTGCAACTATTTATTATATGATTTCTCTAAGTTATGATTGATCGAAGTATGAGAGGGAAACTCCTAGAATAGTTTGTGACTTTCAATGAGTGATTTGATTGATTTATCAAATCTATGATGAGTTAGGTGGCGTGATTATAGAATGATGTTTTGGATACTATTTTTAGTTCATGGTTATGACAGAAATTGGTTTGGATGATCAGTGAACATGTTTTATGGTTATAGAAGTTGTTTCAATGAAAGGTGACAGTGTTCTTTACCTACCAATGGTAGATCTTCTATTTTTTTATCAGTGATCGAGTTGTGATGAAGAATTTGCAGTGATCATGTTGACATGTCTCAATTTATTTATGGTGATTTTTTGGCATTTCATTGATGGAGGTAGATGTCCTATGAGGATGAAGGCTAAGTTGGTTAAAATGTGTTTCACTATTCTTGATAAAATTAATTGAATGAGTCTATCATTTGGCTGAATTGTTTGGTAAGTATGTTTTTTATATTTGGATTTTTTTTTGGTGTTTTCTCTCTGAGAATAAAGATTGAAAAGTGATTTAAAATGTGTTAAGGTGAGATTTAGGGTAGTGGTTTCCTTAGGGCTTGAACAATGGTATTTATACCATGAAATCAAAGATTTGCGTGTGTAGATTGTGGATGTGAAGGTGGGATCAAGCCAAGGTATACCAAAGTAATATAAGAAGATAATTTATGTGTTACATACCATATGATCAGGCAAAGGAGTTTCTATTTCTAGATCAAGTGACCCTGACAGGTTCTCTATTGTAAATCCCTTAACTGGGTAGACCCTAATAGATCTTATTTTAAAATCTCTTAAGGGAGTGGCTCATTAAATTGAGTTTCAATTATCCTAATAGAGTTACTCCTAAAATGGTAAATCTCCTAATAGGTCTAGAGCTAAATCCCATAATTGGGTGGCACCTAATAGTGTCTTTGTAAACTCCTAAAATGGTTAAGCTGCTAACAGGGTGTACTTCAAAAGAATACATTATTTGTGGGTCTTCATTTCAACTATGGTTTTCACCCATTTGGGTTTCTATGTGAAAATATATGTGTTATGTGTTGCATTTTTTGTGGTGGTTGTATTTATTTGGTTAAGTTTCATTTTCTTGTCAATCAGTGAACTTGTGAATATTGTTTTTGAGTTAAAAGAAGTAAAAAGTTGTAGTTATCTTAGATTATTTATTCACCATCCCCTCATCTCAATAAGTTGGACCCTTAGGACTAACAATAGGGCTCTCATTTGGGTGTATCTTTATTTATTTTTTCTAATGGAGAATGCTCTCATGCTCTAAAATATTTTTTTGATTATGATGCTTCTTCTTAGATAGTAATTTGATGCAATAAAAAAACCATTCCTTGAAGGTTTTAACATCTTAGATCACTCCATTATTAGTGAATATTGGTGTCAAATCTAATTTTAATTTATTTTTTCATTTTTTTTCTATTTGTTAAGTTTACTTGATGATTTTTGTCTTGTATTCTATTCATACTATTTTTTTGAGACTCTTATATTGTTGATGGTTACACCTTTGGTAACCTTTGTATTCTTTTCTATAGTTTGTGCTTGTTAAAAAACAACCATAGAATAATATAATATAAATAAAATTGATTAGAATGAGAGGGATGGGTGGGTAGAGGAGTCAAGGGGTGATTTTAAATAGAGTGGTATTTGAAAATATTGAATATGACATGGACAATGATGAGGCCTATCTTGACACTATTTAGATGGATTTTATCTCTATGGTAGGATGAAGTTTGGGTTGTTTTTGATTAAAATAAGCAGCAAGAGGGTGCTGGCCTGTGGTACAACAAAGCAGAGTCACAATGAACATGTTAACATACATTAACAGGAACAAAGGAGACTGCAACAACAACAACAGCCAAAATGCAGTTAAGGAGGAAAGTCAAGGAACCATTAGAAAGCCATAGTCAGCACACCATGAAAGCACATAGTCTGCACATGACAACACATTGACAACACCTTAGGCTGCACATTGATAGCACCTTGAGCCCCACCATAGCCCTGACAGTCGAGCAAAACATAGGTTACAGTCTCCCAATGCACCTCTAAAGCAAAGTGTTCCACCTCAATAGGAACAAAGCAAAAAGCCCCAACACTCTCCACCTCCATAGGAGAATCAGCCGCCTTCCGAAACTCGCACGAACACTCCACCTCAATAGGAATTTGATCCACCTCCATAGGAATCATGAAGAAGGAAGACGACTGTGTGTACGAAGCCCAAAGCCTGGAGAAGGAACCAAGATGCTCAATGATAGGGTAGAGCCCAGCCTCCCAGCAAGCAGCCTGCTTTAACCAGAAACACCAAACCAGAGGGAGCCCTTTAAAATTATCAGCCATCCCCTGGTCACCAGAAAAGAGTAAACCCCTACCTCTTCCACCCAAAGGGGGAAGGTCCACAACACACTGAAAACAGAAGACAACTAGCACACCCATAAAAAGAAAAGGGGTAGAGCAGACAAGCAAAAGCCTGTGCAGTCAAAAAATTTCTCAAACCTACCCAAAAGAGGTCTGAGCGAAAATCCAAGGATCATTCTTCCACTGCCAAAGGGCACAAGTGAGGAATTCCACCTCAATAGAGATCCCAGACTGGACCGAAAAGAAAAACCCATCACCACACTCCCACCGAAGATGAGAGAGTCAAATCCCCAAAAGGAAACCCTCACCTTAGGGTCCCCAGAAATGGCCACAACAGGAAGAACCCTGCCCCAGTATCTCTGCAGCCACCCATCATCTCTAGCCACATGAAAAAGCACAGGTCTTCGCCACAGCAAAGAAACAGCACTCCACAAACTCACATAGGCATTGGGCGCCCAACCCCAGGGGACGAAAGGCACAAAGTAAACAGATCTGAACTCTAGCACAATCCTCAACTCCATCTGAGGAGAGACAGAGTGTCTCCTCTACCGCCGCATCCACACACCAGTAAGAGAAATCCAGTTCTCCGTCCAAGAGAGCCCCAAAAAGCTTACACACGAAGAAAGGAGAAAAGATAACGCAGGAGGGAAAATACCCACACAGAGAGTAGGCATGACAGGAGGAATATCCTTCTCCTTACCTCCAATCAAAACTATTTCTTCAATCCTAACACTGGAAAGCCACATCGTAGGACAGGGAACACTGCCTCCCCCGCTACCCACGCAGCCTCTACTTTCCACCTCTTCCCCAGCCGGCCGTATCGCTTCACTATCCCCATCGGAGACACCACTCTTCTCAGTCTTAATCATGCAGATAGGGGACGCCAAGAGGGAGTCATACCAGGCCCCGCAAACCCAGAACAGGGCACACCAAGAAGGGGACACTCCCAGACGCGCAGAAACTGAATCTGCACCCTGAAAACGCAAGTAAAAACCCCAGACAGGCAGGTACCCATCCCACCAAGAAAATCCACTTCCTCTGCCATCCGGCGGATCCTCATCCTCATCCCCATTAAGCTCTTCTTTACAGAGCAGAGATTTCCAAACAACAGAAACCCTTGTTGGTTTCAAACGCAGACTCCCGCCCAAACGCGGACCCTTCATCGCGTTGTTTTATATTTGATAAGTTTGGGTTTTTTTTTGGTATGGTGGAATAAATAAAGAGCTAGAGAGGGTACAAAAGTGGTGGTGCTTTAATTTTGGATCACTTGGATGGTGTCAAGGGATTTGGAGTCGAAGGGAAATCTTTTTTTATGGTGGTGAAGATATTGCCATCATTTATGGACAACTAGCTATTGAGGATATTTTCTCATTGTTGGATTTTCCTTACCTTTTTATCCCACTAAGAGGGGATATTTGGGAGGCTCATTTTATTTCTTCTATTATTTGGCAGTTCTTCATTTGAAACACTCTTTTTGGGGTGTTACTTATTATTCATATTTTTTAACATCTTTGATGGCCTAAAGAACTGATGACACGTAACTGATTGAATTTTTGAATATGCTAAGTTGATCATCGAGATGCAGAAAGATAATGCAAGACATTAAATCAGTTAACAGATTGTATTTTTATTCATGTCAAATTGATATAATCTAATCGGTTATAATCAAAGTGTCAAAGACTTCAGAGAATTAGAGGGAGAAAGATTATGCTGTCAGTAATGCATAAACGACAAGCATTCACTAAGTGAATTCAAACACTGATGGCTAGTGGAACCCAATGGACATAGATCACTGAAATTCATTCAATGTGATGCCAGAGAAAAGAAACCGAAGAGAAGAATCACAAGAATTATCGATGACAAGAGTTACAGTGTTAACCGATGAGCAGAACTTCACAGTAAAGCCTGAAGGACAGACAACCCCGATAGACAGATAGCCCCAATGGAGAAGCCCAAGGAAAACTGAAGTGTTGACCAAAGCTATCAAAGAATTAAAACACCAAAGTTAACTTGAGTTCAGAAACAACAAAATATCTAGCTGGAAGAGCTAAATATAGACTTAATTGGTTGTTATCTTTGTTTTTATCAAAAAGATAAAGCCAGAGATCTAAGTAAAGGATTTAAAGTTGTTTTGTCTAGCTGGAAAGAAGATTTCTACAAGATAAAACAAGAGTTATGCTTTAAATTAGGATTGGCTAAGATTGTAGATCACGCCAAGAACAAGAAAATCAAGAACCTAGAAATGGTGATATCATGTAGAATAAACAGACAACTTAATTCATTACAAATTAAGGGGAGAGAATGAAAAAGAGGATCCTGAAGAGAATATGATGAAGAACAACTTCATACAATCTTGATCAATCAAGTTGAGGAAAGAGCTAAAGATTTCTTCAGACACCGAGCAACAGAGCATAGCATCACTGAGTAGAACAAAAGGGGAGAAAAGGTATTGAAAAGATATATTGATCAGAATGATATAACGAACTTACAATAGATCTAAAAAACTGTAAGTATAAGTTGTACATGTGAATAGATCATACTTTTTTAGTTTAACCATTGATTCAGAAAGTCTCTTAACCTAGCAGCATTTAAAGATCCTTTCTATATTGAGATACATCCCAAGGAGTATCAAAAAGTTTTATCATGAAGATAGCATGAGATTGCAGATAAAATTTGAAAAACCAGGGTTTGGTCATAGAAGGTAGCATAGAGATGCCTGATATCAAGTGAAAAACTAATCTTTTAAATCCTCTAACAAGGTCGTACCTAATAGTTTGTTTGTAACCTTTAACATGGTTGGCTCTTCACCGAGCTCACTTTAGAAGAGTGAAAATTTTGAGTTACCGGTCTGAATTGGTTTTTCCCTTAACAAGGTTTCCATGTTAAAAATCCTTGTGTCAATGTGTTTATGAGTCATTAATTTTGTGTTTTCCATTACACATAACTAATCTGGATTGATCGGTATACTCTAAGTAATTTACTATTTTTTAGTAAATTGAAAGACTGCTATTCGGTAAACATAAAGAATAAGGTTTAAAAGGTAACTCTGATTTGTAGTTATTTGATAAGTATATTTGAAGGCATTCATCTTATAGGACTAAAGATAACTAGAGGATTAATATTGTGGTACTAAGTTATTGGGTTGATTAATTGGAATATTTTTTTCCATTATTGGGTTTTTTTCCTTCTAGTTCTCTCTTATATTTCTATTGAGTTAGGGATTTCTACTATAGATACTTTTATTTTAGTGCTTGTTAATACAAGATTTTACACTAAGGAAGGTAGCATCCCTTATAGGAAGTTTAGTGATTGGGGGCCATCATGTGTGACCCTAAACTACCTTTGGGATTTAGAAGATTGTTCTTCATGTACTTAATTTTTAGGAAAGGGAAAAGAGATATTCACAAAAAATATAATTTTAAGGTAAAGAGACAAAATGTTTTGACGAGAATTCAAATAACTTCAAATAATTCCAGATTCACCTTAAAATTGTAGGAAAATGAACTTAAAACTTGACAATGAATGATATAAAATTCCCATGATCTATAAATTATAGTGATATTGAGTTTTTGGATTAGATTGTATCAAATTTTTTGTATCAACATTTTGGACCACACTTTGTGATCCATAATTAGGACAACTTGACAAATTGACCATAAAATACCAGTCTCTCTTCATTAATGAAGTGAGGAAAAAGTAAAAGGGTCCAAGACACATACTATAATATTTAAATCACTCTATGAGAAGCACCTACTAAAGCTTGGAAATTAATTCAAATCTTCTACAGTGTTACTTATGCACTGTATTCTATTCTAGTATTCATCATTAACATGATATAAGAATGAAAGAGTAAAATACATGATTCATTAATATATCCCTTCTGGTTATAATCATAAGAGTCATAAATTAAAAACAAGATGGATCACTCACTTGAGATATAATTATTCATATATTCAATAAGAAAATAATCACAAAATGGCTTAAAAACACAATTTCATATGATATTAGTTAAACTGAACTAAAAAATTAAAGACTCAGAAATATACAATATTAACAAAAATATTAAAATATAAGTCTTATTTCTTGCATTAAAATCCAAATTTCCTTAAACTAAAGAGCATTTTTCCCTTTAGAAGAGATATTTTCCACTAAGTAACCTTCTCCTCTAGATGGATGAAAATTAAGTTTGACAGGTTGACCAAGGGTAATCCTGGATTGACTAGGAGTTGGAAAGTGTTTAGTGATGAAAATGGTATCTTTGTCTTAGGGGTGGCTTTCCTCTTGGGTTGCTAGATAAGTGCCTCGCTAATGCTAGAGGTGCCTATCATGTGCTAAATTTGGCTTCTCAACTCTAGTTTATAAAATTTCTGATTGAAGGTGATTCTAACAATATAATTTAGTACCTGAAAGGGAAATATAATCCCTCTTGGACCATTGAGGGATTCGATTAATTTATGAAAGGATATTATAGGGTCTTTTAAAAAATGCTTCATATCAGATGCTTTAAAGGAAACTAATATGGTAGCATATATTTTTTGCTAATAAAGGGACTAAATAACCAAGGACAGATTGATGTATCTTAGGGGTGATAAGATGGATGATGATGTCATTACCTTGCTGACGTATGACAGAGTTCATATAAGTAGATTTAAAATTCCTAATTCTAAGGATTATGATGGTCATTCTTTTGTTTTGTATCGTTACATCCTTTGATATGGTTCTTACATCCTTTGATATGGTTCATGCTAGTGATTTTTATGCGTGATTTTGTAATTAATTCCAACACGCTTTCTGGGTATTTTGGAGGGTTGTCTAGTTCTCTACTTTGTTGTTTTCCAATCTATCATTATAATCTGCTAGTATTGACATGGGGGTGAAAGGAAATGAGTGGAGTTGATTGACTTTGATGGCTTGAGGGGAAATTCTACCATTTTTTGGCTATTGGCTAAGGGATGGATTACCTCATACATTGAGAAGCTTCATGACTAGGATCCGAACATGACTAAGATTTTCAAAAAGGGGTGGAAGAATGGAAACATTAACCTAATTGGTAGGAATATGCAAATCGATGAAAAACTTATTGTTGAGGTTATAGGATTATTTATGGAAGGTCTTAAATTTTATAGATCTATATGAATTATTCTGATATGTGTATCAATAAATTCCCTAAAATTCAAGAAAGAGAGGACCTAGTTAGGGTTTCTAAAAGCATCTATAACATGATGAATATTAAGGTAGTTTGGAGGGAGGTCTTAATGGTGATCATGAAGTACATTATCCTCAATGGTTAGTTCACCAAGCATGTGTCTATCATTTTTTTTAAAAAATTATTTTAGGCATTAGGTGAGGGTTTCCTTTCTATTCCACCTCATGGAGTCCCTAAATTTTAGTATAAGAGAACATATGAAAATTCCAACTAAGAACCTTGTTCTCCCAGAGGGCATTCTCCTTTTAATTTATGAGCATTTTAAAGCCTTACCTACCTTATCATTCCTAATTACTATTAAAGAAGAGGAAGATCTCGGTATAAGTTACTTTGAGGAGGAAGATTGGCTCACATGAATGGAAGAGGAGGAATATGTATCTCCAAGGAAGGGAAGTAAGAAAATAAAATTTGTTACTAAACCCTTTACCTAAGGTAAAGGAAAAATTAAGGAAAAATATAAATTTGTGTCTCCTTCACTTTGATCTAGTAAAGATAAGATGAAGGTTAAATATAAATATTCTTACCCTCCTCTAGCTCCAGGAATAGAATCATTAAAATGAAGAAAATTGGTCATCCCCAACTTGTGGATAAAGGAAAGACAATAGCAGTGTTAGTAATAATTGAGAGGTGGGGGGGGGGGGGGGGGGGGGTTAATTAGTGGCCTCAAAAATTAATCCTTAAATCAACCCTTAAAAATCACAACCACTAATTATGTCACTAGTTATCTTCTGTCCTACAAGATGAATGCCTTGAAATACCTTTATCAATTTACTACTTGTCGGTTTTCTTTGTAAATCTCTCTTCTGTATGATTACCGATAAGTAGTTAACTATTTACCAAACACAGTAAATATATAGAGCATACCGATCAATCTAGAATTGCATATGTGAATTGTAAAATAGTAAAGTAATAAAGCATTAACACATAACACATGGATTTTTAACGTGGAAACCTTGTTAAGGGAAAAACCACTGCAACTGGTACCCCAAATTTTCACTCTTCTAAAGTGAGCCCTATTAAGAGCCAACCTTGTTAAAGGTTACAAACACACTTTTAGGTGTGACCTTATTAGAGGATTTAAAAGATATTTTTTCACCTAGTATCTGGCATCTAATGCTACCATCCTTGATCAAACACTCACTTGACCTGTCAATAGGTATCAAGCATATCTAATGCTACTTTTATGATCAAACTTTTTGATACTCCTTGGGATGCATATTAATTATAAAAGACTTTTAAGTGCTGCTTGGTTAAGAGACTTGATGCTTCAATGGTTAAACTGAAACACTAATGATCTGTTCATACATACAACTAAATTACATATTTTTGGATCTATTTTAAGTCCATTACCTCTTTGATCAATATAATCACTTATACGTTTTCTCCACATTGTTCTGCTCTGTGATGTTGTCTCACTATTTGTCGCTGTCTGCAAAATCTAGCTCTTCCTTTAGCTTGTTGATAAGGACTAAAAGAAGACTTTCTTCTCCTTCAAATTTTCTTTAGCATCTTTCCTATATTCTCTTGTTCACCCCACACACCAATTCATAATGAATTGGGTTTATCTCTATATAGACATGATTTCCCCTTTTCTTAGCTTTCTTGATTCTTGGTGTGTTCCACAATTCTCGCCAATAGATTTAAATGAAGCTCCAATTTTATTTCAAAGAGATCTTCTTGCCAACTCGAAAAATCAGATTTAATTTAATTACTTATCTCTGGCTTTATCTGGATGTTTAAAACATTGATAAGTATTCGTTAATTCTATCTTTAGCTTCTTGACAACTAAGCATTTTGTCATTTTTTGAGCTCTGTATTTTGTCAGTCAACACTTCAGTTAGTCATTGGTGATAACTGACTATTCCTTTGGTGTGACTTCAGTTGTCATCAGGATCTTTGTCCTTGTCTTCTCCATCGGGAAACACTAAAATTCTTTATGTCAGGTTACTCTGTGTTTTTCTCATAGGGAAACATTGTAACTCTGCTTGTCGGTAATGCTGAGCATTGGCTCGTCGGGTAACACTATGACTATGCTCTTTTACTCTGACCATCGATGTGCACTCCATCAGTGTATGCAGTCACTTAGTGAATACTTGACTTGTATGCATTACTGATAGCATAGCCTTGGTTCATCGGTTCTTTGAAGTCTTTATAAATATTCCCATGATGATATAGATTATATCAAGTTGACATCAATGACAATACAATACATTAACTAATTTAATGTCTTGCATCATCATCAACTTAACATCTTCAAACATTCAATAAGTTACATGTCATCAATCTCTCCCTTTGGCATTGATGGCAACATACTATATTATCATACTATACTATTACTAATAAAATATGAAATATACACTTTCATCAAGCTTTCCTAATTTTACTCATACAAATGTCTGGCTATCGGTAAGCTCAAATCACTTTGATTTGATTCTTGCAGCTTTCTTTCTGTCTTCAATCCCTTCACTGGATAGATGTAAAATTTTTCTTTTTTTGATGTGATGTGTTCTCTCTCTATGTCAAACTCTCCCCCTTTCACTGTACTCCTTTCTTTTGATGTCTTTTGTCAGCAATTTTCTTCCTTTGTGTGTACTCTCTCTTTCTTGTTACATTCTCCCTTTGGATACTTCGATGGATATGATCTCTATGATCTCTCCCTGAGTTGATAATAGATATAATTTCTATATGATAAAGAGATATATCTCTCCCTTTGACAGCAATGCCAAAAAAAATCTTTTCAAACAAATATTTGTCAATAGTGTCAAGCAGATCCTTTCTATCCATAATATATTCCTTGAATTTCCAAATCCATCGGTAATAACTCTAGTTCTCAGAGTAGATAGATACCTTGATGTGTATAGATGTATCTTTGAAATCCATTTCTCTACTTGCATCAACATGAATGATATTCTAATAATATGCAGGCTGATGCAGCCTTCTAGTCAGCTTACTAACACGTAGACAAGGGCCTAAACCCTAGTCTCTTTCTCAAGTACTCAAATGCATCCTTGGGTAGTGGATTGGTGAAGATATTGGCCAATTGTTCCTTTGATTGCACATACTCAAGTATCACCTCCTTTTCTTGAACTTGTTCTCTTAAATAATGATACTTGATGGTAATATGCTTTGTTTGAGCATGCATAACTGGATTCTTGGAAATGTTTATTGCACTTGTGTTGTCACAATAGCTAATTACTAGTTCTAGAATTTCCATATACATACCTTCCAGTAATTGTTTGATCAATGCAATATTTGAGCAGTTTGCAGCAGCAGCAACATCCTCTACTTCTGTAGTAGACTAAGAGATGCATCCTTGCTTCTTGCTGATCCATGTGATAGGTTCGTCACCCATAAAGAGTGCTCTTGTAGTTGTGCTCTTTCGGTCATCAATATTTTCAGCTCAATCAGTGCCGATAAAGACCTTAAGTTCAAATTTTCCTTCTCTTCTATACCATAATCCATATTCCTATGTATTCTTCAAATATCTTAGGATTCTTTTCATAGCACTCATATGTGATTCCCTGGGATTAGCAAAAAATCTAGCAACTATTCCTACTGCATGTGCAATATCTGGTCTAGTATGTACAACATACATGAGTTTTCCAATCGTTTATCTGTACAAAGTATGATTTACTTTGATGACTTGTCCTCCTTTTTCAGTTTGCATTCAGTTGCCATCAGTGTTCCAACTATTTTGGACTCTTCCATCTTGAATATTTTTAGTACTTCTTTGATGTACTTGGATTGTGTAATGAAAATACCTTCATCCTATTGCATGATCTGTAAACCAAGAAAGAACTTGATCTCTCCAAACATAGACATCTCAAACTCTTTGGTGATTTCATTTGCAAATTATTTGCATAGCATATCATTGCCTCCAAATATGATTTCATCAAGAAATATGTCAGCAATCAAAATGTTAGCATCAGTATCTTCCTTCAAATAAAGATTACTATTTTCACTAGTCCTTACAAATCCAATACTTATAAGATAGGAGTGAAGTCTTTCATACCAGGCTGGGGTGCTTGTTTCAATCCATACAAGGATTTGTATATCCTACATACCATGTTCCTCTTGTATGGATAAACAAACCCTTCTAGTTTCTCAATGTATACCTCTTCCTCATGTATTTCATTTAGGAATGCAGACTTGACATCCATTTGGTATACCTTGAAACCTTTACATGCAGCATAAGAAAGTAATATTCTCACTCATTCTAGCCTAGCAATAGGTGAAAAGGTCTCTCCATAGGCAATTCCTTATTCTTCTCCATACCCCTTGCATACTAGTCTTGCTTTATCTCTGGTGACTTCTTCATTCTTATTCAGCTTATTCCTGAATATCCATTTTGTACCAATGACATTCTTGTCATATGGTCTCAGTACAAGTGTCCATGTCTTTTTTTTCTATATCTGCTCAATCTCTTCATTTGTAGCACTTATCCATTCATCATTCTCTAGTGCAGCATTGACATATTTGCGCTCAAAATCACAAATAAGACATCTTATATTTAGAGACTTTCTTCTAGTTCTCATACCAGCCTTTTTATCTTGTATGATATGGTTTTGTGGATGATTCCTTCTGACATATCTTGCAAGTATAGGTTTAGCTCTTTGTCTATCAGCTTGATCATCATTTTTCTCCTCATTTTTTTCTCCATCACTTTATGCATCATCTTGAGCAATATTCTGATCGTCGGTATTTGCAGCTTGATGTTCAGGTGCAATGATCTGTTTCTCAGGAGATCTACATTGTTGGTCAAGTAGAGTGCCAAGTTCCTCATTTTAAGTAAACCTATTGTAGTCCCCTAGTTCTTTAGTGCTTTCTTTTTCATTCTTCTCTATAAATTCATCTATCTTTACATTTGCACTTTAAACAATTTTGTTAGAGGCTTTATTGAGACATTTATAAGCCTTTCTCTTGGTAGAGTACCCTAGAAAGATTCCTTCATCACTCTTGGAGTCAAGTTTTCCAATTCTATCATCTTTTAAGATATAACACTGACTGCTAAATGTTTTGAAATAACTTACATTGGGTGTGTATCCATACCAAAGCTCATAAGGTGTCTTTCTTTAATTGTACTCTCTTCAATGTATAAACATCAGTACTGATAGCTTCTCTCCAGAATATTTGGGTGATGCCTTTCTCTATCATCAGTGTCCTTGCAAAATCAACTATGAATCTATTCCTTCTTTTAGCAATTCCATTTTGCTGTGATGCTCTCAGTGCCGAGACTTGTCTTCTGATTCCATGCTCATTACAAAAGTTAGTGAATTCATATGAAATAATTTCCCCTCCTCTATCTGATCTTAAGGATTTTAACTTCTTACCACTTTTCTTCTCAACCATTGCCTTATACTATTTAAACATCTTAAATGCTTTTGATTTATCTTTTAGAAACATGACTGTCATCATTCTAGAGTAATCATCAACTAAGAGAATACAATATCTATCTGGATAATAAATCTTTGTCCTCATAGGTCCACATAAATTAGTATGGAATAATTCTAGAATGGCATCAGGTGTATGGGTTTTTCTTTTGAAACTAGACTTTGTCATTTTACCTTGTTGACAATTCTTACACATGATGTTGTCGGGCTTGGTCATTGTCGGTAAGCCTGTGAAATTTCTCTTTTCGTTAATCTTTATCATGTTGTCAAAGTTCACATGACACAATATTTTGTGCCACAACCATTTGTCTTCGTTTATATCAATCAAATAAGTGGTGTTAGTATCATTCATATAGAATAAGTTACCTTTTGTCTTCTCACTGGTACCAATCAGATTTCCTGATTTATTAAAAATATTTGCCTTCTTATTTTCAAATGCTACTCTGTGACCTAAATTAGTCAACTGAGAAACACTCAATATATTATAATTTAACCCATTTACCCAATAAGCACTTTCACATTTTATCTAGCTATTCAACATTATGGTTCCTCTACCTTCAATTGGACAAGGTGTGTCATTACCCATTCTTACTGAACCACCTTTATAGTATTCAAAATTTTCAAACTTTTTCTTATCACCACTCATATGGGGAGTGCAGCCACTATCTATGATCCAGACATCATTTTTACTAACTTTAGATATGAGTGTTGTTTCTACATACCTTTCTTCATCATCATATGAATCATCTTTTACAGCCACAAACACCATCTCATTGTCTTCATTAGATTCGGTGTCAGTATCATCATCTTTGTATTTTGCTAGGTAACTTGCCTTCTTTCCTTTGTCCTTTTAGTCTTGGGAATCTCTTCTTTCTGATTTTCAGTAGCTTCCGTAATCACCTCTGTTAGACTTGTTTTCAAATGACCTGTCATTACTTCTGTCATCTTTTCTTCTATTAGGACATCTTGCAGCAAAGTGTCCAATCTCTTTAAAATTAAAACAAATAAGTGGTAATTTACCTTTGTATTTACCTTTGCCTCTTTTCATTCTTCTAGCTATAAGCACTTTAATTTCATCAAGATCTTTTTCTTCACTTTCACTATCACTATCTTTTCTCATAGTGTGTTTATGACTTGATTTAATTATTCTCATAGAAGTTTTGAGTGCAAACTCTATGTTTGGTAAGACACTATTATCAAAGTGATTCATCTCAAATGAATTCATTCTTCCAATCAAACTGTCTAGAGTAACATTTCTATTTGCTACTGCTCTCATTTCTTGAATGGTAGATACTCTAATAGCATAAGTAGGGAGTAAGGTTCTCAGAATTTTACTTACCACTGTATCTTCTTCTAGTACACCTCCAACTCATCAGATAGCATTGACTACCTCTTTGATTCTTATGTTGTACTGAGTGATGTTTTCTCCTTCTTTCATTTTGAGATCATCAAACTTTCCTCTAAGGATTTCTGCCTTGGATCTCAAAGCATTTTTTTCACCACCATGTACAAGCATTAATTTGTCCCACATCTGCTTTTCATTCTCGTAGGTCTTGATATTTTCAAATTCAGCAACAGAGAGTGAGGAAGCAAGCTCTATCATAATGCAGTTGTGCTCATGCTTCTCTCTCATTTGTTCAACTGTTGGTGCTCCTATGGGCAATACATATTCAAAATCTAAGTATTGAGTAACATCATTACCAATACCTGATAACTAGAGCCTTATTCTTCTCTTCCATGAAGCAAAATTATCTTTGTTCAACTTGTGCACATCTCATCTGTTCATCTTGTGATCTTTAGCTTAGGTCTTGAAACCTTCCTTCTAAGCACACAAGATTTGATACAAATTGTTAGTAATGACTGGGAGGGGGGCTGAATCAGTGGCCTCAAAAATCAATCCTTAAATCAACCCTTAAAACTTATAACCACTAATTATGTCTCTAGTTATCTTCTGTCCTACAAGATGAATGCCTTGAAATACTTTTATCAATTTAATAATTTCCAGTTTTCTTTGTAAATCTCTTATATATGATTACCGATAAGCAATTAACTATTTATCGAAACACAATAAATATGCAGAGTATACAGATCAATCCAGAATTGCATATGTGAAATGTAAAACAGTAAAGTAATAAAGCATTAACACATAACACATGGATTTTAACGTGGAAACCCTGTTAAGGGAAAAACCACTGGGACCGGTACCCCAAATTTTCACTCTTCTAAAGTGAGCCATGTTAAGAGCCAACCCTGTTAAAGGTTACAAACACACTATTAGGTGTGACCTTGAGGATTTAAAATATATTTTTTCACCTAGTATCTGGTTTCTAATGCTACCATCCTTGATCAAACACTCACTTGGCCTGTCGATAGGTATCAAGCATATCCAATGCTACTTTTATGATCAAAATTTTTGATACTCCTTGGGATGTATCTCAATTATAAAATAATTTTATGTCCTACTCGATTAAGAGACTTGATGCTTCAATGGTTAAACTAAAACACTAATGATCTATTGATACATACAACTCAATTGAAAATTTTTAGATCTATTTTAATTCCATTACCTCTCTGATAAATCTAGTCACTTATACCTTTGCTCCACACTGTTCTCCTCTGTGATGTTGCCTCACTATTCATCGGTGTTAGAAAAATCTAGCTCTTCCTTTAGCTTGTTGATCAGCACTGAAAGAAGACTTTATTCTCCTTCATATTTTCTTTAGCATCTTTCCTTTATTCTCTTTTTCACCCACACACTAATTCATAATGAATTGGGTTTGTCTCTATATGAACATGATTTCCCTTTTTCTTGGCTTTCTTGATTCTTCATGTGTTCCATAATTCTCGCCAATAGATTTAAAGAAAACTTGACTTTTATCTTAAAGAGATCTTCTTGCCAACTGGACAAATCAGCTTTAAATTAATTACTTATCTTCGGCTTTATCTGGATGATTAAAACAATGATAAGTATTCGTTAATTATATCTTTAGCTTCTTGACAGCTAAGTATTTTGTCATTTTCTGAACACTCTATTCTGTCAATCAAATCTTCAGTTAGTCAGCAGTGATAACTGACTGTTTCTTTGGTGTGACTTCTTCTGTCAACGGGATCTCCATCCTTTTCTTCTCCGTCAGGCAACACTGAAATTCTTTCCATCGGGTTACTCTATTTTTCTCATCGAGCAACATTGTAAATCTACTCATCGGTAATGCTGAGCATTGGCTTGTCAATTAACACTGTGACTCTACTCTTTTACTCTGACTGTTGGTGTGCACTCTGTCGGTGTATGCAGTCACTTAGTCAATACTTGACTTGTATGCATTACTGATAGCATAGCCTTGGTTCATCGGTTATTTAAAGTCTTTGGCAGTATTCCCATGACCATACAGATTATATCAAGTTGAAATCAATGATAATACAATACATTAACTGATTTAATGTCTTGCATGATCATCAACTTAACATCTTCAAACATTCAATCACTTACATGTCATTAGGAAGTATTGATCCTCCTGGTGATCCTAGTAAGGATTTCTCTATGACCTCTCCTACCCCAAATGAAGCCTATACACATGAATCCACCACTGATAGGTAGGATAGACCTAGTTTTCCACATGTTCTCAATGTTTATTATGGTTATTTCAATCCTAACTAAGATTTTCTAGATGACATTCTAGCGATAACTAGAAATGGGGCTATGGATTTTTTTCAAGCTCATCATATGGACCTTACATGAAATCAAGGAAACTAAAATTAAACAGAGGGTAGTGAGAAGAATACTACAGGTGGTTGGAATAGGTTGTAATGAAAAGAGAATAAGAAGAACAAAAAATACAAGGAATTATGGACTAAAGAGGAGAACATTTTGTGGTTGATTTCCTTAACAACACTATTGAGGCAATTTCAAAACTAAAGAAGGACTATGAGATGAAGGTCTCTGGTCTTGATGATAGGCTTAAGACATTCAAGGAAATTATTCAAGAGGTTATGAACCTCGACCATAAGGTTATGAAGACCACTGCTGACAGTATGAACACAAGAGTGAGAAATATGAAAAACATGCATTAGGAGAACCTGACAGTGGAGCTTGATATTCAAAAAGATAAAGGCCCAGAAGAATTATTGGTACCTAGCAAGAGAACCAGGGAAAACTTGAATGGAAAGGATGAAAAGGCCCCCCAAGGAATTTAGGAGATGAAGAAGGTCACATCTAATATGAATCAGCTCGAGGTGGAGGTGGTTGGTACCTTCAAGAATCTGGCTTAGTGTTTCCTTCTTTCTTTTAGTTTTTTTTTTGTAGTGTTTTTTTTTCTATCTTTTTTCTATCACTTTGTCATGTTTATTCTATGGAAAGTGTTATATCTTTGGGATGTATTTTTTAATGTTGAGCTATATCTTGTTAATACTTTTTGTTAAGGGTTTCAAGTCCCTTCAAAACTGTTTTACTATAATAAAAAATGTATCCATCTATACTAGAATAAAATACCACCCTCAACATCGCATGAAGTAAATCCATCATAAGCTAGTTGCAATTACCTATGTGTACAACATATTTTACATAATTGACTCCTAGTGAGTGTGGAATCTAATGTTCCTTCACTATAAATATAATCATTGCAGACTTAAAAAACTTGAAGCCAATATCCTTCACTTACAAAGCTTCACCTAGGAAACATATTAAATGGGAAGAAGTTCTTCAAATAACTCTCCTTTCCTTTGTAAAAAATGTTTATGAGCATGACACTTGGAAGCTTCTTTGAACAAAGCTTATGTGGAACATAAAAATAAAAATATCAAAAACTAGAAACTTTGCACAATCTCAAAAGACTTTAGAGAGTGAGAAAAAACAAACTCCTAAATATTTTGAGTGGCATTTTAATATTAGATCAGTCTTAGGCCACTCACAGACATGTCTATAGTGCCCTTATTTTTTTAGTTGATCCTAGACTTTTGACCAGTGTTGAATTGGGTACCTTCTGGGAAGTAATGTTTGGTATAGTAGAATTTCCTTTTAACAAGACATGAAGTAGGCTTTGGAATTTTTATTTTAAGCTCTACCTTTGGTAGTGTTTTCTAAATCTATATTTTTGGTTGAGATATTTTTAGATTATAAATGGTGTCAATATAGTTAGAGTGAGTTATTTTTGAGTTCACCATGCAGATCTTTGGTTTTTAGGTTCCTCTAGCTCCCCTTGTCTTGTCTTGAGGTGAGTTTTTTTATAGAGGATTCTTATTCTCCTAGATTATCTCTACCTATAGGTTTGTTACTTTTCAATTTCATGGCAGACATGTGTATGATAAAATTTTTATTTCTTCTATCATATCAATGTTTGTTTTATATTTTCTCTTAAGTCTAAAACTGATTGCCTCGACCCTCTGAAGGCCATTTTTTATTTTCTTGTTTTTGTTTAATGGTATTTTTTATTGTTTTGGAATGGAATGTTTTCCTTATGTTTCTTGAGAGTGATGCTTTTCTTTATTTATTATATCTTATGCTAAGAAACTATTTTTCTTATATCTTGGCCCCTTTCTAGGAGTCTCGTACTGGGGTGGGATATTCCCCTATACAGGTGGATACCTTACTTGTGAAATGGACTAAGGGTTTTCTTTTCTATTGATGGCTTTCTCTCCTATCTATAAGTTATTGAGATGGATGTTCCTCCTATTTTCCTGAAGAATATTTTCTTGGCTGAGGTTGTGTTCTATTGTAAGGGGGCTTTGCTTCCAGTCTTCCTTTGAGTATTGGTTTGAAGGTGTCTAATGTTGTTCTTTCTCCTCCTTTCTTTATTCTAACTGCTATTGAGGTGGACTTCTTGGATGAATATGAGAGAGTTTTGATGAATCACTTGATGATTATGAAAACCTTTTCAAAACCTATAGATCATGTTATAGGAGCCTATTAAAACCTTTTTTATCCTAGTGGTTTCAACCTAGTATTGTTGCAGCTAAATCTTTCTCACTTATTTTCCTCTAGTTTCTTACTATTTAATTAATTGTTAGGCTATTGTTGGTACATGTTCTACATTTTTCAAGCATCTACTACTATCTTTGGTCCCATAAAAATCTATATTTACATAGTTTTAGGCCCCATAAAAATCTATTTTACGCTTAATAAAAACACACATTTTAAAATACCTTTTAAAAATTTCTGCTTTTCTCACTCTTACAAACTTTCCAAAAACCCTATTTTATTATTTTTTGGATAAATAATTACAAAAAAAATATTAATTATGATCTATGGTGTTTTTACAATGTATAAGTGAATAAGAGACTAGATGTGACAACCTTCAAGATCTCACTAAAACAAGCCAATAGCTAGAAGATGCCAAGAATGAAATGCTTCATTGATTGAAAAATTTTAGAATGACTATAGTAACCTACTAATATAGGCAAGGAAAAATAAAGTGGAGGCTCTTGAATGATACATGTGTCTCAATAATGCGAGAGTGGGTAGGATAGGTGAAATACAAATATCGCATGAAAATAACAATGCACATAGGAAATATGAAATTACAACTAATATTCTGAAGTGGAACTTAAGAAATAATAAATAATAATTTACTCTAACAACCCACCTTTAGTGAAACTTAGTGGGAATAATGTAATATGCAACATGTTAATGATTATGGGTCCTAGAAACTAGACCATGTTAGGTACTCTTGTGCAAAGAAATGAAAATAATATCTTACAAATAGAGAAGAGGAAAAACTGTCAAGGGACACAAATCATGTTCAAAAAAGAGAAATGAAAATCATGTAGAAAATCTTGCAATGATGAATGGAGGTCTTCACAATACCCCCAGGAACAATATTCATCCCCACAATACAATATACATACCTCTCCAGTAAAGAAAAAGATCCAGAGGAAACAATTTTCCCAAAACGATTATCCTAAAAAACCACTGAAGTATATTGGAAGCCAAAATAAATATCCATATTGACAAACAATACATCTCCCCTTTGGAAGATGGATATCCAATGTAATATCTAGAAGAAAACCCCTATCCATGAGAAGAGAACAAGGAAGAAATATTTATGATGAGATCCCATTGAATAAGAATTAAGTGCATCCAAAGGTGTCTCATCAAGACTACCTAAAGAAAATCAATAAATGAAGGAATAATAGATGTAAAAGACCTAATATCATCCTCCAATGAATAATCCTGAAAGATGAGTAAAACCTCCTCAAAATTACTCTCCAAATCTATAGTATAAGAATGAGAAGCCAAGTTGGATAAATTTACATAATACCATCTTGAAACCATAAATCTGAAAGACCAATGATGTCCATCTATGTCAAAGTCCTACAATCCATGTCAACTATATAATCTTTAATTTACCTAGAGTTTGGGGAATCGTGATTAGTCCTACAAACCCATTGGAATTGATTCTCTCACTAGAAGGAGTCAATGTAACATATGGATCATCATCATCAACAAATTTATCAAAGGTAACCACCTTAGACTAATGATCAACCCTTCCAAATACAAAAATCTCTCATGTAGGATCATGACTAAATATTAAATTATGAGTGAACTCAACTATGTTTCCCTATTTTGTCATTTGAAATACTGATAGGAGAATATGAGAGATGTTAGGAATAAAATGGGCATTACTTACTTTACCTATATCTTAAAAAATTTCAGCAATGACATCAAAATGAATAAACTAATTATTTACAATCAAGATTTTATCCTAAAATGGCGTTCTAATATAACCTAGAATCAGGGAATCATGAAACTAAAGATGTCAAATAAAGCTCCCAAGTCAATGATCCATCCAACATCCCTAGGTTCAGGACTACTAATTAAGACACAAACCTTTCCAAATCTCTTAGGAGATGTATCCTCATGGTTGGCTGAAGTAGAAGAGGGTGACCTAGATGAAGAAGGAATGGAAATATGATGCTCCTAGAGTAATTTGTTTAACTTTATAATTTTCTTCTTATAATATTTTTTTTTACCATGATCATGCTTCTTACAAATTCTACATATGAATCTCTCCTTCTTTTTACCATCCCTTTTAGAAAAGGTAGCATAAGTCTCATGATATTTTTTCTTGGTCTTAGGTTTTCTTGTTTTTTTTTTTCCTTTTCATGAGTGGTGTAGAAACTAATTCATGAGACCTAGTTATATCATTTTGATGAAGTTTTGATTTCTCCCTACTTAATTTCTTAAAAAAGGTCTCAAAATATGACATGATAAATCTTGTACCCAACCCATCCATGGTGGAATAAAAAGAAGTGGAAAAATAGGAAAAGACGCTCGTAAGCTTAGAAAAAATCAAAAATATAAATTCCTTATCTACTTTGTCTTTCACAAAAATATTCAAATCAGAACAAAAAGTCTTTAATTTTACCAATTAATCGTCAATGAAAGCAAATGAATCTATAGAAAGGGATGTGATTTGTACTTCTAAAAACATATCTCTAATTTCACCAAGCAAACAAAAAAGATCTCTGACGTTACTACATACTTTTTTTAGCGTAGTGTATTATTTGGTGGGGAAGAACAAGGATTTTGAAATGTGGAGGAAAACCAAACTCATTCCCTCATCATTCTTAGCGCAATGTCTAAAAATATCAAGCTTTCTGGTTATATTAAGTTGAGTCCAACTCAAAGTTGACCACAACCCTTTGACTAAAGAAAGCATTGCATGCTCAAATTCCAAGTGTGATAATTGTGTGTTGTAGGAATCTTAAATTATGATTGAGCCATTTGAACCACAACAAAGTAGAAAAGCCAAAAATATCATATAAAACTCTCAAGATGATATTGTTGCAAGGGATGCACCCTTGGTCTTCTTGTGATGTGCAACCCAACACTTGTGTTGATGACATTGCTTAACCACCTCCCATGCTCTATCAATTTAGGGGTTGCATTAGGCATTAAAAAGTTGACTTTTTAGTGCAAGAAAAATGAGCAATTTGTATTTGAGCCTATGTCACATGCTCGAACCCTTCACTTGTAGTAAGGAGAATGATGCAAGGTGTGTGACCTTTGTATCCTTGTGATGTGTATTATAGTGCTTATGTTCATGACATTGCTTAACTGCCTTTTGTATTCTATAAGCCTAGTAGTTCTATCAGTAATTAATAGGTTTTTTATTTGGTCCAATGAAAACCAACAGATATATGCAACTAAAATGGAAGCTCCTAACAAACTTAATATTCTAAATGCTTGTAAACCAAGATGATAAATGGAGAATTCAAGTGAAAATGAGATATCAAAGAAAAAATTTAGGCAAACTAAGCTAAATGATGATGAAGGTGATAAAATCATATTTTGAACAATATATGAAGCACAAGAAACTAATTTTGGGAGTTCAATATATGCTTTATCAAATGAAAAATAACCAATTAGGCTAAAAATAGTGATAATAGAATTGGATCCAAAAAAAAGGTGCTTGAATAGGGCATAATTGTCAATGAGCTGGTGGGTTTCCATGTCAATAAGTTACCAAGTCATCTCCAAATTAGTAGATTAAACATAAGCTAAAGTAACCTATTCAACTAATCCATGCTTTTTATTAATTTCCCTTCGTCACACCTCCACACATGAAGAAAGGAGAACTAAGAATATCATAAGCCTCACTTACATTAAATCCAATGATAGGTAGGATATTTAAATATAAAGGAATATCACCGTGCAAACAATGTGGTAGCAAGTTTCCATAAAAAATTATTGTCAATATCAATTTTCCCACCAAAATTTTGTAGTGCACATTAAGAGGGTAAAAATCTATCCAAAATATTTAGAAGAACTATAGTCCAATACACTTCCTATCACACATGTAATGGTATAAAACCCTAATCCTATAATTTCTTGCCAATATTAATTACATGATCAAGGGTGATTCAAAGCAGCCTAAAAAGAAAATTGAAGTTCCTATCAATGAAGGCTTTGAACTCTTGAGTTTTCCTACAAAACTACCTCTAATTAGTGACAAATATCATAGGCCTAGCAACAAAAATGCCAATAAGGGAAAGGAAAGAATCTGTAGTCAAATTTCTGGCACAAGATAAGGATTAAACAGGTAAAAGAAACATGTCTATCAATAAATGGACTACTATGCTATCAAAGACCATGCCCCAGTCGATAAAGTATAATATAATGCTTGACAAACTGTGAGGAATGGATCTAGTGAAGCCTTGATTATAGCCAATAGATATAAAATGATCTCAATTAATATGGGTTGGGGTGCTGCTAGTAATGATATCAATGTTGGCCTATAAATGTCTGAATAATAGAATATTCTTCTTAAAAAAAAAAAAATGCCAAATAGATCTAAATCATAGCAAAAAATTGCTAGATTGAGCCAATAATGTTTTTTTGTAGAATAATGCTAGATTGAGAAAAGCATCTACAATTGAACAGTTGGGGCACAAATTGGTGTCATAATTTCTTCAGCAAGTCAGACTCAGATGTAGGTCAGAACATCACTAGACTCTGCTTTGATACCATGTAGAATCAAATAGTAGACCAGAAGCTATAGCTTTCAAGATCTCGCTAGGAGAAGCCAACCACAAAAGATGCCCAAAATACAAAATACTTGATTGATCTATTAATTTTACAATGAGTACAACAACTTTCGTATATAGGAAATGTAAAATAAAATGAAGGGAACCAACTAAAAAATGTGTCCTAATGATGTGTGAGTGTAGGTAGGGTAGGTGAAATAAAACTACCTATGTGCAAATCACATGCACATATATAATTTTAAATTACAACTAATATGCCTAACTGAAACTTAAGAAAGAGTAAACAATAATTTACTCTAACATTCTATATGATACTGATCACAGTTTTTAATGTACTCCTACAAAGAGCATGTATAAATAAAAAGATATCATCCATACATATATCCTTAAGTGTATTTTCTCATTTTAATTATTTGCTTCATTACTTTAGCGTGCATGATTCGTGAAGATTACATCTGTGTTGGTAAATGTTTAAGTGAAAAGTGCATACTTCAATTGTCTAAAATTTTTGTTTGCAACCATTTCTTTCTATCATAAACACATTATCTTGGTACTTGATCTATTAATTCTACAAATGTCATTTATAGTCTACCTCATTCACCAATGGTTTTGTACGATACACAATATATTAAGTCTCACACCATGAACTATATTTTGAATGTGAAAATATTCTTTAAATAGAAAATCGTCTATGGATTTATTCTCCCATTTCATTTTTTCCCCTTCTTTTTCAGGTTGACCCTTTAAAAAATTTGATTATATGTTTAGTATTTTATTTAAGCACTACGAATGTTCCATTTAATCATAAGAACTATGATATTGGTAATCATCTCATTAAATGTATAGAAAAACATTATCAAATAGAATTGCGTGCATGTTTACATCAGCGTCAGCATTCATATGATACTAAAGTATTCTTATATTTATTACTAATCCTACATGTTATATATATAGATTAGTATTTACACAAAATCATATTACAGAATAAGACCTTGAACAAACTATTGATTCATTATAACCATGCATCCTTTCTAAAGGCATAGGAAGACTGACTGTAGGCTACAAACCAAACTAACGGATAACCGCTTTATTCTCCCTAACACATATTATAAAACTAGCTAATATGGAATGTAACAATGACAAACACCCAACAATCGCAATACTAGCATACCAAGTAAAAAACAATGGCAAACACCCAACAATCTGAACATCATACTAAATCAAACCAGCAGATCACATATTAGGGCATTTGAATCCAGGAGGGACAGTCATTCCACAGGAAGAAACAAGGCTGAGTGCCACTGGAAGAACTATATTGAGGTTGAGAAGCTTAACCCTAATCGTTGTACACAAACACAGTGCTGCCTCTAATTCCAACACTCCTTGAATCACAGGGCAGCACTTGTTTGCAACAGGATCTCCTACACCCACATGAACAAGCCCATTCAGCAAATCAATACAGGCTCCAAGCTTCAAAACATTAAGTGGGCATTTTGTTGAAGTACTATTTGATGTAGTGCTCCCTCCAATACTAGGGGTGGGAGCAAATGTGTACCCTCTATTTGCCATTGTTAATTGCAAGGTGGTTGCCACCTCCACCATAATAATGAACACCACTCTTACTGCTCTTTTCATCATCACTATTTGGCTTTGTCAGAAAATTGAAATAGCAAAGCAATTAGTGAGCACCGTTATTGTGTTGATGAGGGACTTGTGCCGTGCATTTATAGGCCTTGAATCTCTGTCGGTGAATGAATGTGATTCACCGGCGAAACACTAATCGGTGATGCTCGTGAGCTCTATAAATATTCAAAAGCTTCTTTTGCTCAGGCTACCTTACACTACAATAACTGAGAAACCACGATTCCTTCCCTGTACATTTTGTATTCATACTTTGCCATAGACAACGGCTTCTGCATTATTGTTAAGGTTAGTATGTTTTAGGCTGTGAGTCAAAGACTAATTAGTGTCCATTTGCATTCAGATACAATCTCTATTATAAAATATCTATTTGCATTCAGATACTTTTTATTTAACAAAATTTCACCGAAAAATCTCTTTTATACAAGAATAAATTTAAACGAATTAAAGATGTCACTTAGAATATAAAATCTTTGTTATTTTCACCCATTACAGACACCTATATATTCTCAAAAAGAAATTGAAAAGGGTGCTGCACTTATCCAGAGGAATAAAACACCTTTAGAAAATATCATCTACAATCATAAAAAGAATCAATTGAACAATTAATTCTGATAAAGAAATACCACATAAATTTGAGTTTGGAAAACTTACTTTAGAAATAGGCAGCTCTAATTGTAAGAGTCGTGTCTAATATTAGATTGTCTCTCAACAATATATATATATATATATATA
>MU223225.1:5037202-5057057 GCA_018584345.1 Thuja plicata
AGAGGAGGAAATTCATTTTAATTAAATAAAGGCTTAGGATAAAGTGATTTTATTATTTAATTAAAAGAGATTTTTAATTAATTAAAAGAGAGCATGTTCTCTTAATTAAATAATATTTTTTATTTTTTCTCTTTTAAATTAAATAAGGCTTAAACCTTAGGAAATATTGAATTAATTATGATTTGATCAAGGGAATTGATATAATTGATATTATTGATATTTGAAAATATTGATTCAGGGATTTGATAAATTGAGAAATGGGGCCCAAAGTCTAGGCGACCATTTTAGGGTGCATACAAGTGCACCTTGGGGACACTTCAGTTTGCCATGGTCGCAAATATTCTAGTGACTCCATGGGAGAAATAGGGTTGTCACTAGCATTTACCTAGGAAATTGGAGCTAATGGAGCAGACGATTTGATGCTAGGACTCACGGTTTGGAAGATACTCAATGGTGCAACTTTCAACTGAGCACCACTGCAAGTTTTGGCATCAAGAAAGATTGCCCTACCAAATTTAAACAAAGTCAAATCTCCCAAAATAGAGAGAGGTTATTGTAGGCCTTGGTAACATGGTCCTATAGCATCTTATGGTTTACTCTTACATCTCACGAGGTCTAAGAAATGAGCCTCAGAAGACCACTGCCCAATCGTGCTAAGTGCACCTTGGGGAGACTTCAATCCGCCATAGTCACGAATGTTCTAGTGACTCTGTGGGAGAAATAGGGTTGTCACTAGCGTTTACTTGGCCAATTGGAGCTAATGGAGAAGATGATTTGATGCTAGGACTCAGAGTTTGAAAGATACCCAATGGTGCAACTTTCAACTGAGCACCATTGCAAGTTTTGGCATCAAGCAAGATTGCCCCGCCAAATTTAAACAAAGTCAAATCTCCCAGAATGGAGAGAGATTATTGTAGACCTTGGTAACACAGTCCTATAGCATCTAATGGTTTACTCATACATCTCACGAGGTCCAAGATACAAGCCTCGGAAGATCACTGCCCAATCGTGCTTAATGCACCTTGGGGACACTTCAGTCCGCCATAGTCGCGAATGCTCTAATGATTTCATGGGAGAAATAGGGTTGTCACTAGTGTTTACCCAAAAAATTGGAGCTAATGGAGTAGATTATTTGATGCTAGGACTCACAGTTTGAAATATACCCAATGGTGCAACTTTCAACTAAGCACCACTACAAGTTTTGGCATCAAGCGAGATTGCCCTGCGAAATTTAAACAAAGTCAAAAATCCCATAATGGGGAGAGGTTATTGTAGGCCTTGGTAACATGGTACTATAACATCTAATGGTTTACTAATATGTCTCACAAGGTCTGAGATACGAGCCTTGGAAGATCGCTTCCCAATCGTGCTTAGTGCACCTTGGGGACACTTCAGTCCGCCATGGTAGCGAACATTCTTAGGACCAAATTGATGGTGGTATCCTTAGTGAGTGATAATTTTATGAAACTGTTGAAATTCTCAAAGTATGGTGTTGAGAAACAAGCATGGTTGCTTTGTAAAATGGGTCGAAGTAGCCCTCTTAGTTCAGTGACAGAGGTAGTTTTGACTTACTTGGTCCAAAGCACCTAGGGTTGATCTTGAGATGTGTTATGAATGGATGATTGGAGTAGTTTGGGATCCTTAGGGGAGTTAGGATAACCCATGGAATCATAGTTGATGGTTGAGGTTGAAGAAGTCTATTGCATGGGAATGCATGACATGAAGTTGAAACATAAATGAATGGTTTGAGTTTGAAGAAGTGAATGGAGATCCAAGATGTGGAGTCTAGTCGGTCTAAGAGAGATGTGAGTTGACCTATGATAGGTCTATGGAGTGGGCAGGGTTGAAAATTGATCATACTGGATGAAGATTGAAGGAGGTTTTATCAAGCAAAGAAGAAATAAGTCATTAAACTACAAAGAAAAGATTAATCACCACTACATTATGCATCATGGAGACTTATTGTAAACACTTCTAACTAGACTAAACAACCAAAAAACCTTTAGAATCATTTTTTTTGCATCATCAAGTCATCCACTATGTTACCCCATGTTTTCAATATGTTAACAAAATCAACCAAATCCTAATCTGTCAACTTCAAGCTGAAGTTGAACCAAAACTATACTTCAACTTCAAGTTTAATCCAGTTTTCTTTGCTCAATGAAGTCACTATTTTTCCTTGTCAGTCTGAACCAACTTGTGCAAAGATGAATTTGAAGTAAAATTTGAGTCAAGTGACTATACTTCAACTTCAACTTCAACTCTGCTTGTTTTCTGACGAAGTTTTCTTTCTTTATCGTAGGTGTTTTATTGAAAGAAATGGGCATGTTTTTCTAAAAAAAAAGAATGGGTCCCACCTCCTTTCAATTATAAAGATGTGAAAGGCAATAAATGTGACAGCAAGGAAAATGCATGTGAAACATAGTCAATTTTTAGAGAATAAAAATAGAGATCTTCTGACGTCATGAGAAGTTAATTCGCATGCGGATTTGATGGGAATTATCCAAAAGTAGTCTTGTCAAGTACATTCAGCATGCCTGGTATTAATGCCTTAAGTTGCTCCATATCCTCCCTAAGATTTCTGTAATTACTCCTTAAAATTCCCTCCTTTTCTAGTATCATTATTTATCTGGCCATTCTCAAATTCCAAGCGTCAACTGGTAAGAAAAAGGGATGGAGTGCTTGGCTTTGCTGAAAATGGTGAGTGCATTATACAAATTTCTCTGTCATTTTTATTCCACCTGGTTTTGGTTAGAAGTGTTTCTATTTTTCTTTATTTCTACAAACCTTTTTGTTTGAGAATTCATGACCCTCTTTAGGCCCAAGCTACCAAAACCATAGAAACCATGCTTACTAAGTTCTCTTTCTAAAATTTGGGATACCTTCCTAGTAAATGTAAGCTTACCTGAGATGTTAGAGCAGATGAAAAATGTTCAACCAGGGCCCATATACCGAAAAATAACTAGTAGTGGGTTAGTCGAAGCTGTCACTTTCCCATCAGCCATAGGATGCCCTGAGCTTATTATCAAATGTGCAAACCATTATGACCCTAATACTAGGTGCATCAAAAAGACTACAGGCAAAGTGCTAGGCAAAATAAACAGGGATAGTGTCAGTTCAACATTGCGGATTCCTCATAAAGAACCCTATGAGCCTTTGACATTTGATGGGGTCAAGTGCTTATACATCGAGAACAAGAAGAGATATGACTCTATTGTAGCTCAAACATGGCTCCTAAAACCAGCCCTTGGAGGCTCAAGGTTGCCCAAGCCGTTAACCATTGAGAATTTCATTAAAGAAATTGCTGACATTGTGCTGCTTTTGAACAGAGTAAAAGGAAATGATCATGCCTTTCACTGGGACAATTGGATTTATTTCTACATCCAGAAGATTGTTGAAGGAGATAAATTTATCGACTGGGCTGAATTAATAGCTGAAGGTTTGCATAAAGGTTTACTAGCCGTAAGCAGTTTTGGCTCATTTTTCTTGTCTTCCTTTTTGGTCTACATTTTAGTTCAATCTAAAGAATGGGTAGGTCTCCCTCATGAGCCCTGGATGGATGAAATGACCATCTACCAGTATTACACAGTCCTTTAGCTTGATGAGCCCTGCAAAGAGTTCCAGAGGGTAAATGATGTGTTTCTCAGGAGGTTGGTTTTTGAACTGCAAGGTCTTGAAAATTGTAGTCTATCTTAAGAATCCATGCAAGCCATTAAAATCTATGGTTGATTTTACACTTATTTTCCCAGGTTCACATATATCAGAGTTGGAGGCTTCACCAGAGAACCTTTTAGGTTGCCATGTTATTGTCTTGATAACATTATCTTGTCTGAAATCTGTAGGCAATTGTCTATGTGATGGACCCATCTGAAACCACCAAAATGTCACCTACTTTCCTCTTTCCTATTGAAATTGGCCACTATAGATGCCCTAGTTTCAACCAAGCTGCATTGACAAAGACAGTATTGTGCAATTTATGCCTCAAACCCTATTTTGCATGGAAAGATTTTGATTATATGGGTTTTGCTAAAGATAATATTAGACATGTAGTTTCACTTATCCATGTTCCTCACCTAGAGGACTACTGGGCTAATTGTTCAGATGAATTGTAGATAAGGAGAAGGTTGTGGTCAAGGTTGACTGTGAGTAAGATATAGTTGTTCAAAGTCAACCTCAGCACTAGCAGAATAAAGGAGGATGAAAATGAAGAGGTGGTCGATCCCCTTTAAGTCAAACAGATTGAATCTCTACCGATCCCTGAACTTGATTGGAGTAAAAAGGAAGAAGATGACTTGCTCTCCCATACATCAGAAGTTTTGAAAAGAATAGAAGATTGTTTGAAAACAAAGAGAACTCACTCAGCCACCCGTAGTACCCCAAGAAAAAATTTGAAAAACAAACAAAAGAATTATGGCCAAGAGCTAAATGTTGCTCCTAATAATTGTGTTGGTAATCCTATTACAGGTTCTACAAAAGTTGAAGTTGAAGCAGTTGTGCCATAGATTCAACTTCAAGTTTAGCAAGAAGTGGTGAGTACCAGAAGACTCACCTGTTCAAATAACAAAGGTAGAAGGGTAGGACAATATAAAGGAATGGATAAAATAACTATTGAGTTGGATCTTTCTGAGACTAAGACCACAACAAAGAAAAACCTCAGTCCTACTATGGCAGATAGCATGATAGATTCTCAAAAAGTGGTTGATGATGGAAATTTACAGATGAACATCCTTGCTTTAAAAAACACTTCTCCCACACCTGGTAAAAAACCTACCATGCCTAAATGGTTAGAGACCCTAGTGGAAAGGAAGAGGAGTGTGGTACCCCTTTCAATGCCTATAGATGACTTAGTAAGCAAGTGTTTAGGGAAGTCCTCAAATTCAAAAAAGGCCATAACAAAGTCTAGAATTCACTTTGACAAAAATACTGGTCATTGGTCAGCAAAAATTGCTAAGCCTCCTCAAGACAGCCTGCATGAAGATCTTGCTCCTCAAGATTATCAAGTGTCTAAAATAGATCTCTGGAAAGGAAGCCAGACTGTAGACATGAAAATATTTGAAGCATCCAATAAAAGGATCGCAAACAGAGTGTGGAAGGATGCCCAAGATAAATAAGACATGAAAGAGGTGATGAAGAGCATGGCTCAGTACATCAATGCCATCCTCCATCCAGAACCTAAACCTCTAAATCAAATGTCCACAATTGTTGATGTCATGTCTTCAGCCAATCTAAAATTCCTTGAAAACCTATAGAAGTGCAAAGCTATTACAAAGATGTTGGAGGAATGGTTGCAATACGTCTTAGATGAAATGGTGAAGCAGGTAAAGCTTTACAACATACCTCTGATGAAATCCGCTGCCATTATCAAGAAGGTCAAGGCAAACATAGAAGAATATGAAAAAGAAAGGAACAATTGGGTAAAGGAAGTGTTATGGATTGAGGAAATATAGGAATTTGGACTGTAAAGGTTCCTCTTTGAA
Organism: Thuja plicata; assembly: GCA_018584345.1. Taxonomy (NCBI): domain Eukaryota; kingdom Viridiplantae; phylum Streptophyta; class Pinopsida; order Cupressales; family Cupressaceae; genus Thuja; species Thuja plicata. The sequence continues at coordinate 5,042,680 of MU223225.1, forward strand.
TACCCAGTGGCTGGATTAGACGATAAAATACTCTATGTAATTAATGATTGGATAGAGTGGCGAAATGAGGTGCTCGTACAAGGGGTAGCAAAATCAAGGAGATCCTATATGGTCTCAAGCTTGTAGATGAAATAATCCAGGAAGATCTAAAATGGTTCTATAAACATTTCTCAGGTGAAGATAGTGACTCCGTTCCTCCTGTTGAAGATGTAATAAAGGAGATACAAAAAAAAAATTTGGAAGTTCAAAAATCAAAGGCACCTGTAAGGCAGGATTTTTCAAATATCACACATAATGAAGCTATGCTGATAGTTAACCAGAAATAATTAGAAATTCATGAAGAAAAGATAATATATCTAAAGAAAGAGAAGGAGGTTTGGAAATAGAGAATCACCTACATTGGCTTGCCTCATCAATCAGTTATCTCTACATTTACCGCTACCTATGAAACTTGGAAAGTCGGAAGAATCACAGCTGGTGTGGACAATACTTTGTGACACTTGGATCCCACTAGTTAGATAGTTGTTTCTTTTTGCTTTCTCTATTAGTTTCCTTTATTGCAATTCAGTTAACACAGTTATGTTAACCGAAAAACTATATTCTCCAGGCAGGGTGATTTTGGATACAGCTATCCAACCCTGATTGGTATAAATATGTAATAGCTGACATCTAAAAGGGTTCATCTCTCCATAGATACTAAATCAGAACTACTTTTGTTTAAGTATTCTATGCTTTAAAACTTTCAATATATTTTTCTGGAGTTGCGGCAAAGTAATATAAAAATTCTACAGTTTTATATGTTAAACTTTCTTGAGTAGATACTATTGTTTACTTTGCAGTGATTCATGTTCTTGTGGATATCAATTACTTGTGAAAGTTTAATTTCTCTTTGTTGCACATTGGAAACTTGTTGTTTTGGAGTTTAAAGGTTACGAGAGAGGAAATTAAATCACTCATCTATTTCTCAGTTTTAATATCCAATCATGTGGATCATTTTGGTTATTAAAATCAAATGGTTTTTTAGTATACGTATTCTTTTTATATTCATGAGTTAATTGATTCAAGCTTTTCATTATTTTTAGTAAAATACTCATTGGGAAGATTTTCCCTCAAAAGAAGATTTAACAATTATGTTTTTAGTAAAGGTAGCTAGACCTTACATAACATAAAGTAATATCAACCAGAGAATTCCTTATCTTTTGTTAGGAATTCAAACAATTAGTTTATAAGGATTTTCCCTATTCAAAGTAACTTTTGGGAAAAAACTGTTTACTAATAGTTTTTGGTGACTCAGCTGGGGAAGAGTAGAGAAGAATCCTTTCCCTAATAAATTCTTAATAGTCCAATGGTTTTAGACAATGGTTCTCCCTAATCATAATCAAGTGCCTGTTCTGCAACCCAATCTAGGTTTCCTTGTTACACAAGAAGACATTATCTCTGATCTTAATGCTTTTTCTTGGGCTAATCGAGAAAGAAATCAACAATACCTCCATGTCCAATGGGTATTAGAGAGGGAAGAAGAAATAGCTGAGAGAGTCAGGGGAATTGCAGTAGCACAAGAAGAAGTAGTAGTAGCAAGAGTTGCTGGTGTAAATAACTAATTTGATCAAAATTGCATTTTTTTTTTGTCACTCTGGCGGAGAAAAGGTATACTCGGTCTGATAGATTATCAGGTCTAGTTAATCAATATTTTGAAGATCTAGCAAGAATTTATTTTAAGCCTGATCATACTTTGAGGAGAAAGAAAGCTCAAACCACTAGTAGACCATCATCCCCTCCTAGAAGAGACAACCAATTGCTATCCATTCAGTCTTTGATTATTCCTGGAACTCTGATTCCCTCTACAATTAATATTCTTCCTCTTAATTTCAGACAACCAAGAATGGCTCTAAATCAACCTTGGGGTGCTGCAGTAGGTCCTCTACATTTACAAGGTAATTTTGGATGATTACCAAAAGGAGCAAGAGAAGTCCTCCCCAGATTTAGTGGCGATGGAAAGAAGTCTCCCGAAGAACATCTAAATGCTTTTAATACCGCATGTGGTGTCTTGGCGGTAGCAATAGAAGATGTTTCTGTAAGATTGTTCATTCAGACCTTGACTAACTCAGTGGCCAACTGGTTTCACCATTTTCCTAATGCCTCTATCACTTCTTGGGATACTATGAAGACTACATTTGAAGCTAGGTTCAAGTCAGTTGATGATGCTAATTCTTTACTCATTCAGCTTAGCCAAATGAAGAAGGAAATATAGATACCCACGCAGGAATTTGTAGCTAGATTCAACAAAGCCTTGCATTAGATACCCACTGCTAGCAGACCAAATGATGAAAACCAAAAAGGTTTCTTTTTAAACGCCATGCCCCCAGATGTTGCTTTCCCTTTGAAAAGAGCCAATCTCGCTACTCTTGGAGCATCCCAAACTCTTTCCATAGAGTTAGAGGATGATCTTATTATATCTAGCAAATGGAAGAAAGATGTGCAAATATCAAATTCTCAAGCTTCAATATCTTCCTCTTCTTCAAATGATTCACTAATTCAGAAATTGGAAAATGATCTTATTGCAGTAAAGAAACAACCCCCATTACCTAAAGCTTCATTTCCTTATCAGGATATCCCAAGGAAATATCCCAGCCTAAATGCTCCTAATCAAGGGAGACAATTTAACCTTCCTCCTAGTCAACAGAGATTACAAATTGAGCTCTCTCCTAGCAAAATCAACATGTGCATCTTTCACTTTACCAGTGATCATGAAGGGGCTACATGTCCAGAAAATGTGAGGCATGAGCAGCTTGAAGTAGAAAAAGCAGCCGCAGCAAATGTAGTAATAGAAGAACCTTCTAAAGGACCTGGCGACTCTATGAGTTACTTCCTTGACTACGAATCTGACTCACATAGAGGTGGTGAAATTCTTTTAACTTTGGGAGAATCTTCATCTTCAATGCTGACTAGAGGACAAAAGGGAGCTAAAGCAGATTCTCAATTCAAAAATACTGCATTGCCCATTCAGGCAAAGGATTTTAAAGCCAGAGGTGAAGGTGAAAGTAAGTCATCATAAGCTCAGTCTTCTCTGACTCAAATTTTAAAAAGGTCTGATCTTGACTCATCATTTGATATAGTTGTGTTTTGCAAAACATCTAGAATACAAATATCTCCTATTGAATACTTGAGAATGAATCCTAACGAACTCAAAAAATTAGTTGAGTATGTCCATCAATATTCACCTGATGTATCTACTAAGCAGACAAATAGAGTTTCTTCTAGTGAAGAAACCCAAATCATGAAGCCAGACTATCAGGAAGCACAGATTTAGCCTGACAAAATAAACCCTAAAACATACTATAAAGAAAAACCTGATCCCTTCTATGTATCCCTATTTCTCCATGGCTTTAAATTAAATAATTGTATCACAGATTCTGGGGCATCAAATAATATAATTCCAGCTGCAGTAGCTAAATCCCTTAACCTCCCTTTAACCAAGACATTTGGCAGGTGTTATTCAATGGATTCCAAGAAGGTACCCCTAATAGGTCAAATCAAAGACGCCCAAGTCTCTTTGGCAGCTTTCCCTAAGAAAAGAATAAAGCTTACCATCCTTGTGATAGATATCCTTTCTAGTTACGATATGCTCCTTAGTAGAACTTTCTATCGGGATTTGGGAAGAGAAGTCAAGATGGACTGGTCCCAAGCTATCATACCCATTGGGAGCGAAAAAGTAACCTTGTTACCTGAAGCTAAGTCTAAGTACACAGCATTCCCATCTGATGACCCAAAGTCTCAAATCCTCTACCAAGAAACAAATTTTGCTAATTATTTGATTATGTCTAAAACTGAAGAAGTAGGTATGCAGTCAGAAGATGCAGACACACCTTGGGTGTTAGAGTTCGATGGAAGTTGTTTCTCTAGTGGTTCAAGAGCCGGCATAGTGTTAATTTAACCTTTGGGTAAGACCTTCCCTTCTTCTTTTAAGTTGGCTTTTGAAAATACAAACAATACAGCTGAATATGAAGCCCTACTTCTAGGGTTGGAAGAAGCAAAAAAGAAGAATATCAAATTGCTAAAAGCAAGAGGAGATTCTGAGTTAATAGTAAAAAAAGTCAAGAAGTTGTTCTTGGTGAAAAATGAAAGACTAAGGCACTATAGAAATTGAGTATGGGACGAACTTGAAGAGTTCAATGTTTTTCCTATCGAATCAGTACCTAGAGAGCTTAATGCCAGAGAAGATTCCTTGGCAGTGTCAGCTTCTTTGCTAATTCCTCATCTTGAATTTATTACTAATAAATATACTATTGAGATTATTCATAGGCCAAGCATCCTTGACAACAATATTTCATGGAAAGTATTCAAAGATGATGCTCACATTAATGCTTTCTTACAGAGTATGGAGAAGTTTTCCACTAATTATTTTGAAGGCTATGAGTCAGAATGTAGGAATTTTTGTCCTGATACAGTTGGAGAGGAGATGGAAGGCATAATGCAACTAAAAGGTAATGTGATACCTAAAGGCCTAGTCAAACTTGAGAATCTTTTTGACAGGCGAGATGCTTTCTTAGCTCAAACTTCATTTCCCAAAGAGGTCGAAAGTGGTGACTATGAGAAGGTCAACCTAGGAGATAAAGACAATCCTAAGATGGTGAATCTTGGAACCTATTGTGATACAAGTTAGAAAATATGATTCATCGAGTTATTGAAAGAATACATAGATGTATTCTCCTGGTCATACGAAGATTTGAAAACATTCAGGGGAGGTCAGTTCAAGCACAATATCACTCTAAAGCTAGGTATTTCTTCTTTTAGGTAGAAATTGAGGACTTATAACCCAAAGGTTTCAGATGCAATATTCAAAGAAATTGATAAAGTGCTCAAAGCTTGCATAATTTTTCCAATACACCACTCCACATGGGTAGCTAACATAGTACCTGTAAGGAAGAAAAGTGGAGAGATAAGGATCTGTGTAGACTTCAGAAACCTAAATCAGGCAAGCCTAAAGGATAACTTTGCTTTGCCCTTAATGGACCAGATTCTCCAAATAGTAGCCGGCTTAGAAATGATGTCATTTCTTGATGGATTCTCCGGCTATAATCAGATAGGAGTTGCTAAGGAAGATCAACATAAGATGACATTTACAATGCCTCGGGGTAGCTTCACTTACCAGAGAATGTCGTTCAGGTTAATAAATGTCGGCGCAACCTTCCAACAGGTGATAAATTCAACCTTTGGACATCTTCTAAATAAAAGTATCACAGTCTACCTTGATGATATGACCATATTCTCCAAGAAGTGAAGAAAGCATCAGAAAGCTCTAAGATAAGTACTGCAAAAGTGTCGATAACACAGAATCTCACTAAACCCAAAGAAGTCGATCTTCGGTGTGACTGAAGGGAAGCTATTAGGACATATAGTTTTCAAGGAAGAGATCAAGATTGACATAGAAAGAGTAAGAGCAATTCAGAAACTCTGTCTTCCGGTTAACCGTAACGACATTAGATCTTTCTTTGGTCAGATTAACTTTCTTAGAAAATTCATGCCTGATTTCGCTGAAACCACAAAACCTATGGCTAGGCTGTTAAGTGAAAAATAGAATTTCAAATGGGATGATTTAGCAGTCAAAGCATTTGAAGAAGTGAAAAAAGCTATTGCAAAAGAACGTGTCCTATTTCATCCAAATTTTAAGAAATATTTTGTAATGTATTGTTATGCATCAGAGCACACTATATCTGGCATCCTACTTTAGAAAGATGAAAAGAATGAGGAAGTACCTAGATCTCTTTTATGAGTATTCCTCTCAAAAAACATGAGTTGCGCTATTCTCAAGCTGAGAAACAAGCTTTTGCTGTTGTGAAAGCTGTGAAGAAGTTCCAGTACTATATCCTTCATTCACATTCTGTAGTCTACATACCATTTGCAGTAGCCCAGAGTATCCTCACACAACAGGATGTAGCTGTAAACAATCAAGCCACGTGGGTATCAAAGGTGCAGGAGTTTGACATTGATATAAAACCCTCTAAGTTGCTTCGAGGCCAAGGACTCTGTAGACTAATGGCAGAGAATAGAGAAGAAGAAGCCTATCCTAGTTGTTTGTTAGTTGGATTGAAAGATTAATGGTTCTCAGACATAGCATACTTTTTGACTTATGGGAAATGTCCAGATCATTTGAAAGGAAAGGACTAGAGAAGTCTTTGTCTCAGAGCAGAGAAGTTCATGATTGTTGATGACATCCTATACAAAAGGGGTCTGGATGGAATGTTTCTGAGATGTGTAGATACAGACCAACAAGAGAAGTTGCTCAAGCCCTTCCATAGTGAAGCCTATGGAGGACATTTTTCTTCCATGGTAACGGCCTTTAAAATCCTAAGAAGTGGCTATTATTGGCCAGGTATGTCCAAATATTCTTATAAATGGGTAGGTGATTGTGAAAGCTACAAATTTTTTACTGGTTAACCACATCTGGCTGCTCTCCCCTTGAAACCAGTGATTATAGAAGAACCTTTCTAACAGTGGTGGTTAGACATTATTGGCCTGATCAACCCAAACTCCAGTGCCGATCACACTCATATTCTCACTACCATGGACTACTTCACCAAATGGGTCGAGGAAATTCATGTCAGAGCTACGACATCACAAGTAGTGTGTAAATTCTTAACAGAGAATATTCTAACCCGATTTGGGGTGCCAACCAACATAGTAACTGACAATGCTCAAAATTTCTCATCTAGATAAATTCAGTTATTCTTCTATGACCATGGTGTCCGTTTATCACATGCCTCAGATTATTTTCTCCAAGGCAACGGACAGGCTGAATCCACAAATAAAAATCAGATCAATATCATGAAAAATTTGGTGGACGAAAGAGGAAGGGACTGGCATAAATGGATATATGAAGCACTTTGGGCAGATAGAACCTCTCCCAAGAGGGCTATTGGCATGACTCCCTTTGAATTAGTTTATGGAGTTAAGGCACAATTGTCACTGCCTCTAGAGCTGGTTGCTGAAAATTTGCAAAAGGTAATAGAAGATGGGGTGTTTTCTAGTTCTATTGAAAATTGAATATTGTACCTTCAAAATATTGAAAAGGAAAGAAGAGAATTAGTGGATCATATTATAGAGCATTAGGCGAGGGTGAGGATAATTTTTGATCAAAAAGAAAGACCTCAAAATTTTATGGAAGGAGATCAAGTGTTACTTTGGGACAAAAGAAAAGAACCTAGAGGAGCACACACCAAATTTGAAAGTCTATGGAAAGGCTCATTTTTCATTTCTCAGCAATTAGGTTCCAATACATTCAAGCTAAAATATTTTAATGGTGATGATCTGCCCCTGTCCTATAATGGAGAGGATCTTAATCTTTTCTAGCTTTAAGTTTCCTTACTACCTTCATTGTAAATACATGTTTTCCTTGCTTTGTTCCTTGTTTGTCCCTTGTTGCGTCTTTTCCATTTTTGTGTCCCTTTTAGTTGAAGTAAATTTAAAGTTGGTCTGTGGAACCAGAGATCTCAAGTTCATATCTGATCCTTTACAATCTCATTCCCCAGTCGGAGCCAGTTGTTACCCCGTGTTTTCAATACGTTAACAAAATCAACCAAATCCTAATCTATCAACTTGAAGCTGAAGTTGAACCAAAACTATACTTCAACTTCAAGTTCAATCTAGTTTTCTTCGCTCAATGAAGTCAATGTTTTTCCTCGTCAGTTTGAACCAACTTGTGCAAAGTTGAAGTTGAAGTCAAAGTTGAGTCAAGTGACTATACTTCAACTCCGTTTGTTTTCTGATAAAGTTTTCTTTCTTTCTCGCAGGTGTTTTATTGAAATAAATGGGTGCATTTCTCTAAAACAAAAGAATGGGTCCCACCTCCTATCAATTCTAAAGACGTGAAAGGCAATAAATGTGACAGGTAGGAAAATGCATGTGGAACATAGTCAGTTTTAGGAGAATAAAAATAGAGATCTACTGACGTCATGGGAAGTTAATCCACACGCGGATTTGATGGGAATTAACCAAAAATAGTCTTGTCAAGTACATTCGGCATGCTTGGTATTAATTCCTTAACTCACTCCATATCCACCCTAATATTTTTGCAATTACTCCTAAAAATGCCCTCCTTTTCTAGGATCATTGTTTATCAGGCCATTCTTGAATTCCAAGCGTCAACTAGTAAGAAAAAGGGCTGGAGTGCTTGGCTTTGCTGAAAATGGTGAGTGCATTATACAAATTTATCTATCATTTTTCTTGCACCTGGTTTTTCTTAGAAGTCTTTCTATTTTTCTTTATTTCTATAAACCTTTCTATTTGAGAAGTCATGACCCTCTTTAGGCCCATGCTACCAAAACTAGAAAAACCATGCTTACTAAGTTCTCTCCCTAAAATTCAGAATACCTTACTGGTAAATGTAAGCTTACCCGAGATGTTAGAGCGGATTAAAAATGTTCAACCAGGGCCCATATACCAAAAACTAACTAGTAGTGGGTTAGTCGAAGCCGCCACTTTCCCATCAGCCATAGGATGCCCTGAGCTGGTTATTGAATGTGCAAACCATTATGACCCTAATACCAGGTGTATCAAAAAGACTATAGTAGAAGTACTAGCCAAAATAAATAGGGATAGTGTCAGTTCAGCATTGTGGATTCCTCATAAAGAACCCTATGAGCCTTGGACATTTGATGAGGCTGAGAGCTTATACAGCGAGAATAATGAGAGCTATGACTCTATTGTAGCTCAAACATGGCTCCTAAAACAGGCCCTTGGAGGCTCAAGGTTGCCCAAGCCGTTAACCATTGAGCATTTCATTAAAGAAATTGCCGACATTGTGCTTCTTTTGAACAGAGTAAAAGGAAATGATCGTGCCTTTCACTGGGAGAATCGGATGTATTTCTTCATCTAGAAGATAGTTGAAGGAGAGAAATTTATCGACTGGGCTGACTTAATAGCCAAAGGTTTGCATAAAGGTTTACGAGCCGTAAGCAGTTTTGGCTCATTTTTCCTGTCTTCCTTTTTGGTCTACATTTTAGCTACATCTAAAGAATGGGTAGGTCTCCCTCATGAGCCCTGGACGGATGAAATGACTATCTACCAGTATTACACAGTACTTCAGCTTGATGAGCCCTACAAATAGTTCTAGAGGGTAAATGATGTGTTTCTTGGGAGGTTGGTTTTTGAACTGCAAGGTCATGAAAATTGTAGAATGTCTAAAGAATCCATGCGAGGCGTTAAAATCTATGGTTTCTTTTACACTCATTTTCCCAGGTTTACATATATAAGAGTCGGAGGCTTAGTCAGAGAACCTTTTTGGTTGCCACATTATTGTCTCGATAACATTATCTTGTCTAAAATCTATAGGCAACTTGTCTGTGTGATGGACCCATCTAAAACCACCAAAAAGTCACCTACTTTCCTATTGAAATTGGCCACTACACATGCCCTAATTTCAAGCAAGCTGCATTGACAAAGACAGTATTGTCCAATTTATGCCACAAACCCTATTTTGCAAGGAAATATTTCGATTATATGGGTTTTACTAAAGATAATTTCAGACATGCAGTTTCACTTATCCATGTTCCTCACCTGGAGGACTACTGGTCTAATTGTTCAGATGAATTGGAGATAAGGAGAAGGTTGTGGTCAAGGTTAACTATGAGTCAGATACAGTTGTTCAAAGTCAACCTCAGCACTAGCAGAATAAAGGAGGATGAAAATGAAGAGGTGGTTGATCACCTTTATGTCAAACAGATTGAATCTCTACCGATCCCTGAGCTTGATTGGAGTAAAAAGGAAGAAGATGACTTGCTCTCCCATACATCGAAAGTTTTGAAAAGAACTGAAGATTGGTTGAAAATAAAGAGAACTCACTCAGCCACCCGTAGTACCCTGAGAAAACACTTGAAAATCAAACAAAAGAATTCTGGCCAAGAGCTAAATGTTGCTCCTAATAATTGTGTTGGTAATCCTATTGCAGGTTCTGCAAAAGTTGAAGTTGAAGTAGTTGTGCCACAGATTCAACTTCAAGTTCAGCAAGAAGTGGTGAGTACGAGACTACAACCAAAACAGAGAAAAACCTCAGTCCTACTATGGCAAATAGCGTGATAGATTCTCAAAAAGTGGCTGATGATGGAAATTTGCAGATGAACGCCCTTGCTTTAAACAACACTTCTCCCACACCTGGTAAAGAACCTACCATGCCTAAATGGTTAGAGACCTCTGTTGAAAGGAAGAGGAGTGTGGTACCCATTTCAATGCCTATGGATGACTTAGTAAGCAAATGTTTAGGGAAGTCCTCGAAGGTGAAATGGGCTAGAACAGAGTCTAGAATTTGGTTTGACAAAAACACTGGTCATTGATTAGAAAAAATTGCTAAGCCTCTTCAAGACAGCCTACATGAAGATCTTGCTCCTTAATATTATCAAGTGTCTAAAATAGATCTCGGGAAAGGAAGTCGGACTGTAGACATGAAAATCTTTGAAGCATCCAACAAAAAGATCACAGACAGGGTGTGGAAGGATGCCCGAGATAAACAAGACATGAAAGAGGCGATGAAGAGCATGGCTTAGTACATCAATGCCATCCTCCATCCAGAACTTAAATCTCTAAATCAAATGTTCACAATTGTTGATGTCACGTCTTTGGCCAATCAATAATTCCTTGATAACCTGTAGAAGTGCAAAGCTGTTATGAAGACATTGGAGGAATGGTTGCAATACATCTTAGATGAAATGGTGAAGTAGGTAAAGCTTTACAAAACAGCTCTAAAGAAATCCGTTGCCATTATCAAGAAGCTCGAGGCAAACATAGAAGAATATGAAAAATAAAGGAATAATTGGGTAAAGGAAGTGTTATGGATTGAGGAAATACATGAATTTGGACTGCAAAGGTTCCTCTTCAAATACGCTGTGGCCGGATTAGATGATAAAACACTCCATGTAATTAAAGATTGCATAGAGTGGCAAAATGAGGCACTTGTACAAGGGGTAGCAAAAATCAAGGAGATCCTATCTGGTCTCAAGCTTGTAGATGAAATAATCCAGGAAGATCTAAAATGGTTCTACAAACATTGCTCAGGTGAAGATAGTGACTCTGTGCCCCCTATTGAAGATGTAATTAAGGAGATACAAAAAAAGTTTCTGGAAGTTCAAGAATCAAAGGCACCTATAAGGCAGGATTTTTCAAATATCGCACATATTGAAGCTATGCTGATAATTAACCAGAAACAATTAGAAATGCATGAAGAAAAGATAACAAATCTGAAGAAAGAGAAGGAGGTCTAGAAATAGAGAATCGCCTACATTGGCTTGCCTCATCAAATAGTTATCTCTGCATTTACCGCTGCCTATGAAACCTGGAAAGCCAGAAGAATCATGGCTGGCGTGGACAATACTTTGTGACACTTGGATCCCACTAGTTAGAGAGTTGTTTCTTTTTTCTTTCTCTGCTATTTTCCTTTTTTGCAATTCAATTAACACAGTTATGTTAACCAAAAAACTATTTACTCCTAGCGGGGTAATTTTGGATATAGTTATCCAACCCTAATCGATATAAATATGTAATAGATGACATCTAAAAGGGTTCGTCTCTCCATAGATACTAAATTAGAACTACTTTTTTTAAAGTATTCTATGCTTTAAAAATTTGAATATATTTTTCTGGAGTTGTGGCAAAGTAATATAAAAATTCTACAGTTTCATATGTTAAACTTTTTGGAGTAGATACTATTGTTTACTCTGCAGTGATTCATGTTCTTGTGGATATCATTTACTTGTGAAAGTTTAATTTCTCTTTGTTGCACGTTGGAAACTTGTTGTTTTGGAGTTTAAAGGTTACGAGAGAGGAAATTAAATCACTCATCTATTTCTCAATTTTAATATCCAATCATGTGGATGATTTTGATTATTAAAATCGAATGGTTTTTTAGTATACGTATTCTTTTTATATTCATGAGTTAATTGATTCAAGATTTTCAATATTTTTAGTAAAATACTCATTGGGAAGATTTTCCCTCAAAAGAGGGTTTAATGATTATCTTTTCAGTAAAGGTAGCTGCACCTTACATAACATAAAGTAATATCAAGCAGAGAATTCCTTATCTTTTGTTAGGAATTCAAACAATTAGTTTATAAGGATTTTCCCTATTCAAAGTAACTCTTGGGAAAAAACTGTTTACTAACACACTACATGAACCATTATTACAATTTAGAGAAACATGATATCCACTACATGAACCATTATTATAATTTACAGAAACATGAGATATCCACCGCATGAGCTATTGTTATAATTGTAATGAATCGTAATTAACTGATATGCTCTTAGTTAAATGGTACATAGTAAACTATAAAAAATGTGGTGCCTTGGTAATACAAATCAACCTATGGCCACTTTTATACACAATTTGATCTTCTTTCAATATACAAAATGTGGTCTCCAAATATGCATGTGGACCACTTCATAGTCATTTATATTAACAAAAAAGTGAAGTTAGATTGTTTTGCAAAATTTATATACAAAATTGTCAAAATAATTCTACCATTTGTAGAATGATTCTTCATAATAGCCCATAACTAATTGAGCAAACCTTCTGGATCGGCTCTAGCCTTTATTGTTTCATGTATTGCCTCATGTTCAGATTCACAAAGTTTCCATAAATTCTTCTTACAAGGTCTACTAGTATACTTTATCAATTCAATATTCATTGCAATAAGAAGGTTCGAGTAATGCAAAATATGTCCTATGTCTCTCATAGTCCTCAAACAACCAATTCTTGGATTTTGCAATAGGGTACCTGTATTTCATAGAAGCATAAATGAATACAAAATTCAACATACAAAGTGTAATAGAATGATGGTAAGAGGTCTCAAAGTTTTCAAACAAGAACACATTATATTTTGATAGTGTACCTTCTAAGCCATGTCCCTATCACAACAAAGGATCCTATTGGGTACTCAATACCCTCTCCATCAATGACTGTAGTTTTCAATTTATTTTTACCCTCAATACAATGACACAAAAAGTAATTAGTGCCTTCTTCATTGTTCTCATCTGCAACAACTGCATATACATGACCTACAATTTATAGAGGGATAAGTTAACACCTTAAACACTTACAAAATTGAGAAATTGAGAAATAAATTGAAGAATAAATTAATAAATTACCTAGTTCAACTAGGTCAGATATATGATCAAAATTTGTTGATGCTTCAAACTGGCTTAATTGTAGTGCTCTAGGAAGTTGATATGTATCAAGCGGTTGCAAAAGTGTATAAGACCATTCGTCAACCCACTCTTTTGATTCGCATTCCTCCCACACAAAATTCATACAAGACAAGCAAAAACATACCATTAATGTAGTATAAATACCCAATGATGATGCATTTGAACTTCTAAATGAGTGCATGTCACTTGATCATGTAAGTGTACAACAATATAGATAGTTTCCAATGTTAGACTCGTTTATCAACCAGAAAAACCTATTAACTTCATTACATGTTCCCATCGTAGAGTTGCACCATGGCACAATTTTTTGTGCATTTATTAACTCTACACCACCTTCATACTTCAATTCATGTCTGGCAAGAGCTCTTTTTACACATGCACCCACACTATCATGCTCACCTTTTCCATTCCCCGCCTCCATGAAATTCCAAAAATGTTGAACACCACTTGTCATGTGCATCCTACTTAACCAAAAGAACATCCTTCAATTCTTGAATTGTGAGGTGCAATTATCTGACCAAATTATGTTTTGGTTGTACTCAATACCTCTTTCCTTTAAATTATCATAGAAAACTTTGAAGCAACCTTGCGCCAACTCTGATAAATGTGTGCGATCATCACTGATGTAAAAGTGATACTCTCTTAAAACCTTTCTATCTATGTCTATGCTATCATGTGCATGCAAGAATACTATATGCACAAAGATCATCACTTGTATAGAATGGTAATACAATGCTTGCACTTCATTATGAGGTTTAAGTATATAATTATCAGCAAAATCAATAATGGAGACAATAGTACCAATGGGAAAAGTGTCCTTACATATCTTGAATTGCTCATCCAACCACCTACCTCTATATGAATGACGTATGTACTCATAAACTAGTTTCTCTTTAAATATCTTCATAAAATCAGATACGCATAGATCATTTTTCACTAACTCACACCTCTTAAGTTCTTTTCCATCATTTAGACCATAAGTTACTATCTTGTATTTTCCAAAAGAAACTAGTGTATTTCCAATCTCATTTGTACTCTCTAGATGGTGACATATCCGCAAATTTCTCATACCACCACATGCACTACAAGATCCATTCATACACATCATCTTATAATAAATGCAACCATCATCTTGATTGCATAATACACTTGACATAAAATCTCTTGATGACGTAGGAGGTGCT
>MU223225.1:5057218-5079088 GCA_018584345.1 Thuja plicata
TTGACGTAAAAGGGTTTTGTCATTTCAAAAAATCTTTGACTAATTTTAATTTGAGGAAACCTTTGGAGGAATCTTTCATAAAATTGTGTTTGTGTCATATCCAAAAAGTGTTTTGGATGTGGCATAGGGTTTGTAGATCCGATTCTCCTCCTAACAACATCTCTTTGGTTGGGCGAAACCCTTGTGTTTTCATGCCAAAAATTTTCAATTAATGATCTTAATGCAACAACGATAACCTTGTCCTTGCGTGGGATTCTACCCGAGAATGACCAAAGAGAATTTGTGTTTGGATCCTCAATTTTGTCTTGCCTTTGTAAGGCTCTTCGTAATGTTGATCTACCTATCCTTAATGACTTACTTGTTTTTTCTTACTATGCAAGATTTTTTTATTTCCTTTCCCATTATAGTTGATGTGAGGACATGTCGAGTAATATTAGCATCTTTACTACGTGATTTTGAGCCAATGGATTGGTATGCATTGAATAGATTCCTCACAATGGTTCTCTCAGTACTGTTTTCAGATGTTCTCAACCCCACAATTGTCATTGTCTCTCTAAATTTTAGATTCTTAATCATTTCAACAAATACTTGACATCTTCCACTTTGATTTAGTTTTTCAAAATAGTTATTCCAAATCTTTTTAACAATTCTTCTGCAATTTCTTTCTGACATTTTATCATGCATTGGCCTCAAAATATTTTCATCAATGTCAATTGGAAACTTTGGTTTTCTACGAATTATTCTAGGAGGTGTTAACATAGTTGCATGCTCTACATTTTCATTAGATGAATTAGGTGCATCTATCCCCATTAGTTCAATTGGTGTATGTTGATGATTTTAATTTTCATTATGTGCATTTTGTTCATTAATGACATCAAATTGAAATGGTGCATTTGTCACATTAACATTAACATCAACATTTTCATCACTTACGTTGCTTGCATTTGGTGTTGTACCTTGTCATATTCTCCTCATGTGCTCCCTTTGTCTTTCCTTTTCTGTCTCTCATTGTTCAATTGGTCCTCTTTTGTTCTTTCCCATTTTTCGTATTGAATGGACCCTACGAATAATATCATGAACATAGAATAACATGTGAACATCAAATACAAAAAATAAGAATAAATTAACCATTTACTTGAAATGAGAACTTACAATGATAAAATAACATTAAAAAAATAAATAAAAAACACAATTTTCAATCATTGCAAAGAAAAACATGCAAAAAAGTGCAAACCTGTCTGTTCCTGGTGTAAAATAATAGAAAAACAGTTGTGGGACCTCTTAAAAACTTGTAATGACTTTTTTTAGACCGTTGAACAAAACAAAGCTCCTAATTCAAGAGAACCCGATCGGGTTATGAGAACATAATGGCTCTATGTTCCTAATTACTCAGAACCTGATCGGGTTCTAAGAACATAACGACTCCATGCTCCTAGTTATTCAAAACCCGATTGGGTTCTGAAAAACTAAGAACAAAGGAGGATTGTGATAGAGAGAGAGAGAGAGAGATCTCTCTCTCTATCTACACCATCCCTACCCTCTCTCTCTCTCTCTCTCCCAGTCTCCCCCCTCTCTCTATCTAGTTATGGAGAATAAAATTAATAGTTTTAACTTCTTCAAAACTCGATCGGGTTTTGAAGTAGTTTTTCCTTTTCAGAACCCGATCGGGATTTTAAGTACTTTTTTCTTTACAGAACCCGATTGGGTTTTGAAGTACATTTGTCTTTTCATAACCCGATCGGGTTATGGCTCAATAAGAGGCTTGAAAAATGACCCAAAGGCTTGTAGGCTCATTTTCCCTCCATTTTTTTATTCTTTTAGATTTTTTTTTAATCTTGTAAGATGATTTCTTGACTTTATCTTCATCAGGTTTACAATTTGTCAACTGGGTAGTTTTATAATTTTCACCGTAATCTCATACGTCTTCTTAGCTTTCTAACCATATAAATTTTTATATTTTTGGACAACATTAGCATAGTAAACTTTAATTTTCTTTACCAGTCTCTTGACTGTACTCACAGACATATGTCTACCATTTTTTAATAACTTTTGGAATACTTAATCAAATTACAAATAAATTACATATTATTGTTCTACACTTAATTCTATACACTTTAAAAAAAAAAGTTTTCATTTTCGATTATTTTGATACAAGTTATGCCTAGCACACGAATAGGTACCAAATTTTTAGGATGCGACCACTTCAAAACATACAAAAAAAACAAATACTCATCAGAAAATTACAAAAAAATACACAACTTCTAAATCTCACTCTTACCTATCATCCTACCAAAGGGATTTAAAAAATACTGAATATAACTATACCTTTTGTACCGTGCATGGAAATAGCTATGTTATGTTTTTCCAAAAAAATTAGGAACATGTTTTTGTGCGCGCAAGGTTTGACCCTCTTAATCTTATCGGGTTTTAAAAAAAATTAGAGTTCTAGAAACTAGATTCAGATTAATACAATTTTTTTTTTTTTACACATCTTCTTATTTTGAGTGCATGACCCTCACACTCCTGTTCCAGGTTCAGGTTTACCCGATTTTAGAAAAAATGTGTCCACTTATACCCCCCTTTTTGGTCCACAACTTGGTGCACATACCCACAAGCCAAAAAAAGAAGGAGAAAAACCCTAGGTTATATTATAACAACTAGCCTACCTAGGTCCTCCTACACCACATTGGATAAGTTATACAAGAAACCCTAAGCTTTGAATAAGGTATTTCTTATGAAGCGTTTGTTTAATATGAAAATGGGTGAGGGAGGATCTGTATCAAATCACTTAATTGAATTTAATATTGTCACCAGTCAATTGTCATCCATAAAAATTTTATTCGATGAAGAGGTTAGGGCCCTCTTACTTTTATGTTCTTTGCCAGAAAGTTGGAATAGTTTGGTTATGGCTGTAAGAAACTCTGTCTCTAGTTCAAATACTTTGAAATTTGATGAAGTTGTTGGTGTTATCCTAAGAAAGGAAATGCAACAAAAAAGCATAGGTGAAATTTCAACCTCATCAAGTTCCTCTTTAAATGTAGAGAAGAGAGGAAGAACAAGTGAAAGAGGAAAAGGCCCTTTGCATGGCAAGTCATGAGGGAAGTCAAATAAAGGATGTTCTCAATCTAAAGGAAAGAAAGATTGCTGGTATTGTGGAAAGCCTAGTCACCAGAAGAAAGACTGCTGGTCTCGGAATAATAAACAAGGAGACAGAAATGAAGATAACAGTAAGGAAGCTAATGTTGCAAGTAATACTTTACAAGATGCTTGAATATTATGTTTGGATAATGTTAATGATTCCTGGGTAATTGATTTTGGGGCTTCATTCCATGCTACACCCCATAGAAAATATTTTCAAGATTATGTTTGAGGTGATTTTGGACAAGTATATTTGGGTGATGATGAGCCCTGTCCTATTGTTGGGAAAGGGAAAATAAAGATCAAGTTGCTAAACAAAAATGACTGGGTACTGCAGGAGGTAAGGCATGTCCCCAATTTAAGAAGAAATTTAATTTCTGTAGGACAAATGGGTAGTGAAGGTTTCATAGTCATGTTTACAGACAATGTCTGGAAGGTCACTAAAGGTTCATTAGTAGTAGATAAAGTTTCAAAGATAGGCACATTATATCTGTGTACTGGTAACACTTATTCTACCTTAGTTGGCACTGATATTGTTAATGCAGGGAATGCTACTATAGATGTTGCAAGAACAAATTCAAAAATGTGGCACCATAGGCTTGGGCACATGAGTGAGAAAGGGATGAAAATCCTTCACTCTAAAAATCTATTGCCATGACTGAAAAATATCAATTTAGAGTTCTGTGAAAATTGTGTTTATGGTAAATAGAAAAAGGCATATTTCTTAGAGTTGGGAAAGAAAAGAAGAGTGAGAAGTTAGAGATAGTGCATTCAAATGTATGGAGACTAGCTTAGGTATAATCTCTTGGTGGCTCACATTATTATGTTATTTTTATAGATGATTCAACTAGGAAAACATGGGTATATTTTTTGAAACAAAAATCTAAAGTTTTTGAAACATTTAAGAAATGGAAAGTGTTGGTTGAGAATGAGACAGGAAAGAAGTTGAAGTGTCTTAGATCTGATAATGGATGTGAGTATTGCAGCACAACCTTTGAAGATTACTATTTTATCAATGGAATTCGAAGGCAGAATATAGTTCCAGGAACCCCACAAGAAAATGGTGTGTAAGAAAGAATGAATAGGACAATCATGGAACGTGAAAGGAGCATGAGATTGCATGTTGGATTGCCCCTTAATTTCTAGGCAGATGTTTTAAAAACTATAGTCTATCTGATAAATAGAGGACCTTCAGCTCCTTTAGATGGTGGTATTCTAGAGGAAGCATGGACTGGTTAAAAGGTAAATTATTTATTTATGAAAACTTTTGGTTGTGAAGCTTTTGTCCATGTTGATAAAGAAAATAGAACCAAGCTTGATGCTAAGTCTCAAAAATGTACCATCATTAGATATGGAGTAGATGACTATGGTTATCGGTTATGGGATTTTGAAAATCTTAAAATAATTAGAAGTAGAGATGTTATATTCAATGAGAAGGTCATGTATAAAGAACAGTTGTAGGAAAAGAAGCATGAACGGGTCAAATAAGAATATGTGGTGTTGGATGAGACTCCTGAAAATGAAATGCCACTAGTACCTAATGCTCATCAACATCAGGTTATATCACAAAGTCTTGTAAGTGTTAGACGCTTTACAAGGTCAAGTAGATCTCCTGAAAGGTTTTTTCCTTCTTTGTATTCCATTTTATTGACTGATTCTGGTGAACTAGAAGAATATGAAGAAGAAATGCAAGTGGAAGCCAAACAATAGTGGAAGCTAGGCATGAAAGAGGAGATGCAATCCTTGTTGAAAAATAAGACTTGGGACTTAGTCCCTTTACCTGAAGGAAAAATAGCCTTGCCTAACAAATGGGTTTATAGGCTAAAGGAGGAAGATGGAGGAAAGAAAAGGTATAAGGCCAGACTTGTGGTAAAAGGTTTTGCATAGAAACAGAGTATAGATTTTGATGAAATATTCTCCCCTATTGTAAAAATGACTTCAATTAGAACTGTACTAAGTCTTGTGGCTGCAGATGAATTGCATCTTGAACAACTAGATGTCAAAACAACTTTTCTCCATGGAGATTTGGAGGAGGAAATCTAGACACGCAGCAACCAGAGGGATATGAGGTCAAGGGTAAGGAGAATTTGGTGTGCAGGTTAAGGAAGAGTCTGTATGGCCTAAAGAAGGCACCCCACCAATGGTATTTAAAATTTGATAGTTTCATGGCTGAACAAGGTTACCATAGATGTCATTCTAATCACTGTGTATATTTTAAGAGATTGGATAATGGGAGTTAAATTATCTTGTTACTCTATGTTGATGACATGCTTGTTGCTAGGTCCAATATGCAACACATAAATGAACTTAAACAGAAATTAGCAAGGTCATTTTCTATGAAGGATTTTGGTCCTGCTAAGCAAATCCTTGGTATGAGGATTACATGAGACAGGAAAAATAGAACTTTGAATTTGTCCCAAAGTGAGTATATAAAGAAGGTATTGAAAAGATTCAATATGCAGGATGCGAAAGCAGTCAGTACACCTTTCGCTAGTCATTTCAAATTGAATAAGGAAATGTTCCCAAAGGCACAGGAAGAGGTAGATAAAATGTCTAACATCCCATATTTATCAGCTGTCGGTAGTCTGATGTATGCAATGGTATGCACATGGCCAGATATTGCTCATGTAGTGGGAGTTGTTAGCAGGTATATGAGCAATCCGGGTATGGAACATTGGAATGTTGTCAAATGGATTCTTCGATATTTGAGAGGAACTGCTAGAAAAGCATTATGTTTCACAAGATCTAGTTATGCTCTGAGTGGATTTGTTGACTCTGATTTGGCAAGAGATATTGATACAAGGAGGAGTACTACAGGGTATGTTTTCACTGTAGGGGGTACTGCAGTCAGTTGGATTTCTAGATTGTAGAAAGTTAATGCACTTTCAACTACCAAAGCTAAGTATGTAGTTGCTATGGAAGCTAGCTAGGAGATGATTTGGTTACAATGTTTTCTGGAGGAATTGGGTCAGAAGTAGGAAGATCGACCATTGTACAGTGATATCCAAAGTGTCATTCATCTTGCAAAGAATTCTTCTTTTCATTCAAGGACAAAGCACATACAGCTTAGGTACCATTTTATAAGGTTTGGTTTGGAGGATGGCTAATTACGGCTTGAAAAGATTCACACAAGTGACAATCCTGCAGACATGTTCACGAAGATAGTCCCCAAGGATAAGTTGGTTTCTTGCTCAGCTTCTATTGGGATTCTTGACTGATGATAGTGGGGTTAATACACAGCAAGGTCTTTTATCTAGTGGGAGTTGCACATACTACATTGTCGTCTGGTTCAAGTCTCCAAGTGGCAGATTGTTTGGTGTGGAGCCTGATCAATCTCCAAGTGGGAGATTGTTGATATTGTGGTGACTGCTCATGTAGTAGGTGTTGATATTATGGCGACATGTCTGGTAGTTGCCGGAGGTGAGGGGCGGTAGCCCCAAACCGGAGGGCGGCCTGAAGGGCCAAAATATTTTGGTGTTTCTTTGGGAAATAAATTTTCTTTTTCAGGAAAAGAAGACCGACATTGTAAAACCCTAAAATGGTTGATTTTAGAGGTTGCCCTAAAATGCATGTTATAAGCGTTTGAGATGTATAATGCATTGTAAGGTTGTATACATTTTTGTTGGATAATAAGAAAGGTTGGATGACTATGTAGGTGGACATGGCCCAGGTTTTGGGTGAACCATGTTAAATCTGTGTTATCTGTGTTTAGTTTTTTTCTTCTATTGTTTCTGCATATAACTGTTTAATTTATATTGTTTCATATCTGTCAAACCCTGACAGTAATGTAACTAGGATAGGTATGACACCAACTAGAGGGTTAACCTATAGAGTTCTCATGCTTACCCTAGGGTTAGGAAACCTTGGATTGGGTAAAAGTTAGTTGAAACTCGTAGATTAACTTCAGGTGTGGTTTCAGAGGGTCACATAAGCTTATAGAGGGTATTTTGGGTCAAATTTAACTATCCCACTTGGTACCCTAGGGGCTAGAGGTCAATTTTAGGTCATTATGAGGCTCATAACTCATTTATCGCATTTCTAAAATATCCCATAAGAAAAGTGGCCAACATTAGAGTTTGGAGAATTCACGCAAGCCATCTCATCTTACCCATTTGAGCCTTTAATTTTATTTATGAGGGGGGATGCAAGTGAGGAGAAGTAATGGAATTTAGTCATTTCTCTATTTATGAATGTAAAAGATATTTTGAGTAGGAAGTCTTTCCAGAGAGATTTTTGAGGAAGGATGGGGTTGTTCACCCACCCTCTACTCTTAGAGACTTCTAAGTTTGGAAGGAGACTTTAGAGAGAAAGGAAAAGCTTAAAGTGGAAAATCTTCTCAACTTTGCTCATTTTGCCTTATGTTTGGACTTTGGGTTGGTTTCTTACCTTTGTGTATCTTAGTGTAAAATTTGCATTATGTTTTGTTGAAAGCTTAGTTGCTCTTTAATGGAGTTTTGTGCTTTGGTTGAAGAATCGTGTTGATGTTCATGGAAGTTTCTTTATTGTTTTTTTAAAGTTTTTTATTTTATTTGTATTGTGATTTTGATAAGGGAGTTTCATGGCACACTCATCCTTAGGAGGACAAAGTAACCTTGATGGGTGAAATGGTTAGAGACAACCCTTGTAGTGTAGATTCTCCCATGTGTGGAAGGATAAACATGGATGTTTTGGTCTTCATGATGCCAAGCTTTTCTAAGAAAATTTGGGGGCCACAAGGAGTATTTGATGACTTGAAGACATGGTTTTGATTTTTGAGGAGTAAGAATGTTGGTTCAGTGGTTTTGAGCCTATGTCTGGCATTCGTTCTTGTTATTTTCTTGGCTTATCCTCTTGGGTATTTGGTCCACTTTCACTCAAATTTAACGAGTCTTTTGGAGACCTTTGTGTTTAACCTTGCGATAGGTGTTTTCCACTTGTGGTTTTCTTGTTGAGTGTCTGTTGTTGACATGGTTGTTTGATATCGATTTGTTCTAGGATCCCCACGCTCGGGAGTGATCTTGTAAAGTCCTAGGTTGGGAGGTGAGCCTCCATGATCAACCTACCGTTTTATGCAGGTTCCATCTTAGATCTCACTAGAAGCTTTTGGATGGATTATGTTGAAATACCTCATTTGATGGACTTATGTTTTAAGCCATGAGGTTGGTTTTGTTTTCAAGTCCATGATGTTAAACATGGAGCTTGTGTTTGAAAGTAAAAGATATTTTGAAAGTTGTATTTAAGAATTTCTTACATAAATAATATGGATGGTTTATCCCTATTTCTTACCAAAAAAAAAAAAGATGTTATTTAGATTGTAAATTATTCCTACGTTAAATTTTTGAAAGGAAAATAGATTAAATGATATTGTAGATATATTTGTTTGTTAGATTTCAAAATTAATCCTTATGGCTGCTTTTAAATTTATGCGAATTACTATAGTATAATTAAAATATGTAAGTAAAGAGATCGTGTATTCAAATATATACAATATCTATAAGAGAAAATATTTTAAATTACATAAACTGGTTCTTTTTTATCTGCATGAAAAAAAGAAACACAGTAAGTATATATATATATATATATATATATATATATAAAATAATAATAATAATAATAATAAACTAAACATTAAAAAAAGTGAACCATCACGTTTCTTCCCCATGAAATTCAAACAGGTTGTTTTTTGTTAAAATATATTTTAATAAATTTAATATGAAATAAAAAAAAGGGGTTATGGGGGTGGGCGGGCCGAAGCCCCCACCCCCACCTTATTTTAATGGAGGCCGGTGGCCACTGTGAATCCACAGTGGGGTCACTGTCACGCCTCCTCCATGGAGACACAGTGTGGGGGAGACAGCCCACCGCCATCCTCACACGCGCTCCCATCCTCACACTCTGCACCGTCGTTTGAACACCACAGTCGTCGCTCCCTAAACCACCATCTCCTAACTCATGCGCAGGGTTAGAACAAATGAATCTGTCCTCCGTCTTCGCGGCCTGCAAAAATTATAATATATTGAACCATGATACATAAAACAATAAAATAATAATAAAACGCAGATGAAATATTAAAAAAAGACGAGGTATGAGTTAGGTTTTGTAAAGTTTATTTTATTTTATTTTGAAATCCACAAGGATTTCTAGGGTTAGTTTTAGGTTAGTTTATATATATTAATTCTTTATCATGTCTATTTTAAAAGGATGGATTTCAAAAGAGTATGCAATTCACTTTTTACTTTCTATTATTCACTTTAATGGGATATTTCATTTTAAGATATTTCTTTATTTAAATGAGGATTAAATTAATTATTAGTTGGCGGTTATCATTTTCTTAATTAAAAAGAATTTCGATTAAAGTATATTTTATAAAGAGGTTATTTAGATGGCTTAGCAATATTAGGATTAATCAATTTTTCATAGAGGATTAATACATTTTAAAGGTTTATTAGTCAAACATTAAAATGAAATTTGATTATTAATCTTATTTGATAACCTCTCTTTAAAAGCAATTATTTAATATTTTATCTTTCTAATTCGATGAGATTGAATTATTAGGTTTATTCATTAAGATTAAATAGGTTTAACGTAATAAATAGATCATTATATTGACATTAATATTATCGTTATGATTAAATAATTGAATTGATAATATTATTATATTAATGCATTTATTTTAAAGTGATCATTTAAATGCGATAAATTAAGGTTATTATTAATTGTTCAAATTCATTAACTACCCTCTTTATAAACCTAGTTCAAACAAAACTATTTGGATCAATTACAAGGTAAATGTTTAGGATTTTTATTAAGGGTCAAGTATATTATAATCGTCTAATGGGTTAATATAGTCAAACTTAGTCAAACTAATATCCTCTAAACACTCTTGTTAGTTAAATAAATAGTGACCTTAATCTTAGAGGGAGGTTAACCAAGTCAAGGTTGGTCATGATACCCCCATTCTGAAGAGATAACTATAAACTGTAACTTTACATATTTAGTCAACCATCGAGTTTTGGGCATAACACCCTCTAAGTACCTATTAATTCCAGCACAAAATGCTCCCATAAAACACCCTAGAAATTCCTTTTAAAAATTATAAATGGGAAACCCTTCATATCCACAAATCCCTCTAAAAATCAATCAAAAGTTCAAAAAATCAACTAAAATAATTTAGAAATTAACATTATAAATGAAAAGCTCTTTGGCTTTTTTTTTCAAATGTAAAAATGTATACTAATTTTATTATTTATTAAAGGGAGTACACATTGAAACCCGTTTCAAGGGAGCATTCCATCATGAAATAATCGGCCAATAAAAAAAATACCAATATAAAATATTCTTATAAAAATATTTATTTAATATGAAAAATATAATTATGATTTCCTATTAAATAGAAAAATATCAAACTAAAATATTGTACTTTCCATTTATTAATGAACCTTTCTTTAATTCATAAAAATTCATAAAATCACATATATAATAGTATTCTTATAAAAAAATATCAATTAATATAAAACAAACTTTTTAATATTATAATACTAAAGAAACATGAATAATAAATTCGTTATAAATAGTAGTGTCCTAAAAACATGATCAAATAATAATTATATTATATTAAAATAACATTAACATTATATTAATGATAATTAATGTCATCTCGTAACATTATTTTTTTATATAAGATTAGATTAATATTAATAATAATAATTAGTTGATATTTAGTATAATCTAATAATATATCTTAACTATTTTAAATTATGATACAATAATAACACTTTTATTATAAATTAAATTTATTACTTATGATTACCTTCTATCATAATTAAACCATAGTTGAATTAACTTAAATGATGATTAATAATAGAAATTAGTTGATATAGAATGTTTTCATAAAATATATCTTACTCCTATATTAATATTAATACTTACCGGACATAGAATAAATACTAACTCAAGATTTAATTACTTCATATCAAATGACTTCATTCGCTAGAACAACTCACAGTGCATACCAACATACACACACGCATGTCAACCATAGATCCTGAACACGGTATAGAAGCATAGTTATGTGGAATGGTATTAAAAACTATCAAAGGTGGAAGCGACATTAAATGTGAATCTATCAAATGAAATATTGGAGGATTTTAGAGATTTAAATCTCAATAATATTGAATTTCCATACGTCGTTGATGGCAGGTTGGTATTATTACGTGTCAAAGCTCTAATTCTGATGTGATCACCACAAGTTGCATTCTATCTGATGTGAGGACTCTAATATTCCATCTAGAGTACTATTGGATCAACGAACCTCCCAAGCCTATATAAAGGAGGAAACATAGTTTTCTATCTCTTTTGTATAATTCTCCTTTTTGTTAAAAATTACCTTCATCTTTATGTTTTTCAAATTTGGTTTGAAGACCCAAGTTTAGTGACTCGTCTTGGGACTTTATTTCCTAAGGAAGTCCATTCGCAATAGTGGTTTTTGTGATTTTCACTGAGATATGGCTTTAGTTTTAGTAGTGTGTATTTCTAAATGATAATATTGTTATGGTTAAGATGGTATGTTGAAGTGGTCTTCTAAGCTTTAGTTCAAGGAAGCTTGAAGTTATGTTCTCAAAGCTATGTTGTCTGCCCCTGTCGTTAAGGGAGGAGACTAATGTTTTTGCATGGCTTTTCATATTAATAGAAGTTTTGGGAATCGCAACAACTTCAATTTATCCTATAGTTTGTGCTAATTATTCTATTAAACTGTAAGTTTTACTTTTTGCTTCTTTTTTCTATTGGTTGTGGGATTTTTCCTCGGTGGTATTTTTCTTTTTCAAAAAAAATAGGAGTGCTAGAAATTAGAAACGTGGCATTCTGGTGGCATTTGTGGGATGGTCCATGTGCCTTCTCTATCCTTTCACACTTTGCATACATGCCTATTTTTTTCATACATGCCTACATCTACGTAAGTACAATTGTCTTCGGGCTTTCTCTTCAACTGGTATTTTTATCTATCTTCCTTTCTTCTATTTGTTTTTTTCAATTTTTTCTTTTTTTTCAATTGCAAGGGTGGTTCACTTACGTCAATGCTTCTGCATTTTGCATTCTTGGCTACTGGAGCAGCTGCATTGGTCAACAATGTTTTCAATAAAAAAAATTTACAGATTAAAACATTATTTAATGCAAGAATAAAGTAATTCGATGTATAAGTCGTGGGGTCCATGCGTGAACAGATCTTTAGGTTTTGTGGGAAAATTATTATTATTATTATTATTTTATTATATATTTTTTTATTTGCTTAATTTTTATTTAAAAAATAATAATTTATAGTTTTTTTTTTTTTTTTTTTTAAAGTTAATAATTCAAAAATTAAAATTTGAACCGATCAAAATAAAAATTGTAAGAAATTTTTTTTTTTTTTATAATCTTATTTTTTTAAAGTTAATAATACATAGTTTAATTTAAAAATATATATGTTAAAAATACATATATATTTTAATTAAAAAATCAGCAACGTAAATGATGAGTTCAAAAATTAAAATTCGTAATAATTTTTTTTTTATAATTATAATTTTTTAAATAGTTAAAAATATTCAAATTAATTTAAAAAAATGAAAAATAATCCTTATTCCAATTCTACATTATGATATATAAATTAATTCCATGCACCAAACCGGCCCTAAGAGTTTAGATATCGGAAAAGGATATTGTAGAGGGATTGAGGTGAGTTGCTTGTCATGGCTTCAGCAATTCTTTTTAATGAATATGTACAGAGTAGATCATTTTTTGTTCTATTTTTTTTTCATAATCTTTCTTTGAATGTCTGCTCCATAAGTAGACAATGTCAAGATTTCATTGTGATGTGCACTTGGATATTACTATTATAGGCTTCCCACATGATCCTTCGTCTTGCAAGAATTTGGTTAACATTTCTTTTCACACCCTTTTTTTTGGGTTAACATTTCTTTTCACACACCCTTGTTAAATAGACAATTTCTAAATTATAGTTATTTTAAGTGTTTGGATGATATCTCTCATCATTTTTCTTACTGAATGGCATGAAACAATTACAAAAGAAAAAATGTACAACCACTGGCTAGTAATATTTTGTTAAATAGAAAATTCTTTATCGATAGTTAAATGGTAGCCAATCCTTGACGGTCAGTCGATCATGATCTATATGTCCATGCAAATGACATATATGATTCTCACTTGTCAAGATTCTGGGAGACCTCAAGCATTGATTCAAGAAGAAAACTCTGCAGATAGAAAGGGGCAAAGTACACAATCTTCAAAAGAAATTTCCTCAGTTGGAAGTAAGTTTATTTTAATTTTGTGAAAGATATATAAGTTTTTTCTTTTGTCGAAATCAAACTTGAATTGGGATTTTCACGGTTGTTGCAAAAATGGGAATGGTGTTGCCTCTCCAACCTCTGTCAATTGCGTTCAAAAATGTCAGTTACTTTGTCAACATGCCTGCAGTATGCTGCCCTACATATTACCCATTTCTATACCTAAGCCATATCTAATACAATTCTATATGAGCAGTAACAGAGAATAGTTTAGGATCAAATCTATAATGGTAGTTTGCATCTTTCTCATTTGAAGAAACATGCCTAATTTTGCCTGAGAAGCTGAAAACAACAAGGATTGCTCTAGCTGATGTCACATAACCTGAATTGTAAGACCATATTTCAATTTCAACATAAATTTTCTGTTTTTTTTCCAGTTTTTAATATTCTCCAATTGGACTTTCATCTTCTATCAAATTCAATATACCCAATAAACAAATCACTAATTCATTTGGATTTTTTTGTTAAATTTAGCCCACCAATACAGTTCTATCACCATTCAGATTTTGTAACCGACAACTGTCTGTATTGCCTGCATGCAGAAAGACAGAGGAAGCAACAAACATTGACCCATGGGGACCAGAGACCCGCACAATGGCTGCAATTTCTCAGGTTGCATTTTAAGTAGACAACTATTGGATAATTGTTGAGGTTTTACATAAGAGGTATGAATTATCTGACATATAATCTTGTAGACGTATAATTTTTAGTCCATGATATATAAAAATTCTTTTAGACATTTAGATATGATTGTGAAATTTTCCTTCTATGTTTGGATCAAAGTCCTGATAATGATCAGGAAGTAAGAGATAGAACTGAATCATTTGTGTTTCATGATTTTGATTTTAATTGGAATTGTTGAGACAAAAACCCAAAATAATCCTAAAACAATCCAAATTAATATTAAATTTGTATCCATAGAGTTTATGAAGAACAGGGCCAAAAAAATAAATAATATAGGCCTGCAATTGGTAAATGATGGAGAATTAAAAACCCAAATGGAAATTTTTAACATATCATGAAAAATCTTGGGGTTTTGATGCTAAAAGTAAAAACCACTTTGACAACAGACCTCTTAACTTCCAATCTTTTATAGTGTTGATCGTTCCTCTTAATTACTTGATCAGGCATTTAAAATTTTAAGTTAGGTATGTCTTTCAATCATGGAAAAAGGTGAAAGCACATGATATTTCACTGCTTGGGTTTTGTAAAACAAATTTACTTTTTTGATGGATGAATAGAAAATCGAGTGGAGATTTTCATGTAGATCTGAGAAAAATTGAGTATTTTACTCGTTACCGGAAAATTGAAGGAAGTCATTTCGTGCGTCAAAACAGACTTGAAGTCATTTCCATTTTGGACGGCCCATATGAGTTTGGCTGCTCTGTTACCCTCCGAAAAGTTTGTTTCTTAATTTATTTATTTTTTTTAAATTCTTTATTTTGATTTGAATAAAATATTACTTTCTTTTCATATTTAATGTATTAAAATAGGCATTATTTAGTTTAAAAATATAATCAATTATAATTTCCTTAAGATTTTTAAAATTATTTTAATGATATTTAATTTAAATTTTCAATTAATTGTATATAAAAACTCAGGTTATGTCAATGAGTCTTTGGTCTACTCATGAAGCTTGAATCATTATATATGAGCCCATTGTAAATGAGCCCACCAAGCATCAAGTCTCACTATGTATGAGGCCCTCTCAGCCAGAGGGTTTCAGCCCAATGGCTGGCTCATGTTCCCATTATGAATAGCTCAAAGTTTTTCTGTGTTTAAGCCCATTTGGCTCTTAGTCGAAGGGTTTCAACCTAATTGCACATGCTCCCATTATGGATAGCTCAATATTCTTTGTGGTTGATATAAAATCTTCTATTAGCATGTTATCATAATGGTTTAAGTCATTTAAGCCTATTTGGCTCTTAGCCGAACGGCTCATGGTCCCATTATGGATAGTTCAAAGTTAATAGTGGATATCTCAATGTTCTTTGTGGTTGATATAAAATCTTCCATTAGCATGTTATCATAATGGTTTAAGTCATTTAAGCCTATTTGGCTCTTAGCCGAATGGCTCATGGTCCCATTATGGATAGTTCAAAGTTAATAGTGGATATCTCAATGTTCTTTGTGGTTGATATAAAATCTTTCATTAGCTTGATATCATAAGGGTTTAAGACATTTAAGCTTCTTTCAGCTGAATGGCTCATGCTCCCATTGTGGAGAGCTCAAATTTCATTGTGGATAGCTCAATGTTCTTTGTGGTCGATATAAAATCTTCCACCAGCCTGACATCATAAGGGTTAAAGTCGTTTAAGCGTATTTAGCTCTCAACTGAATGGCTCATGCTCCCATTATAAATAGCTCATAATTCTTTGTGGATGATACAAAATATTACATCAGCCTTGACATAAGGGTTTAACCCATTTGGCTCTGAACTTTCAGCTTAAAGGCTCATGATCTCAAAATGGATGGCTAACAGTTCTTTGTGGATAGTATAAAATCTTCCAGCTGAATTTCTACGTTATTCTAGTTTATGGTAACAGTTTTTTAAATTGCATGACAATTAATAGTGTTGTTGAATATATTGTTGCAGATCTAAATAAGAAAGTTTTCTTTTAATAGGTTGAGTATCTTTGATACAAAGATGTCAAGAAGTATTTCCAAAACATTAATTCTTTTGGAGTACCTGTTGACGCATGGTCTAGAGAGTGTTGCAGCAGAGTTTAGAAGTGACAAGAACGCTTTTCATCAACTAGCCCATTTTTAATATACTAATGGCCTTGGGTATGTTATCTATTTTCAGTTTCGTTAGTTTGAAACTAAAGGTAAGTATATCAATTAACGTCATGAAAACTTCTCTTATTAATAATTGTAACGATGACAGAGATTATTTTGCACTTGTTCCTCTTATAAAATTATCTTATAATGACTCTCATATTTGTCTTCCTCTATTGATAAAGAAAAATATGCATATGTTCCTTGCCTAAAATGTATCTTTTAATGGTTAGCATGTGTCTTCATGTATTGGTAAAGAACTAAGTATGAATTTGTTACTCACCTAAAAGTATGTTCTAATGATTTGCATATGGCTTTTCATGTATTGAAAATGTATATGAATTTTTTCCTCGCCTAAACATATCTTCTAATGATTAGCATATGTGTCCTCCTATATTGGTAAAGAAATGTCTATGCATTTGTTCCTTTTGTAAAACTATCTTCTAATGGTCCGCATATGTGTCTTCCTACATTGGTTGAGAGATTTATATGTATTTGAGGACTAACCTAAAACTATCTTCCAATGATTAGTATATATGGCTAACTGTATCTCTAAGTTGAAATACATGCAAATAATCTTCTCCTTGGCTAGACCAAATGACATAAAGTTTTCCTTATGATATTTCTATAAAAAAAACTCATTTTTTTGGCCACAAATTTGGTACTCTCTAGAGCTCACAAACCTATTTCATCATACCACAAATCAGTTGTCGCTGAGATATTTGAATGTGAGTTGCACTAACTTAATATAATTACCAAGTAACACTGGTGAACTGACCAAATTGGAGGAGCTGAACATTCAACATACATAGTGAGTGCATGACATTGTATATAGTTTCGTATAAATAGACAACTAAATTACCACTCAGCGTCTAATTGTAAATAATCAATCATTTCTATGACTACATAACTTATCCTGACCACAATCGATAGAACATCTTTGCAGGGACTCCAGCTGCAGTGCAGCTCTTGTTCTATGAGTTTCCACAATTTTCATATTCCTACTAGTAAAGGTTTGTGATTAGATGCTCATGTTAAATTTTAAAATTTGATATTGTAATGTCCATATTTTTAATTAAGAAAAATGCAATAGTTACAACCAATAAAAAAATATGCAATATTGTATACCAATATAAATTCCTTTATAGTTATAATAAAGGCATCTATATCTAATTCTCCTACATCCCCATCAGACATGGAAGACATGATTAGGTTATTTTATTGGATTAAAATTGTATGTATAATTTATTTTAAATTATACACTAGACTAGATATTGCCCAAGAAATGATAATTACTTCTAGACATATGTCTAATCCTAGTAGAGTTCATTGGGATGTAATACACCGCTTTAGATATTTGAAGGGTTTATTAGATTATTTCTCATGCTATCATGATAATTTGATAGGAGACAATATTTTCCTTGATATAATGGTTATGTGGATTAAAATTGGATAAGAAATATTGATATCCGAGTATCCACCAACGCTTATGTATTTACTTTATTTGGTGGTGTAATTAGTGGCAAACTATGTGTTCTTTGTCCACTACTATTGTTGAGTATGTGATTACTACTCATTCATTTAAATAATTTATTTGTCTTAAGAGAGAGTGTTAAGAAATTGAAAAAAAAAAACCCAATACGAATAATTTAGAGTGATATTTTATTGCAATAGTTAGAGTGCAATATGTCAAGCTTAGAAACCAACTTTTCATGCTAGGACCAAGCACATTTTTTTCCATATCATTTTGTCAAATATATGGTCGATGATAGCTAGGTGGAGCCAATTAACATAGTCACCCTTGATTTTAAACTCCTTTGCTTGACCTCCAATGGGGGAAATAATCTATATAAACGAGATGAAATAGCCTGAATACATGATGCGATGAAGATTTCAAATTCTTTATGGGTCTTGATGGCTTCCTTGCACTTGTCTTGAATGATTGATGATAAATGCCTTCACTAATGGATGATTTCTTACATTTGGATCTTGAATGCACAATGGATGATAATAACTTTCTTGTAGATGTGTAAAGATTTCACAATAATGGATGATGATGTATAAAAAGAGAGGAAGATGTCTCCTTTTATACACATTTTGGGGCTCAAATTTTGTCAAGGATGACTATAATTTTGAACCTTGGAGGAAAACCCCACGATCGAGCTCCTAGACAATTTTGAGCTAAAAATTCTAGGACAAGGTCGAATTTGCCAATCTAGTCCTACCAAATTTAACCTACTCACCCAAATTTGACCTAGTTTAGGTAAAATTACCTCAAAATTTTTTGGGATGTTAGGGAGAGTGATAAGGAGTGGTGGTAAAAATTATAGCTTACCAGGAGATCAAGGCCAATCACAAAATCTGAAAAATGAATGCATACATCCTAGGTGGAAAGTTAATTATGTAAATGGATGAAAAATGGGAAATTGTGAACATAGAAGTTAGAGTCATCCTTGAGTTTTGAACAAGTAATGTTGATTATTAGGATGCATAAGTGGTAGGATATGAAATCATTGTGGAAACCCATACATACTAAAATTGGGATAAAAATGAGCATCTAATAAGGTTGCTTACTTTTTAGGATGGCACACATTTGATTATATTTTCTTCTCTCCTTAATTAACTTATAGGTGTAAACTCAAAAGTTGTTGTTTTTGATGATGATGATGATGATGATGATGATGATACCAAGGTGGTACTACTAAGTAGTATGCCTTCAAGTTTTGATCATATTGTATTTACATTAAAAAAATGAATCCTAGTTTAGAAACTAAAATTTATTTTCTAATTGATGAAGGAAATGGACTTGATAAGAGTCATTTAGCATTTGTGGAAAGTAGATTACTTTCTAAGAAGAATTCTATCATTTTGAAAAATAAATTTTTGGTGTGATTAAATATTCACCAATAATACTTTACTTTAGATTACTTAGGATAGTAAATGCATAGAAGTTTTCATTTGAGAAACATAGGAATTTGAACCTTTATTTGCACATGATATAGGAAAAAATCCATTTTAGGTGGTGATAATAGCAATCACACTTCATTTTATGCGTTTCTCTAGTTTTAGTATACTTATCACATTATCATCCTCCACCTATTTCACATTCTGCATTTCACAACTAAGGATGATCCACCTTTGGTGGGAATTTGATTCCACCTTGTGTAGGTAATAACTCATCTCCTATTTATCATAGTCTCTTATTGCCTCGCCTATATAAACAGGCTCATTATGTACATTTTGATCATCTTAATTATCAATAATATCATTCTTGCATATTGTTACAATTTTATTTCCATTCTCTTATGGATGTAATATTGGTATTTAATTTGAACTTAAGGGTGTTGTAGAGTCACCTAAAACTCTAACAAAAAAATTTCAAATATTATTATTGTCAAAAAAATGGACATGTGCAGATGATTTGCATTTAGCAAGCCAAAGATATCATAAGTGGAAAATTGAAGGAAAATACATTTTTTAGTGTGGTTGAAAGTGAAACACACTTTTTTCATTTTATGGTACATACAAATGACTCATATGATGATGAAAACTCACCTCTTCATACAAAAATTGAAAAGGTCTTTATGTTTTAGAGAATAGAAAAGACATAATTAGAGGTTTGAGGCAAGAGAGGTAGGAGGACATCTATCATCCCAAGATATCTTCACATTTATGGACAATTTATATTGTATGATAAGCACCCTATTTGCATCCCTTAAGAAAAGATAAGGCTTGACATATTTGTGTCCCTGAAGAACAAACCCAGCTTCACATATTTGTTTCACTTAATAAAAGAAGGATCTTGGCACATGTTTGTCCATTAAAGGAGCAAGATGGGATATATTTATGTGGGTTCATCTTGTTTTATTCATGTTTGGTTAATGATTTATGAAGAACTTGAGGATACATTAGTCACACTTGGAGGACATGTGGACTTTTAGAAGAAAGTTTATCTAGTGTGTAGATAGTTTATTGGTGATTTATGTAATAGAGGACAAATAGTTTCCAAAATAATTGACAAGGTATTAAACACGCTTAGAGAAGATGTGGAATTTGGAGGAAAGGGGTCTCATTTGTAGAACTAAAGAATGAATTAGAAACACTTGGAGGAGATGTGGAATTTTAGACAAAATGTATCTCATTGTTCATGGGGGTGGGAAAACTTTTATGTTCTGTCATTTTGTATATATGGTTATGGGTTCTATAGTTAGGAGATCTATGAGTGCAGTGAGTTCATTTTTTCCTAGTCGGGTGAGAACAATTGGTAAAGGTGATTCATTTAATTTTATAAAATGGTTGATTTCAAAACCCTTGCAATGTTCCACTCTCTTTTAAATTAATGTATGAAGGTGGGGATTGATGATGTATTTCATTAGTTAGATTATTTATTTTTTAAAAGTGCATATGTATCAGTTACTAACCTTGGTGGGTAAAAGCACAATAATCTATCACCCCTGAGGACATTTCAGGGCGCAAATTCACATTAGTCTCAGCCGAGTCTAATAGGGTCGAGTCATCGTGGGTGCCATGCGGCACTGAGTGGCACCTACGTGGCTTCGGACTCTCGGTCGAGAGGTACTCGACTGAGTTATACTTAGCCAAGTATACCAATCATTTTAAAATGCCGAAAATAGCCTACTAGCCCCTCATTTGCACTTTGAGGGGCTAGATTTCAACGTGTGGAGTGAAGGTGACTACTCGGCCGAGTATCAGGTAGGTCCCCTTTTTTTTTTGTTTAAATGTTTTACTCTATTTATGCATATGTGTAAAAAGATTTTTTTTAATGTAGCATTATAATATAATTGTTTTTTTCTTCATTTTCTAGAAATGAATTTTTTTAGGTTGAATATAAATCCAAACATAAACGCAAATGCAAACTCAAATTCTGAAACATAAACGCAAACCCAAATTAAAAATTATGAAACATAAACGCAAACCCAAATCCAAAATTCTGAAACATTTATACGTGTAAACTTTAAATCAGGTAAAATTATATAATTTAACCATAACGTAAACTAAAAATATAATATATTGATGTTATTTCAAAACATTTAAATGCAATTCCAAACTTAAACGCAAACATAAACTCAAATTCTGAAACATAAACGCAAACCCAAATCCAAAATTCTGAAAACATAAACGCAAACCCAAATCCAAAATTCTGAAACATAAATGCAAACCCAAATCTAAAATTCTGAAACAAATTTATATGTGTAAACTTTAAATCAGATAAAATCATATAATTTAACCATATAAAGTAAACTAAAAACATAACTATACATGTACCATTTGAGATTATGTAGGGAATTAATTTAAGATATATATATTTATTATTTGAGAACATGCCAAAAACTTTGTCATAACTTGATCATTCTATCTACATTTTCATTACGTACTCAATTTTCAATATTAGTACACATAGTTTAAAACCCTAGAAGTTTTACATACTAGGTTGTAACATAAATTTTCAAATATTAATTTACTGTGTTAATTTACATGTACATGTGGGCAATTTTCAATGTTTAAAATTTATGAACTTTTGTTTAAAAAAATGTTTCATGTTGAAGATGTAAATTTAATTTGTTTTTAAAATTTAAATATGTACATGTAGATCTAGATATTTTTTAATTTTTTA
>MU223225.1:5095208-5105817 GCA_018584345.1 Thuja plicata
TGGATGATCTTGAACTTAGCACATAAATCTGTCAGATCTTTATTCTTGAATTGTCCCCCGTTATCTATGATAATAGAGGAAGGTACACCATATCTACAAATAATGTAGTTTAAGATAAACATAGCTATAGATTTTCCATCAGCTACACTGAGAGGTATTGCTTCAACCCATTTAGTAAAGTAATCTATAGTAGTGATGATGTACTTGTGTCCTTTCGAGGAAGATGGATATATCTGACCTACTAAGTCGAAAGCTCATTATTGAAATGGCCAAAAGGTGACAAAAGGCATGAGTTCCTTAGCTGGAGCGTGAATCAAGTTTCCATTAAGTTGACATTGCTTACACGATTTGACAAACTGCGTAGCTTCCTTCTCCATATTGGGCCAATAATAACCAGCTCTAATAAGCTTACGAGCCAGTGTCAGGCCATTTGAGTGAGAACCACAAATGCCTTCATGTACTTCTTCTAACGTGTGTTTAGACTCATCAAGTTCTAGACACCTAAGGAGGGTACCGTCTAGACCCCTTCTATACAAGTCATTTGCTACAATGACATACCGTGAAGCACTGCGGATTAGATGGAATTTTTCATTTCTAGTATATGTGTCCGAAATAGTTTGGTCATGGAGATAGGAGTATATGTGGTGGTAATGAGAGGAGTCATGTCCAATTACTGAACAGACCATCTGGGAGTCAGGAGAGTCATTGGCGGGGTAGTATAATGTCTCCACTAGGAACTCGTGTCTGAAATCATTCTCTAGCATTTGCAGCATAGAAGCCAAAGTAGCCATAGCATCAGCTGCTTTATTATCCGCCTGGGGAATTTTCTGAAAAGTGACATGTGCAAAATAATTCTTAAGACTATCAACCATCCATTTATAGGGTACCAACTTTTCATCCTTAGTTTGATAATCATTGTTGATCTGATTGATAACTAGTTGTGAGTCTCCAAAAACTTTCAGTTCATCCACTCGCCATTCAATAGCAATCTTGAGTCCATTAATCAAAGATTCATATTCAGCAGTATTATTAGTACAAGGGAACATCATTTTATATGCCTTAGGTAAGGAATATCGTTGTGGTGTGATAAACAAGATCCCAGCTCTAGATCCTTGTTGAGTGAATGATCCATCAAAGAACATTGTCCATGTTTGATGCGTGAGAAGCATAATGGACTCATCTGGAAATTCCATCTTTAATGGTTGATGATCTGTAAGAGGTGCTTCAGCCAATTGATCCGCAATTGCCTGTCCTTTAATAGCTTTTCTCTCAACATATACAATATCAAACTCACTAAGGAGCATGACCCATTTTTCCAGTCTACCTGTGAGGGTAGCTTTACTGAGTAAGTATTTCAATGGATCAATCTTTGCAATCAGTCTCATAGTGTGAGCCAACATGTAGTTTCGTAGCTTCTGGGAAGTAAACACCACTGCTAAACAAGCCTTTTCAATTACTGAATACTTCATTTCATAAGAGACTAATGTTCTACTTATGTAGTAAATGGCTCTTTCTTTATGGTTTGGATCTTCTTGGGCCAAGAGAGCGTCCAAGGATGTTTTTGTTGCTGAGATATATAGGATCAAAGGCTTCCCCTAAATGGGAGGCATCAATATGGGTGGAGTAGCTAGATACTATTTAATTTGCTGAAACCCTTGTTCACACTCTTTGTTCCAGTCATAAGTCACACCTTTATGTAGAGTTTTGGTGAAAGGTTGTGACTTGTCAGCTAACTGTGAGATAAACCATCTGATAGATTGAAGTCGACCTTGAAGACCCTTGA
This sequence comes from Thuja plicata, assembly GCA_018584345.1. Lineage (NCBI taxonomy): Eukaryota > Viridiplantae > Streptophyta > Pinopsida > Cupressales > Cupressaceae > Thuja > Thuja plicata. The sequence goes on from MU223225.1 coordinate 5,096,992, forward strand.
TTTGTCTAATATTATGGGGTGGTGGCATCTCCATTATAGCTTGTACCTTTTCTAGATCTACCTCAATTCCTTTTGCAGAAATAATGTAACCTAGTAATTTTCTAGAAGTAACCCCAAATGCACATTTCTTAGGGTTTAGGCACAATCAGAACTTCTCCATACGATCAAGTATAGGACCTAGATCAGTGAGATGTGTTTTTCTGTCCATACTCTTAGCAAGTGTATCATCCACGTAGTCCTCCATTGTCTTATGCATCATATTGTGAAATATTGTAGTAACAGCTCTTTGATAAGCAACAAAATGTACCCCATGCACAAGTAAAAGCTATTTTTTCTTGGTCTTCTGGCACAATTTTGATCTAATTATAGCCAGAAAAGTCATCCATTAAAGAATACATCTCATATCCTACTATCATATCCACGATCATGTCAATATTAGGGAGTGGAAATTCATCTTTTGGGCATGCCAAATTTAAATCTCTAAAGTTTGTGCAGACCCTAATAGATTTGTCATGTTTGGTAACTAGGACTATATTAGAAATCCACTCTGCATAATCAATCACTCAGATGAACCCAGCTTTCAGAAGTTTTTTCAATTCTGCCTTGATCAATAAAGCTACATGCGGATGCATCTTTCTAAGTTTTTGTTTAACAGGCTTCACACCTGGTGATACTGACAAGTGATGCATAATGAGATCAGGATCCACACCCGGCATGTTCGAATATGTCCATGCAAAATTTATCTTTTTTTCTTGGAAAAACTCTGTAAATTCCTTAAGTTCCTCTGGAGATAATGACTTGGCCACATGAATGATATGTGGATGTTCCTTTGTTCCCAAATTTAATGGCTGAGTAGGCTCAATTAACACTGATGAGCGTTCCTGAAAGTGACTCGAAAGTGCATCAAGTACCTCACCCTTAGGCGCCTCAGAGAGGTTTTCACCTTTGGGTACGTCTTTTATTTTTACTTTTTTGGGCTCTGATACTACCACAATTTGGTTTTCACCATCAGAGAGCTTGTTCTTTTTTCTTTTAATTTTCTAACTAAGATACTTGATGTTAGCCTCGGTCATGTTAACACTTGCTTCACTAGTGGAGGACATCATGGGTTCAATAGCATGAAGGTAGCAGGCTATGGTGTAATCATTCTAGAATGTAAGGACTTCACTGGATGAAGAAGAGGGATTCCAGTCTATTAATTCAGGGTGTTGGAGGGAAAGAGATGTGACAGGTTCAAGTGCGTCCATAGTATAGTCATCATTGAAAGCATTAACTGGTAAGAGGGGATCTAGACCGATTTCATCCAAAGGTGTGTTTGAATCCTTTTGATTCCTAATGATCAAAGTAGAAGACATGTCAACACCTACAGACTTGAACTCATTAGGATTTTCACTAGACTCTTCACTCATGTCGAGAGGTCTTTCGCAAGATCCTGCTAACAAACTATCAAACTCATACTCATGAGAGTCTATTTCTAAACTCTAACTTGGGTGCTTGCACCATGAAGGTTTTTGATTTCTAGTGATACTAGTCTGTTCTTGTGTCCACCATTCTTGAAATTCTGGTGGTATGTACTCTTCCCCTTTGATGTTAGGATCTTGTAAGTTTTTCCATTGCTCATAAGTAAGTGTCTCATATTGAGTAGTTTGATCAGAATCACTATCTATTTCTGTTGTACAGGCACATGGTACAAATTTATCTGGCGCAGCAAAGAATTCCACCAGGTCTGGAGGAATGGGATAAGGAAAACAATCCTCATCCGAGCTATCTTGTGTAGTGTCAGCTACAGTTGTACTTTCAAATTTCACTGTTGGCTCTACTTTTGGCACAAATTTATTGATTCCTAGATGAAACGAAACCTTTTTGAAACCTAAACCAGTAGTATATTTTGTCTTTTGGCCTATATCTTGAATAGGTTCTACTAACCCATTGCCATTCACACCTAGAGGGCCCTTTCCTTTGTAGCCAAAATGTTTCATAATCTTAAGACCCTCACTGTGAGGATTCAATTCAGGAGCCAAGGCAGTTTGTTCAGCTGTATTCTTTCTTTTACAAAGCCAGGCTTTGACAGTGTTGTCCTCATCTTCATCTTCTAATGGTATCTTAGCCTTTACAAATGTACTGTCAAGAACTACCTCAGGAGTAACAGGGGGTTTATTGTGCTTAGAAGGTCTCCTGTAAGATTTAGGAGACAGGGGAAGAGCAGCTAATGACAAAACAGACTCCATTTGATATCCCCCCATGCCTATATCTGTGATTTTCAGTGTCTATTCCATATCCTTGAGTTTGGCATCATAGAGGTCGGTGTATTCTCTATTAGTTGGAACAAGACTGTCAGCTGATTGAGTAAGAGCATTGCAAGAAGATCCCAGACTAGCGGGGACAGTTACCTCTGCACCTTGAAAAGAAAACTTTATACACTGATGGTATGTGGAAGGAACCGCTTGCATCTCATGAATCCATGGTCTTCCTAGCAAAATATTATACGCAAGAGGGAGATCTAGCACCTGACATACAACATTTCTTTCGACTAGACCAACCTGAATGGGTAGCACAACTAGACCTTTAGATGTTCTCTCTTCTTCATCATAGGATTTTATGGTAATCTTCTTGCGGGCATCCATGCGATCCTTTCCATAACCCAGTTGAGTAAGAAAATGAGCAGAGAAAATATTAAGACCAGCACCGTTATCAATGAGCAGACGACGGACTAACTGCTTACCTATCATGACTTCTATGTGTAGAGGAGCATTGTGTGGGTGACTAATTGAGTGATCATCTTTTTCAGAGAAGGATAAGTAATGCGGCGAGGTCAAATGACCCACCATGGATTGAAACTGATCCAAGTTGATATCTTTGGGGACATTAGCTTCATTGTGAGCTTTGTCCAGAATCTGCCTGTGAGCAGGCGAGATTTTTAATAGCTCAAAAATAGTTATCTAAGAATTAGTCCTTTGAAGCTAGTCAAGGATGTTATAACCAGCGGTAGGAGGCATTGTGACCACCTTCATGGTCTTGTTGGTGGAACCAACAACAGTCTTATTCGCAGTTTGTTTTGACACAGACGTAGCGATAGGAGGGTCCAGACCCCTTATAGTGATTTTAGCATTAGATTGAGTAACAACGTTCGCACAATCCCAAGATGTTTCAGATTGAGAATTAGGACCCTTTATGATGAATAGGGTTCTGGGTTTAAAAACATTCCCATTTCCCTTGCCAGAAAACATATTGCAATATTCCACTCCCATTGGTTCAATCATGTTGATCACATTATCATAAGTAGTACTGGCGTAATTGACTTTAGCATTATTATTCTGAGTATTAAAGGATTCACCTTTCTCATGACGAGGGAAAGGGTCTTTGAATGCTTGATGATCCGAATTCTGGTTATGATCCCCCACATGAATGGTCTGATCATCAATCATGTCTTGAATTTTATGTTTTAGTTGGTAACAGATAGCAGTCCTATGACCTTTATTCTAATGATATTCATAGTAGTCATTCTCTTTCCACCAAGAAGGTCTTGGTTGTGGATCAAAGAAACATTTCTCCAAAGGTTTAAGCATGTGACCTTGCACCAAAGCTTTGAAAACTTCATCAAGTATATCTCCTAGAGGGGTAAATTCACGCTTGGTTCGTGGCATCCAAGGTTTGTTACCAGTGAATTTAGAGGGTTGTTGAGTAGTAGTCGCAGCCTTTGTGATAGCTTTGGTTGCTTGTATACCCGCTATGAGATTAAAGATTGGTTTTGAAGAAGTTGAATTTACATTATCGATCACCCCATCGTTCACAACATCTCTATTTTTGTTGGGGTATTTACCTTTGTCTTTGGATGATGACGAATTATGCTTGTTATCCTTATATAAAGTCATCTCGCCCTTTTTAACCATAAAGGCTTCTATTCTCACAGCCTGTTTAATCATACTATCAAAGTTAAGGGGCCCTTGAAGTTGAACTTGATACCCGAAGTCAGGGGTGAGATTATCCAAGAATATGTCGAGTTTCTCAGACTCGGGTATTTCGCGAGGGTACTTTGTACAAAGTTGTCTCCATCTTTGGAGAAACGTCAAGAATGGTTCCCCTTGTTTCAGTTTAAGGTTGCAGAGATCCCTTATGTTAACAGGATGTTGAATATTGTGAGAATAGTGTTGCATAAAAAGATTAGCAATTTCGTCAAAAGTTTTGATTCCAGTAGGCAATCGTGAGAACCATTCCATAGCGGGCCCATCTAAACTTCATGGGAAAAGACGCATCAGATATGTTTGATCATGCATAAACTCCATTGACAAGGTGCCAAACTCTCTCAAATGATCTTGAGGATCAGAGGTACCTAGATACTTGTCGTATTTTGGAATTTCTACACCTTTGGGAAAAGGTTGCATAACAATACTCTTATCAAACGGAAAAGGAAATATACTTTCCATTGTGAATCATTGCGTAGGGTTGTCCTTTTCTTTCATAAGTTGACTAAGTTGACCTTGTATGTCATGCATCATCTTATGCATCTTAGAAGATTTTGTTTCTTCTTCCTTAGCGACAAGTGTGTCTACTTGAAAGTTTGCGGGTAATTTCACTCCTTGATTTGCTAATTCTAAGAAGTATTTTTCTTTGTCTTCGGCAAGGAGTATCTCCATCATTTTGATAAGAGCTTTATTAGACCTCGCTTCATCTATGTCAGCCTAAGTGATAGGGTCATCGTCATTGCCAAGAATTTCATAAATACTTTGAGTTTGGTCTTGACCCTGATGTTGCTCTTGACCTTGTTCATGTTGAGATTGGTCTTGGCTGTGTAATCGAAAGGAGACATCATATTGTTAGCTTGAGATTGGTCTATATGCACTCTTGTAGTATTGGAGTATGAACTCGTAGTTGACGTGCTCTTTGGCGAATCAAAAGGATTGATCTGTGAAAAAGGTTCACTAAGGTGACGACAATCGTTAATAGGATCAACCCAAACAGGTGGTTTCTTCGAGATAAAAGGATGATGTTGGTGTTGAAACAATGGATTAGAACAAAACTCAAAGATTGGTTTTGGATTTGGAATTAAGTCCACACTGAACAGGGAAGAGGAACGTGATGATCCTTCTTGATTACTCTCTTGAATAACAGGTTCAGAATGAGCTTTGCTTTGATTTCTAGGTTTACTTTTAACTATTTCAGAACCTCGTATAGGAAAGATAGTACCGCTCCTAGTTGTAATAGGCATAGACAAAGCTGGTATGAGAGAAAACTTAAGATTTGACTCAGAACTGTGTCTCTAAAGGTATCAAAAGGACAAGGTAATAGGCTAGAACAACCGAGGTATGAGATGCACCCGGCACGAGTCGTCGGAAGTATGGCTAGAACAACCAAGTAATGACTATCGTGTCACAAGGTACAAAACATATGAAACAGAATGGAGACAAAGAGACAAGACAAGTTTGAGTATGAATTAGTCAGTTTACAACTCGGAACAACTAGTTTCAATCTGCAGACAATGAAGGAACAAGCATGCAAATTCAGACAAGAGGTAGATAAAAAAAATATGCAACTCAGTTTCAAGGTAAAGACTAGGTTTTGAGACATAGTGAGAACTGTTCTCTAACAAGATATCCAGGCTTAAGACAGTTTTAGGATGATGTAATTCAGCAATCTCTGTTTCAAGGTGACAAGCATTCGTTTAAAGACACAAAGTTTCAATCAGGTAGTGACGCAAACAGTAGTCGAAAACAATTCCACCAAGGACAAAGAAACTTGGTAGAAACATGGGAAGCCTTTGTTTGAATGATAGAATGGATAGTTTAAGACTCGATAACAAACACTCAATTATCCCTACAAAGAAAATTGGTTGAGAAGACAAAATCTGTGCCCCACTGTCTTATGCGTATGCATTCACCTCACACAGTAGTGTCACTCCCAAAAGAGTGCCCGTGTTTTCGGTGTTTCCAAGGAATGAGTATATATGTTCAAAGGTAACCCTTAAATAGGGGCCAGCGTCATATACCACTTCAAACATCTAGTGCATACCTATGTCGAGAATCTAGGGGAGAGATTCTTCCCTCTCCCTGCGCACAGATTATGCCTCCTTTCAGAGGTGAACCGGGTAGGAATCTAACTAAAAGAGTGTTTAATAGGCTTCCATTCACAATAACCTTTGGTGCCTCTGATACAGAGCTGGGGCCTCGCGACCACACCAACACTTGTAAGTCACACACCCTTGCAAGCAAGGTTGGGAGTGGCGCCGCTCAGTATGACAAACAAGGCTTTCTCATGATGATAGTCAAAATCAATGAGAAAGAAGCTACTATGGCTTTGGAGTCTTTAGAATACAACAAAACAGACTTTATTAGAGTGAGATGGAATCACCGGCGAAAGGTGTGTGCTCACTTGGGTCATTCCCGGAGGTTCAACTTCCGGCAGGCCCTCTAAAGGTGACTCAACTTGGTTCGGATTCAAGGGTTTGATTTTTTGATTCTCTCAATGAGAGAAGAGCATACTTATCTACCTTGGCACCTCACCCAAACACATCAAGCATGTTCATCACCGAGATAGCTTCACTCCACCAAATCCACAAGTCTTTGGGTTTCTGATTCTCTCAATGAGAGAAGAGCACAATCCCCTAACTAGTAGAAGTGCTAAAGATTCACTTATCTTGCTTCGCTTCCCCAAGTATCCTTCATGCTAGCAACATCTGGGTTTTAGATTCATTCATGGGCATCACTTCCATGTAATGAAGAGCCTATTGCCCTACTTTTCTATCAGGATCCTTACGAAATTTTAACGAAGCCCTATTTAGACTATGTGAATGAAAAACAGTAAACAAACATGATGTTTTAATATTGTCTTTAACTATCATCCTGCAAGTAAGCCATTAGAATGTTTTAGTCTTTGACAAGAGAACCTACAAACCACTATTATGCTGCAGCAGAAAATCAGAAACAGAAAAACCAGAGCAGAAACAGAAGTCAGAATAGAGAAATAGCAGATTAAAAAATTTGCATTTTAAATGTCTGTCAGTGAAAGTTCACGCGAGAAAGTACTCAACGCGCTCGATAAAGTGCTTCAATGCACGCGATAAAACTATTTATTCGCATGATGAAGTGATAAGAAAAGTAAATCTTTATGCGGCTCAGCGCAAAACTTCACGCGGCTAGTGCAAATCTTCATGCGGCTAGTGCAAATCTTCGCGCGGCTAGAGAAAAACCTCATGCAAGAATCCATACCAGTGCAGTATGGACACACGGCAGAGTCTAAAAAACACAGTCAACAGATTTAAAAATGAGGCCAGAAAATTGATTTTCCTACCCCACGGTGGGCACCAAAATGTCTTATGCTGAATGTTAACTTTATTGACTCGGCCCAGTTAGACTTGGCCTAGTTAGACTCGGTCGAGTCTAACATGATTGAGTCCATGTAGGTGCCACGAAGCACTGAATGACGCCTATGTGGCCCAGTAGGTTCCTACGCAAGCTAATGTGATGACCAGTAGGACTCAACCAAGTCTGACTGGGCTGAGTCTGTATTGGCTGAGTCTACCGAGGTGGCATGCCATGTTGGTAGGAAAACCTCCAAAAACACAAAAAAGCTAGAAGTTTGCACTTTTGCTATTCCATTCTTTGCTCAAAATAGAAAATGTAAAAAAACTAAAAGTATCCTTTTCGATATATCAGAACGACAATTCTTGACATATAAATTTTATATTGTTTCGACTACAAAATGTTGAATAAATTCGCTAAAAACTACATGTAGGTATATAAAGCTTTGAGAAGTCGTTGATTCAGAAAATATAAAAAAAATTGCTAAATCAATTCAGAAAATTTTAAAATCATAGAAAACACTAGAGAAGAGAGTCATCTTCAATAATATGTAATTTTTTTTTTTGGTATAGTTTTGATAGGGTAAAAGTGGTGGGTGTCTTATGCTGAATGTGGACCTCTTAATTCAACACAAACACAACATAATCCTTACACAATCGATGAATTCACAAAGACAAACATGAATTGTTTGCTCTGCAAATGCGATTGAAGCGACCTGTTGCTTCCTAATTAGATGTGGATGTTGCAGTTTACCCTCAGAATGAGAGCCAACAACCTGACCATTGCTAACATGGAGGATTTAATAGTGCAAGAAAATGAAGAAAGCCATTTATCTATGAGAATTTATGCAACTAGTTCATGAGAAAATGTTGTTAATCTATGAATTGAAACATGATTTAAGCTATGAAGATGAATTGCATTTAGTCTATTTAATGAATTTGCAACTAGCCATAGAAGTAAAAGTGCAATTAATCTAAGAAATTGAATGCTTCTAATCTAGAAAGGAAAATGCTTGTAATCTATGAAAGAAATACTTTTTAAGCTAGAATTGGATTAGCAAATGAATCTAGAAAGCCTTAAAGCATGAGATTGAATTGTTAGCCTTTACAAATAGATCATAAATGAAAGCTAACCAATGTTTAATTCCAATGAAAAAATATACTAATTATGCAACAAAGTAAGCTAAAAAGCATGAAATCAAAGTTAAACTTGCCTATAGTAATGATGCTCAAAACAAAAGTTCTCCCTAATGAAGAAAAGAGGTCCAATTTATAGAAACCCAAGGAAAGAGGATGAAGAGTTTCTTGAAAAGAAACAGTTGTCTCTTCATTCTCCATTTGGGACAAATAAGCAAAGATTATTTAAATAAAAGAATGAATTATTGACACATAAGTGTCCTTTCATATGGAATTATGGAATTCCCTTTTTGAGGATAATTCATTCAATAATCAAATAATCTTTCAATTCCCTTTTATGTATATTAGCCAAAGGGGGTGGAATTGATTTAATTAAAAGCACTTAGGACTTTAGG
>MU223225.1:5117150-5128390 GCA_018584345.1 Thuja plicata
AAACATTCAAATTCAAAGTCTAGCGACAACGCGACTGACCGTTGGTCTCTTTGTCGCGAGCATCAGACCTTAACCATAGTTAAATCTCACGACTTGGCGACAAAGCACTTTTAACTCCTGCTTAACTCGAGCTCAGATCTGGCGACAAGGCGACTGTGAAATATCGAAGTCGCGAAGCACTTTACTTAACTCGCCTTTCTTCTGGCGACTCTGCTACTAACTGTCACCCTAAACTGTCACGGCTTGTCGCCTGATCGCCAGATGCCATCCCTCCGTCTCGAGACCATGCGACAACACTTAGTCGCCAAGTCGAGGAATCCCTCTTATCAGTCAACATGTGCCTTTAATCTTTCTAGTGACATCCTGACTAAGGACTAATCGCTAAGTCAGGAGTACTTTTCTCGTAGGGCACTGTTATCACCCGACCACGTGACCACCGTTGGATCTTCTGAGCTTTGCATCGGATGGCTGTCGCTTAATCACTGAAAAACTGAGCATGCCCTTAAATGTTCTGCGATCCTGCGAAGAGCAGTTATCTTTTATTGGTCACATAGTCGTGAGCTACTTTTCTTTACTTTTCCTTATCCAGCGACTGAGCGATGAGCATGTCCTTTTAACTCGTCGCAAGATCGTGAGCTGAAAACCTTTTACCTTCATTGCTCGGTGACTGAGCGACGAGCCACTTTCTTCCTCAGTCGCACACTCGCAAGTCCTTTCTTTTTCATTTGACAACTGCAGTGATTGAGAGATGAGCTCTTCTTTTCTGCTCGTCGCAAGGTCGCGAGCTCTTTTCCATTTACCCAATTTGATCAGCGACCAAGCGATGACCATATCTTTCTACTTGTCGCGTACCCGCGAGTAGTTCCTTATTTTTCCTTATTACTCAGTGATTGTGCGATGAGACTCCTTTTCTGCTTGTCGCGCACTCGCGAGCCCCTTTATCTTTACCTGAATTGCTCGGCGACTGCGCGACCATTTTGCTCTTCAGCTCGTCGCTGACCCGCGACCTCTTTTCTTTTTATGTTCATTGCTCGGGGACTACGCAATTAGACATTGTTATGGCGAACCCACTCAGTCGCAGACAGATCGGACCTATGCAGGAATAGATCACGATTGCGTGACGACCGCGATTGGCAGCTTGTCGCGCAGTCGCGCAACTCAAAGATTTGAACATAACTTCACCGCGATCAAGCGACTGAGGGCGGGCCCCAACTGTCACATGGCTTATGACATTATCTAGCGAGCTCACGACCAAAGAACAAATGCTAAGTCGGGAGACACTGAGGGAATATTCGGAAAGATCACTAGACTATGCGACACAAGGAAAGCACAGAGTCGGGGAAAGAAAAGGAATATTTGATCAAGGCAAAGCAATTACGCGACTGAAAATAAGCACATGTTCTAAGTGATGGGAAAAAGTAACTTCAAAACATAACATGCCAAAGCCTAAGGGTTTATTTCATCTTTCAACATAAGAGACTTAGGGTTCCTTAGGGCTTTAAGGGTTTTAGTGAGGATCTGAAACCCTGAAAAAACAAGATAGATGAAACCAGACAGGGCAAACCAGACCAAATGCACAAATGGGAAATTTGGGCAACAACACCCTAGACTTTAATTGAAAGGAACCTTGCAATGGGATCTACCTCTCCTCTTGAAAAAAAAATTCACTTAAATTTTTTTGTAATAACCCCACCATCGGGTAAAAGCACAATAATCTGTCACCTTTTAGGACAACTTATCAGCACAGCTGACTTTTAGTATTTCTAACTAAAAATTAATTTTGGCCAAACATATGGTCTAGCTAGATTCATTATAGTTAGGTTAGATAAGGTTTTTAACTTTTCCAATCGGAAATGTCTATTAAATGCATGTTTTATACCACTTTGAGGCCAATTACCGTAGAAATAAAATTATTTCAGAAAAGTGACGTTTCAATAACTCTTAGAATTTTTAATGATATTTTTTTTAAAATACAAAAATACCCTTTTGTAGAGATCAGAGTCAAGAATATCTCTTATAGATTTTATAGTGTTTTAATTACACATAGTCTATTATAATTAAAAAATATTGCAAGTAGGTATTTTAACAGTCAACGAGATGTTGATTCGGAGAAAGAAAGAAAATAGTAAAACATATTAAATAAATATGAAAAAAATATGGTGCACTAGAAGAGAGATTCCTCTTCAAGAATATATATTTATTTTTTTGATTGGGATATATTTGTTATGAAAAATATGGCGGTAGATGAAAACTGTCAATTTTAGGTGAGTTAGAATTTGAATTGTTATAAAAGAGAAAATATAGGTCACAAACCAATTTTTATTTCTTCATGCACTAGCTACATATTTCATCCATAACATATTTTGAAATTAGGGGAAAAAATGTTTATTTACATATAATGTTTTGGCGGGAACTAGACCCCTAATTTTCAGCATGTTTTTGCAACTGAAAAATCATCTTTAAACATTAAAAAACAAAATAAAAAATTATTCAAAAAAAAAATCAAAAATATTAATCATAAACTTCATCCATTTTAAAACATTTTATTAGTTTACATCATCTTCAAATTTCAAACATAAATGTCACTTTTATACTATTGAAGCTGAACAACTTTGATTTTGTCATCCTTTTTCTTTGTAAAATGGTGACAGATTATTGTGCTTTTACCCCATCAAAAATTGTAACAAATCGACAAAATAAGTACAATATATAATATTGTTGCATCATGGGAGTAAATAATATTGATTCAAGGGCTAAAATGAACCTAGAAATACACTAAGAAAAGAACACCAAAGTGAGCACAAAATATAATGTAGAATTACAAAGTTCAACTTTTATGTTATATTAAGACAACAAATAAATATATAATTAATGATATAATAATTATTATTATTAGTAGCTATGTATATTTAAAAACTTATGGTGGTGGTAGATTCTCAATACTAAATGCTAAAAATACACCATGAATGTTGAATAGAGTTTCTCAAATTGGGAAGAAACAATACCATAAATGTATGCAAGATGACCTCTCATTCCAAATAGAAATATATGAGAATAATAATGACCATATTTAATTTTTTCTATTATCCAATGAATATTATGGTGCTAGTTCAAGGAGGCTCCAAGTGGAATAGTTGGTTGTACTCTATAGGATTAGCCAAATAATGCTAAATTATAGATAATAATTCTAACAAATTCAAAATGTTTCTAACTAAACCATCTATGCAAAAACCTCCTGAGGAAACCTATAATAATATAATATTAAAAATAGAAAATATAGAGAATATATCTACTAGGAATATTTTATTGTAGGTTATGTGCTCAAGAAGATACTTTTTAATATTTAATCGATCCCTAACACATACAGATCTACGAGCATCTATCAACAAGATTGAGTGCACAAAATAATTCATAAAACAAATTTAAAAATCTTGCAATAGAGATGCATTCAAATAGTATATAGAGAATAATAAAATAGCTATAATGATAAAGATGAATGAAATAAGAAAAGAAAAATTACATAAATCTACAAAATGGGCTAGAAAATATTTAAAAAGTAAATTTTTGTAAAAAAATAACATAATAATAAAATAGTAGAGTTTGATTTTACCCCTCTAATAACTCTATTTATTTTTCCAACTTTTTATTACTATTCATACTTGTACAATACCACAAATACAATCAAATAAAGAAATTTCAAAAAATTGGAAGTTAGCAAATTGACAAAATGAACCCCTATATTGTTTGGTTTTTCTTTCTTTTCAAATGCAATTACAGTATCTATTTGGATACACGACACTCTCATGATAGTGATACTCATTGGAGTCACCTTAAAGCGGAAAGGAATGTGGAATAATAGGTGTAATATATATTGGAGAATTTTTTATTTTAAAGCATCAAACAACCTTTCAAATGTTAATACATTATGTGCAATAATGTACATTTATTATATGAAATAAAGAGTGAAAATATACAATAAAAATACTTGTATAATTAGGTAGGAAAGATGTAGTATGAAGGTAGAATAAAATGAATGACTACACCTAGAAAGGTGAAAAACTATCTATCTCAAATTATATGGGTGCCAACAAGCTACAAGTATGCATGTACTATAAATCTCAAATTATGAAGACATGTATCTTAACCATGTTAGGTAAGATTTTAAAAAAAATCACATAAAAAAATTAAAGGTAAGTGTGGATGACAATCTTGAAATATGACATCCTAACTAGATATCTAAATATTCTATATATACTAAAAATATCTAAGTATATTATTATATAGAGTTAGTAAATAAAGATATATCAAGAGAAGGTAATAATTTAAGAATCTTCCATTAATAAAGTGTTAAGTAAAAAAAAATCATAAGATAGTAATTGGTTAATAATATCACTAAACTTGATTTAGTTTACAATATCCATAAATAAAAAATCTAGGTGTGTTTCAATAGTGATTATGTCCATAGACCATTGAGTTTGATGAAATTCTCACTAGGTATTAGATGTATCTGTAATTAGGTAAATTTATTATTAATGATGTTGGAGGAAATGAACAATCATTTGGGGACACCACTCTACAATTTGACCCCCGATGTTGAGAAGGCTAGTGTCACACGAGAAAGAATTCATCTTGCCATAGGTGAGGGTTCACCTTATAGTCTCTTCCTTATGCATTTTCTCCTCATATTTATTACACTCTATTTAGTAAGTATTTCACTATTTTATGCCTCATGATTCACTCAGGGATGACCATTTGACAGGGGGATCTTCTAGTGGCGAGGGTAAAAAGGGAGGAAAGACATTCAAGGAAACACTAGTGGATTATAATAAGCTACTATAGAATATAGAGTTCATCCCTCTGCAATAGGATTTACCTAATGAACTCACTCTTTATCTTGTTGATGGTACTGTCATGTTCGAAGTGGAGTATTTGGGGGACTTTAATATGTTTTTTCTTTATATAATGAAAAATCACATTAGGAAAAATTTCCTATTGCTAGGGAAAAATAAATATAACCCTCTCCTTTCTGCCAAACACAAGCCCTCTACTAAACCTAGCCAATATTTTTTATTCCCTTACTTCATCTTTTTTTTTTTTTTTTGATCGGTAAACGGCCGAAGCCTTTATAATATATTTTATTAATAAGAAATTATTTTACATGTCCTCTGTTCAAATGGGCACTGGTAGGAAAGAACGAGGAAGAAAACCTCCAGTCTCACCTGGGACATACGTCCTAAAATTACATAATATCAAAGGGGCATACCCCCGATAAGAAATCTTTGTAGTTCTTTAGAATATACATTCGAGGAAATTTTAAGACTGGATCCTTTAGAAGGATTAAAATAATGATCGATCAGGACTAATTGCCATGAAAAGATTCCGGACAAAAACCTTCTCTTGCTTAATCTTGTAAACAACCACAACAAAACCACCAGACATGCTAAAGAGAAAAGATCGTTAGCAAGGTTAGTTTCAAGCAATGAATAGTCTAATCCGTGAAATTTGCAGTTGAAACCTTAGGAACTCAGATTAATATATAACCTTTAGATAGAAAATTAACAAAATAATACTTCAATAGAGAGCAAATATCTAAGGTAATTAATCAAAAGTGAGAAAATATCTAAGCATATACTAAATATACCAAATAAAGGCCACATAGAGTAAGCTGGGGTCAAGACATAACTAAACACAAAATAAGACTACGAGTTTAGTTTGTCTGACAGAGAGAGCGAGATATTAGAGATGAGACTAGAGAAGAGATATTATTATAACAGCAAGTTGTTTAAAATAAAAATAAAAATTTATTACCATAGAAGCCCCCCAAGAGATCACCTAGAGATATATATATAAATACGAATATATCTGTTAAGTGAGCACTTATTGCATAATTCGATACTTACATACATATATTAATGATTCCAAACATGCCACATTAAACTATGTACCTAAGCATACACTGATGAACATATGCTCAATATGTATGTCTGCACAGATTTATTTATTTATATATATAGGTCTATATGATACAACGAATTACATTTTATAAGGATTTCCACCCACACTATATCAATAATGATCGTAAGTGCATAAAAGTCTCAAACCCTCAATGTAACGGTAGATCTCTGTTCATATTGCTTGCCGATCTTACAATATCATGCATAGCGTGTAAGCGGAGATGTTCTTTCGGTTGGTTTGAGCTCATACGTTTTATCAAAAGTTTGTGAGGAGCGTATTGGCGTAAAGGTCTTTTTCCAACAAAGCTTCAAAAGACCTTGCGATCATACGCTCATGAAAGTGATCATGTCATCGGGAGGGGGAGTAGGGTAATGTTCTGAGGATACGGAGGCTTAAAATGCCTAAGATCGTAAAGTTTGCAAGATCGGGAAGATCGTATAATCGCAACCTTATAAAAGAAGAAAAGAGACAGTCATCCGACCACAAGAGTAATGTCAGCAGGCTTGAAATGTTATGATAGCTACAGGGTTACACTGGGCTATGCAGTGTAAAGGTGTCAGAGGATAGAGAGCTGATCTCCAGACTTCTGCTCATAAAGCCGTTGTAAAGGCATAATGGTGTATGGTCGCAAAAGTGCAAGGGTCACTTGAGTTAAAATAAGAGAATGTGATAATCAGTGGGCCCTATTTTCTATAGCAAAACCTGATAAAAGGCTTTGCGGGGATACGCTTGGAGGAAATGCGTATGAGCGGAGGAAGAATTTTGATGCTTTCCTGATCGCCTGCCAAGGTGTAGCGTCGTATTGTCGAAAGCAAGTGAAGTGTGAATCGGCTTAAAGGTAAAAGTTAAAAGAAAGCTCGGTGTAAGATTGTAAGCTATAACAATTGAGACTTCTGAGCACATGGTCACCACCTTGCGTAAAGGTGTGACAGATCATCGGTAGCCATAAAGTTGGGCTGCCAAACAGAGAGAACACCTAGAGGTATATACGTAAAAATAAATATATCTGTTTAGATAAGCAACTTATGCATTAGCCTATACTTACATACATACATCAATGATTTTGAGATCTCATAATGCACTAATGTATAAATGCTTAATATACATATCTACACAGATTTATTTATTTATATATATAAGTCTAAATGATCCTCAACTTCCCATATCCTGACAGGCCCTCAACTGTGCAATGAAGTGGGTGCCCGAGATGGAATCATAGAACATAGTACCTTTTCAGATTCAGGGGAATGGTCCAAAATTCTTCCAGATGGTCAGATAGGCTAAAATAGGGGTATCTATAAAAGGCCTGATCTCCTAGAGAGACTTGAGAAGGTATCAAGTGGAAAATGATCTAGTGTGTTAGCAGAGTTGATAGCCATAGAATAAGGCTTTGAATGCTATTGAAGGAGATACTTAGAATCACTAGTTCCACGAGAGGGAACTGAAACTTGAGTGCTGAGAAAGAAACTGAAGACTCTAAGCTCAACTAAGTTATAGGTTGTAGGATTAATTGGGTTAGGTGGCCTTAGAAAACCCATAGGAGTGTGAGTAGGGAGTCAATGATGAATCAGTGAATTAGTCCTTAGTGACTGTGAGAGTCCATAAAACCTAAGTCGGTAAGTTGGTCCACAAAAACAATAGATGTAGAGGCTGAACTTCAACAATTAATACACTAGTATGAAAATTAGGTGGATGTTTTAAAAATTAGAAAGATACTACTACTAAGTCTGGTATTAAATTAGCAAATGACGGTAACTTATCTGATTGACCTTTAATTAGAACTACAAGATAGATCTGGCAGGGGAAAATAAGTAGGATCAAGATTAATAAAATTAAACTTACTAAAAATGTGAACATTATATCTTCTTAATATTATTTATATTGATAAAGTTTGAACCATCAGCCCCTAAATTTGCCAGTTTGTCAGCTTTAGTTTTTCCCTCTCTAAAAATATGAGTTAATTGAAAGGTCTCTAATTCTTCAAAAAGTTTAAGAATTTCTTCTAGTTTCAAGTTTAGAACCCAATTAGGGTCGATCTTTTACGTAATGCATTGATAACTATCTGTGAGTCTCCTTCAATAATTACCTTGGTTAGTCCTAATTTGATGCATAACTTAATGCCTTCCAATACTGCTTCTAATTCGGCTAGGTCATTTGAAGTCGGTTTAATGTTCTTGTCTCGTTTCAGGATCCATTCCCCTGCTGCATTATTAATAATACAGCCTATGCCAGATACTCCTGGGTTGCCCCGGGATGCACCGTCAAAATTAAGTTTGTACCATTCCAAAGGGGGGGGTGACCATCTACAATTTTTCCTGGATTCTAATTTTTTAGAAAAATACACTTGAGGAGGTTGATTAAATTATTCCATTTTCTTTTAATCATACTATCCCATAAGGAAAAAGAGCCTTCTTTGAATTGTGAATTCCTGATATACGAGTTGAGGGTTTCCGTGATACAGGCTTTGATTTTTTTTACTAGCGATGTTGCCTTCATATCTTGGTTTTTAAAGATTCTTCTATTTCTTTATTTCCATATCTCCCATATAATAATGGAGGGGCATATGTTCCAAATTTTTCTATAAATACCAAATTTATTCCCTTTAGGCCATCCTATCAGAAGATCGTTAAAAGATTCTGGGAGAGGTGTCGTCCAATCCAATTTTTGTCTGATCCATTCCTAGCAGAATTTGGCAAACGAGAAATTGTAGAGTAAGTGATCTACATCTTCTAAGTCTTGTTTACATAATATACATCTTGAGGGACCTTGGAAACCTCATTTTTGTAAGTTATCTATGGCGATGATCTTGCCCTGAAATTCTAGCCAAAGAAAGAGTCCTTCTTTGGGTAAGAAAGAAGTGTCCCAGCAAAGGTTTAGTGGAATTTTTACCTCATTCCATCTTTGAGAACTGATAATAACTTTATAACCCTCTTTAACGTTATAATTACAAAGTTTTGATGCTGCCCAGATTAATTTATCTTCCCTATCAACCTGTTTGATATCCCTTTTAGCTATAATTTTTTGGAAAGAGTTTTTAACTGTAGGATCAAGATCAAAATTCTCTATTGATTTCCATGTCCAATTTTGTTCATTATTAAGGGTCATATAGTCCTTGACTTTGTCACCCCAAAGGTTAGACAATAGATTTTTGCACTCAACAAGTAATCCTTGTGAATCTAATGGAGGAAGCCCATCCTAGGAGTCTTCCCAGAAAAGAGCATCTTGGCCTCTGCCAATGTCCCAAGTGAGATATTTGGTTATAAGGTGTCTGTTCTTAGCTATAAAATTCCAGCTATCCGATCCTTTGGGGAGAGACTTCATTCTGAATATGGATAAGGGATCATTCGCATTCAGATACTTGTTATAAAGTATTCTTGCCCATTTTGTATTATGTTCCTTATAAAGCCTCCAGAATAGCTTTGCTCCCAGAGCTTCATTTTTCCAATTAAGCTTCTTTATTCCTAAACCTCCCAATTCTTTGGGTTTACTAATTTTATCCCATTTTATGAGAGCAATTTTCTTATCCTTATCGCAGTCTTTCCAAAAGAAGTTCCTAAGTTTTGCTTCCAACTTATTATTAATGGATTTAGGGAGAGGGAGACATGATAGAGGATATAAAGGAAATGCTGATAATACTACTCTAATTTTGATGATTTTACCAACCCTAGTCATCCATTTGTCTTTCCAACCACCAATTTTTGAGTCAAGTTTGGAAAGAACCTGATTCCAAACTTTGATATGTTTATTCCTATTTTCTAATTCAATACCTAGATATTTACATGGAAATTTACCAATTTTAAAACCCATAAGTTAGCTTATTTGTTTTTCCATTGTAGGATTAGTATTTATAAAAAAAAAAATTGGATTTTTCCACATTGATTTTTTGTCCCGAGGCCTCCGAATATGATTGAATAATAGACATAATGTTGCTGGATTTAGGTAGGGAGCTTTCACTAGGGAGAAAAGTGTCATCCACATATTTTTGGTGAGTGATATTAGGGACATTATCTATTACTGAAATACCTCTAATTTTCCCTTCCAATTGGGCTTTAGAGAAGGCTCTGCCAAAGGCTTCTGCCATAATTATAAAAAGGATAGGAGAGAGAGGATCTCTTTGTCTGATACCTCTTGAGGTGTCAAAGAAACCTTTAGGGGTTCCATTTATAAGAATGGATATTTTAGTCATGGAGATGCATTGATATATCAGATTGATCCATTGGTGAGAAAAGCCGAATGCTTCCAAAGTCTTACATAGGAATCTCTAGTCAACCATGTCGTAAGCCTTCTGGATATCAAGTTTAATGAACATACTTGGGGTTTTTCTTTTGGAGGCTGAATGGATAGCTTCTTGAATGATTAAGATGCCATCAAGAATTGACCTCCCCAGAACAAAGCTAGTTTGTTCTTCGGAGATAAGTTTAGGAAGTAGAGGTTTTAATCGATTGGTAAGAATTTTTGAGAGAATCTTATAAATGGTGTTACATAAAGCTATAGGTCTGAACTCTCCTAGGCTTTTCGGGCAATCAGTTTTCGGGATTAGAGCAAGAAAGGTGAAATTGATTTTAGATAGAAGCAAGCCTCCATTTCTAGTTGCTTCTAAAGCTTTCCATAAGTCCAATCCAATTATTTCCCAGCACTTTTGAAAGAAGAAGGCCTAGAACCCGTCTGGTCCTAGGGATTTGTCTGGGTGCATGCTAAAGAGGGCCATCTTGACTTCTTCCATCGAGATTGGCTTATTTATTATTTTATTATCTTCTTTTTTTATTACTGATGGAATGTTTTCCAGCATTTTATCTTGTGCCAGCTTGTCGGAGCTTTCAAAGTTATTTAGAATATTTTGAAAGTGGCTCACTATTGTTTCAGCGATAATTTTTGGGTTTTCCGTAAGAATTCCTGTTGAATCTTTAATCTTTGTTATACTTTTAAAGGATCTATTAGCTAAGGTGCTATTGTGAAAAAATTTAGTATTTCGGTCTCCTTCTAGCCACTTTTCTCTAGATTTTTGTCTCCAAAAGGTTTCTTCTTTAGCTAGTATATTTTCTTGTTTGGCTAGTAATTCTTTATCGTGGAGGAAAGATTTATTTTCCATACCATCTTTTATAACTACATTGTTAAGTTTAACCAATTCCTCTTTGATATCTAATTTTTCTTTAAAAAGATTTCCAAAGTGTTCTTTGTTCCATTTAAGTATCTTTTCTTTGATAAATTTCAATTTAGACATAAAGATGAACATCTTTGAGCCTTTGAACTTCCCTTCATTCCACCAGGAGTTAATGTGATCCATG
>MU223225.1:5148238-5158798 GCA_018584345.1 Thuja plicata
GAAGTAACCAAATCTAGAAGCATGCACCATACAATATGAGACAATGTTTTTGAAGGGGGAAAAGCATAAAAAAAACCCCGTGATATTATTAAGAATGGGCCAAAAATCCTAAGAGAGAGAGAGAGAGAAGAGAAAGAGAGCAAAATGCTCATACAATGCTTCAAGAGAAAGAGAAACTAAGTGTTGCAAGTGAAAATGAGAAAGTGAAGTGAATGTGAAAAAAGTGAGATATGAAGAGAAAAGAAGCATCTTTTATGAAGAGATGAGAAGAAAGGAGTTGCATGTAACTCCCATGTGCATGTGAGCCACATTCATAATGTGTGTGCCACTTGTGCTATTTCCTCTTAAGGAGGAATCTAGAAATAAAAGAAATTACAAATAAATATAATGTCCTCACACATGGAAAAGAGGACAAGTGTTCATGTAGGGATTCTATAGGAATCTCCTACTTACATAATAAATTAAACTAAACTACCTTGGTTTATAATATATTTCACCAAGGAAAGATTACATATTCTAACATAAATGCCTTTGATTTTTCTTTTAAGAACATAATAGTCATCATTCTAGAATAATCATCAACAAAGAGAATGAAGTATATCTAACCATAGTAGGTCTTTGTTCTCATTGGTCCACATAGGTCAGTATGGACTAATTCTAGAATAGGATTAGATGTGTAGATTTTTCTCTTGAAACTAGACTTTGTCATTTACCTTTTTGACAATTCTTACATATGACATGGTCAGGTTTTGACATGCTCGGTAAGCCTCTTACTTTCCTTTTATTGCTTATCCTAATCATGTTGTCAAAATTCACATGACATAACCTTTTATGCCACAACCATATGCCTTCATTTCTAGCCATTAAACAATTGGTGATAATATCATCAAGATAATATAGGTTACCTTTTGTCTGTTCACCAGTTCCCATCAACCTTCTCGATTCATTACAGATCTTTGCCTTTTTGTTCTCAAATGCAACTCGGTGACCTGTATTATTCAGCTGTGAAACACTCAATAGATTATAGTTAAGTCCTTTCACCCAATATGTATTTTCACATTTGATCAAATTATTCAACATTATGGTTCCTTTACCTTCAACCTGACAAGGTGAGTCATTACGCATTCTTATTGATCCACCATTATAATATTAAAAAGTTTAAAAATTTTCTTTATCTCCAGTCATGTGATGAGTATAGCCACTATCAATAATCTAGACATCATTTTTACTAACCTTAGATATGAGTGCAGTCTCAATATACCTTTTTTCTTCATCTGAATCATCCTCAATATCTTCATCAGATTTAGTGTCAGTATTTCCATCTTTGTTCTCAGCCAAGTAACAAGCTTTCTTTCCTTTGTCATTGTAGTCTTGGTTATCTCTTCTGTCAGATTGTCAGTTGCTTTGGTAATCTCGTTCATCACCTCTATCAAAATTCTTTTCATAAGTTCTATCATTACTTCTGTCATCTTTTCTTTTGTTAGGACATCTAGCAGCAAAGCTTCCAATCTCTTTATAATTAAAACATACAAGTGGTACTTTACCTATGTATCTACCTTTTCCTCTCTGCAATCTTCTAGCCATTAGTGCTTCAATCTCATCAAGTTCTTGGTGATCACTATTACTTTCACTATCCTTTCTCATAGTGTGTTTATGAATTGATTTTCTTATTTTCAAAGAAGTTGTGATTGCAAACTTAATAGTTGGTAAGACACTATTGTCAAAGTTATTCATCTCAAATGAAATAATTCTACCAATCAAACTATCTAGAGTAACATTGTTATTTTCTACTACTCTCATTTCTTGTATAGAAGATACTCTAATAGCATAAATAGGAAATAAGGTTATGATAATTTTACTTACCACTATTTCTTCTTCAAGAACACCTCCAACTCCTCGGATAGCATTTACAACCTCTTTTATTTTGTAGCTATATTGGGTGATGTTTTCTCCTTCTTTCATTCTTAGGTCATCAAAATTTCCTCTTAGGATTTCATCTTTATCCCTTCGCACATTTGTATCCCCTCCATGTACTAGCTTCAATTTGTCCCATATTTTATTTGCAGTGGTGCATGATTTGACATCTTCAAATTCAGCATCAGAGAGTGAGGAATCAAGTTCTATCATCATAGAATTATGTTCATGCTTTTCACTTAATTGATCAAGTGTATAAGGTCTAGTACGAAACATATATTCAGTATCCAAGTATTGAGTAACATCATTTCCAATACCTGATAGGTGGAGTCTTATCCTTCTTTTCCATGATGGAAAGTTGTCCTTGGTTGACTTAGGCATATCCATCATACTCATCTTGTCATCTTTAGCTTAGGTCTTAAACCCTTCTTTCCAAGCACACAAGCTCTCATACCAATTGTTAAAATAACTGAGAGGAGGGGGGGTGAATCAGTGGCCTCAAAAATTTATCCAATAATTCAATCCAAAACTTTATACCAAATATATAAGCCTATAGTTATCTTTAGTCCTACAAGATTTATGCCTTTAAATAATCTTATCAAATAACTACTGCTAGGAGTTCACTGTTAATCTATTTTCTTAAGCTTTACCGAATATTAGTCTTAGCCTTTACCGAAATACAATAAATAACTTAGTATTTACCAATCAATCATGTTTTAGTAATGTGTAAAGTAAAACATTAAAGAAATGAACCATATACACATTTGACACATGGATTTTTAACGTGGAACCCCTATTAAGGGAAAAACCACTTGGGTCCAGTAACTCAAACTTTTCACTCTTCTGAAGTGAGCTCAGTGAAGAGCCAACCCTGTTAAAGGTTAAAAACACACTATTAAGTGCAACCTTGTTAGAGGATTTATCACTAAAATTTTATCACTTGACCTTGCATTCACTATGTTGTCAACATGAAAACCTTTTGACACTCCTTGGGATGTATCTCAATATTTAAAGGATGGTTAGATCCTACTCTGTTAAGAGATTTTCTGAATCAATGGTTAAACTGAATCAGTATATGACCTATTCATAAATACAACTTGATCTTAGAGATGTTTACATATATTGTAACCTCATAATAATTTTCTGATCAATGTTTCTCTTCTTTTCCTTTGCTCCACTTCTTTCTGCTTGCTGAATGTTGTTCCTTCTCTGTTGCTCATTATCTACAGAAATATTTAGCTCTATTTTTCAGCTTGTATGATCAGGTCTCTATGAAGACTTCTTATCTTCACCAGAATTCTCCTCAGCATTCCACTTATTCTTCCCCCATTTCTTATGAATTACTTGTCTCTCTTCATAGACATGATTTCACTGTTTCTTATCCATCTTGTTTTCTTCATTGATCACTTCTTGATCTTTAAATCTTTCCATGCTTGCTTTAGTTTTAATCTTCAAATCTGTCCTTGGTTTATGGAATAAAACATGCTTTAAATATCCTTCTTATCTTTATCTTTTAACTGATTGATGAAAACAAAGTAATCAAATAGTTAACTCCATCCTTAGCTCCTACCAGCTAAGTCTTTATTCATTTTCCTAACTTTAGTTCTCGTCGGCCAAAACTTCAGTTGTTCTCAGTGACTACTGCAGATAGCTAAGGCATCAACTTTATTTCTATTCAGTGACAACTGCAGTTAGCTCAGTAATGCCTACTCGGGTAACACTGACTTAGGTTACACAATCTTGGGTTACACTATCCGTTGGGTAATACTATCCCTCGGTGTATGTTTACCGAAAAAAAAACTTTTTATATTTGGATCTTTAAGTGTTGTAACAATATGAGTATGAGAAATCATATCATATTAATTTGACATCAATGACAATACAATACATTAATTGATTTAATGCCTTGCATTAAATTTCTGCATGTCGGTGGTCATCAACTTTGCAAATCTTCAA
The DNA here is from genome assembly GCA_018584345.1 of Thuja plicata. Classification (NCBI taxonomy): domain Eukaryota; kingdom Viridiplantae; phylum Streptophyta; class Pinopsida; order Cupressales; family Cupressaceae; genus Thuja; species Thuja plicata. Next base: position 5,152,109 of record MU223225.1, read on the forward strand.
ACATTCAATTAGTTATAGTTCATCAATAGAAGATTATAAATTTTATATTTTAATAAGGACTTGATTAGTGTGAAAAAATATTGAAAATGGTTTTAATGTGAGGGTTATCACATACACTCTTTTGAGTAATCATCCTATGCATGCTACATTTTGTTTCAATACATCACTCTCCTACATCAGTGCAATTGGGAATCATTTGCACTCTATTAGTTTTTGACAAGATGAAGATGCTGTGTATGCTTCATACATCATAGTGCAATATAATTCTTGGGATCATAGGCACAAAAGTGCTCTAGAAAGATGGAACCAAAATATAAAAAGCTATAATTTTTTGTTTCAAACTATGGAATTTTTTTAAAAAAATTGCATAACAACCTTATCAAAGATGAAAAAACTGTTCAATTACAACCTGACAATATAGACGCTACTGAAAGCTTCAAAGTAGCTAAGGACGACTTGAGAAGGCTTTAAAATGATATGATACAAGGTACTAAAACTATAGAAAGGATCAAACAGTTAGAGCATGGTGCCAAAGGATCAAATTATTTCTTCCATATCATTAGGAGTAAGGAAGCTAGATAATATCTTAAGAACATATGTGAAGAAGGGGTTAATATAACAAATCAAAAGGATATCTTGAAAGTACTCAACCAATTTTACCATAAATAATTTTCTACGAAAGGATTTGGTCTAATTAAGGAGAGGGCCAGAGAGAAGATAAGAAGTTGCATCTACAAAATGATCAGTGATGAAACCTCCCCTAAAATGGATAAATAATTGGTTCTAGAATAAATCCAATAGGCCATATAATCACTTAAAAATGACAAGGCACCTAGCCCTAATGGGTTACAAATTGAATTCTATTAAAAAGAATAGTAAGTAGATAGGAGATGGCATTCTAAATATCAATAAGAAGTTCATTGATAGGGGTTCTTTGGTTAATAATATTAATAGTTGAGTGATTAAAATAATCCCCAATGATGGAAAAAATACCTTATCAAGAATTGGAGACCCATCACTTTACTAAATGTTCCTTATAAAATCTTGGAAACAATTTTGGTTAAAAGGATGGAGGAGATCTTTCCTAAGGTGGTGAATAGTACCCAGAATTATTTTTTCAAAGGTAGATATATCCCAGGGAATTTTGTCATTTTTTGGGATGTAATGAACTAGGTGCAAGAATTGAGGAAGAGAGTGTCAATGATGCTATTATATTTTGGAAAGGATTATAATAGAATTGAGTGGAGCTTTACCATTATGATGCCGAAGGGTTTAGTATTCCCTAATTTCTTCTGACAAATGGTGAAAACCTTCAAAAGTAAAGAAATTACTTGTGTATAAGTCTATAGTCTTAGATCAAATAGTTTTCCTTCAAATAAATCCATTGGGTGGATTTTCACTTTAGATTTTGCAATATTTGTTATTCCATGTGATGTAGTCTTCTATTGATTAAGAGACAAAATTTTCCCTACCAAGGTGATGGGTATCAATCTATCAAATAGAAAAGAATTATTAAACATTGAATTTGTAGATGATACATCAATTATGGTAGATTTGGAGGAAATTATTATTTTTTCCTTAATGAATAATCTTTATATTCCCTATGAAGCATCTATCAATAGGGTTTCCTTGCCAAAACTTATTATGTTGGGCTAGGAAATCCACCCATCTGACTAGTTCAGAAAATTCCCCCTTGTGTGGGGTGGGACCTACAACCAAATTAGGTACTTATGTATACCTTTTTTATCACACCTAATTTGAAGGAGTTATGGGAATGAGAAAAAGAAAAAATTGATAAGAATCTTAGAAAATGGAACAAACATTTTCTTTCTACAGCAGGGAGATTTTAAGTTTTTCAAAAGATTCTGCCTTCATACAATATTTATTGTACTTTGGTATGGATTTTTATAAACTATCATTTTTAATTCATACATAAATTAATTAGAGATTTCTTATGGCCTGACGGAAATGGGAGTAAAAAAATATGTGGTTAGATAGATATTGTACTAAATAGATATTTAAATCCCTCCAAAGGGAGGAGCCATGGAAGGTACTAGTAAGATATAACAAATCAATTTAGTTCCTAAAAGCGGTCCCTCCTAGGAAGGCCTACCATTCAGTGACTTGGTTGTTGGGAAATTCTTAGTCTCTCTAGAAAGTTCAGTGGTATTTAAGTCAATTTGGAAGGCATGAGATCATTTGTAACAACTTATTATACATAATGGTATCCTTAATGATGATAAGAAGGTCTAGTGGCATATTTGAATATGGTGGAACTTGTGACATAAGGATATATCATTGACCTTATTATAGGTTACGTAAAAAAGTCATGTGCAGTGAAAGGTATTCAAGTATTTGACAATATCTTTATAGATGGTCAATAGTTATCTTAGAAGGAGATTAACTATAGATATAATGTACTATAGATTATCTTTGGATCCAAACTTTATTTTTCTATTTTTAATGTTTTATCTCTAAATACTTTGTCTCGGGTTTCAGGAACCCTTTAAAACCGGTTTTACTTAATCAAAAACTATAGATATAATGTACTCTTATCTCAAATAATGACATGTTTTTTTCTAACGGAGTTTTTTTCCTCCCTCCCTTATCCCCTCCTTTGTGTTGGCAACAACAATTTCTTTTCTAGACTTCAAATGTGTTGATGGATCTTCTCTTCATGCTATCAAAGCCAAAACCATTGCTAACTCCATTTCTTATAATGATGAAATTTTGAACCATGTAAATAGAACTTGGAAGTTGAACCTTAATCAATTAGCATGGAAAAAATTTTGTGGGAATCTGTGGCACAAGCCTATTGAACCTAAAAATACTTTTTGATTTGGCATTTTTTTTTGTTTCATAGGTTACTTTTGAAGAAGCTTGATGGGGTTTTTAATATTTGTTCCTTTTGTGGGTTACCTCAGATTATTAGCCACTTTGTCTTGGATATCCATTTTGGTAAATAATTTTGGCGCCTTCTTCGACTCAGTGTTAGCTACAATATTAATGTCTATGATATCTTACTCGGTTTTGTGGAAAACCTCAAGAAAGATTTCAATTATTTTTTGTCTATTCTTTCATAAGATATTGTTTGGACTATTTGGAAGTTTAGGAAGCATAGTGTGTTTAGTGCTAGAATTAGGATGCTTATTGAGTCTTTGAGGAGACTCATTTTGTATGATGTTTTCTTGTAGGTAAAAATGGTGATGAGCCTATCCAAGAGAAAATTTGAGAACCTCATGTAAGATGGTATTGCTAAGATTTTCAAGTGGGAATTTTCCCATGGCTTCACTTGGGAAGGAGAAGAGACACACAAAGATCCTTTTGAAATATCTTTACAAAATGGTACGAGGGAGCTGAATGACATTAAAAAAACATAGAGGTACAACAATAGGAGGCAACCCTTCAAACCACTAAAGTATTTATGCATTGATGATTAGATCATATGCAGGTTAGAAAATAGCTAGTATGGATGGATGGTCTATTTTGTTACACTTGATTACAATGACCCTCCAAATGGTTTTTTTAAAGTTTAAATTATGATATCTATTTAGTATCTACTGCTATTATTATGTTTTGGTGGAACTTGCAAATATCCTTTTATAATTTTTTTATATCGGCAGATTATGGGTATAATGATGTGAAAACAGTTGTAGCTAGGGATCTTGATGTAGTAGTAGGCAAGGATTTGATATATGATTTGTTAAATACTAAGCCCATGATTAATTTATTTTATATTTTGACTCCTTGAAAATTGATTAAAAAAAGGAGTTATTTAAAATTGTGAAAGAGACAAAAGTTTGAAAGATTCTTTTTTCTAAAAGGTATTAAAATAAACACTATCCCTAGAGTAAATGAGGTTGTAAAGAACAAGAAACCAATATGATATATCAGATGTTGGTAACAATAATAGAGAAGATATTTCAACTTTATTCAAATAGCTTAACTTTTCAAGAGTGTTTAGATTGGATACAGTAAAATTTGTTAAAAGTAAGCTAAATTTTCATGTTACCATTTAGTGGGAATATATCTACTTAGAAATACATAGAAATAGTAAATACTGAATTAAAAAATTGGGAAGAATAGTGAAGATTTTGAAATCTAAATCCATTATGAAAAATTACCAATGAAAATTGTGAGCGTTGAATGAATTATGGAAAATAGATGTTATTATAAATAACTATATTGAAGCATACCATAGGAAACAACAGAATAGTGAAGCCACCCTGAAGAAACAATCTCAAGTTATCACAAACTCCTTAATAGACATCAAGTGTCTATCTACTAACAAAAAACCTAGAAGGTTCCTTTTAGTATAATATTCATTTTAGATGTATATAGTTGAGGAAATACAAGAATCAATTTTTTTTTTACAAAAGTATCGAATATTGGTAAAGAAAATGTGAAAATGCCTTATATTATGGGTTTACTGATCATATTAAGATATAGAAACGTTTCAACAATTACAAGAAAGCTTGTAGAGTGTAATCCTCAGTCTTAGACTCATTCAATCTTTGTCCTGGTGTGTGGGGTTGGGTGGGCACTTAAATGGTCCACCCATCTTGCATAGAAGAACCATCATTGTTTGGTAGGCACAAAATTAATTTCATATCTATACATAAATAAAATTAGATGATAAAAAAACTTTATTTAACTCACAAACAACTAACTAACATTGTAGCCCTAACTAAATATATCATCTTATCTTTGACTAACCTTTTTAATTTTTGTAATTTAATATATCATTTAATGAATATTCTAATCAATCATAAAATATTTGTTTTCTTATAAATACCTTTAAATTAAAATAATACATTCATACAACAAGTCTACAATGAAAACAAAATATTATTTTTCATAATTAATTGAAAAGATAATTAAAAGTATAATCAACTAGATAATTATAATGTCAAATAATCATTCATTTAATAAAACCTATTCCTTATAATTGACTCTTACACATTATATTGGACCAAAATTATGTCACATAATAAAAAGACACCAAGAATCCCTTAATCCATTCTAAACCATCCTTTCTAGAGGTGTAAGGAATGAGCATAGGCTACACTCCAAACTCACAGATTACCTCTTTATTCTCACAACACAAATATTAAAAACCTTGAAAACTATGATCATAACCACGTCGGGTACCCCACAATGACTAACCTCCATGACAGATTCACACAACATACCATAACAATCTAGACAATTTGTAATGCAATAATGGAAAACACAGTACCACCCCCGTAGAATACCAAATCAAAGGAGCAGCTTACTAAGAAGGGCATTTGAATCCAGGTGGGACAGTCAATCCACAAGAAGCAAGAAGGCTGAGTGCAACTGGAAGAATAACATTGAGGTTGAGAAGCTTAACCGTAATTGATGTACACAAACACAGTGCTGCCTCTAATCCTGCGACTCCTTGAATGAGAGGGCAGCACTGGTTTACTACGGGATCTCCCACACCCACATGAACAAGCCCACTCAGCAGATCAACGCAGGCTCCAAGCTTCAAAGTATCCAGCGGACAGTTTCCTGAAGTACCGCTTGATGGAGGAGTGTTTCCAGCACCAGGAGTAGAAGGGGTCTTTGGAGTTTTGGGTTTTGGAGGATATTTGTATCCTCCATGATGTGCCATTGCTACCTCCACCATAACAATGAGCACCATTGCTACTGCTTTTTTCATCATCGTTGTCTTACTTTCTAAGAAATATGAAATAGAAGAGCTAATACTGAGCACCGCTATTGTGCTAATGAATGACTTCTCCTTGGCATTTATAGGCCTTGGAGTTTGAGTCCGTGAATGAATGAGATGCTTCTTGAAAACTCCATACTTCAACGTCTACTTCTACTACTGTACACTTTGATAATTGATTGGCCGACATAGATCATATGTGTTTTCCTGTGCAGATTGCGTTCATACTTGTCATTGATTAATTTTATTTTCTTGTACTGCAGGAATCTGCTGGCTCTCTTATTAATTATTGTGCGTCATCTAAATTTTTTAATAGGATCAGTGATTCTGATGCGACATGTCTTCGTAATCATATACTTTATGATCTCATGTCTACTACATAAAGAACAGTTACCCGCTTTATTTACCATAATCTATGTTGGCATCATAGAAAACATAGTTTTAACCTATATCATATTGTAAAGACTTGTTTATTACGCCGTAGGTGTTTCCCCTTTGAACACATTTGGGCAAAATAAACCATCCTAAGGTTGAAACTGCTGGAGACACAAATGACTACCATCAAAATGATCCTGGCCGTTCGTCATTTTCGCCAAGTATTTTAGGCCATTCACGGGAGAATCTGATCGTGTCTTCCACTTTACACGTCAACGAAAACCCACACACAAGCCGACTTGTGGGAACACCTGGATACATCGCTCCAGAATTCATAAACACGGGAAAAGCGAGTACGAGCATAGACGTGTTCAGCTTTGGCGTAGTGATGTTGAAGGTTGCTTGTGGAAAATGAGCTGTTGCTGCCGCTCAAATGGTATTGGTGGATTGGGTGTGAATGCTCCATGCGAATGACAGGTTGATAGATGTAGCCGACCCCTTGATTGGTGGTGATTACGTTGAGGATGAGATGGAGCGTGTGTTGAAATTGGCAGTTCTATGTTGTGATCATCTTCCACGAACAAGACCTGGAATGAGGCAACTGGTTCAAATACTTGACG
>MU223225.1:5161508-5185312 GCA_018584345.1 Thuja plicata
TAATATTAAATTATTATAAATATACTTTACATTATATTTATCATAAATAATTATAATTTAATAAAATTATTATTACATATATACAATTTTTCATTAATAACTAAAATATACACATTAACATTAAATTTATAAATATATTACATAATACATTTGTTATAAATAATTATAATATAATAAGATTAATTTATCATATATATATATATATATATATATATATATATATATATACAATTTTTAATAATAAATAATTTTATAATAGATATAATAAATTTTATTAGTTATATTTAAATATTATATTATGTAATGTGGCATTTTTTATTTTTCATTTTCACTTTTATTTTATTAAAATCATTATCTAAGCTTCCATTTCAGCATTTTTATCTCGATAAATGTACTCATTTTAATTACATTGACTATCTTTATTGATTATGGACACTAATAATTTTAAATATTTTTCTTAATTTATTTAATTGTGAGTGTATGAGAAATGGTTTTATAATGTCACATCTTTATTTTATTGATTTACATGATAATTTATAGATATTATTTAATATTTTAACAAATTTCATGTATCAAATGCTTTTGTAATAGTGAGCTTAATGTGATAGAGAGAAATAGAGGTAGATGGGTAGAGAAAGATGGATATGGAGAGAGAGTGGGGAGATAGGGAGAGATCAGGAAAGAAAGAGGGAGAGAGAACATGCTTAGTTGACCCTCTACATCTATACGGCGTACCCATTGCACACTAAGGTGCGATTTTATGTGAAAGGAAATAGTTGGCACTGAACATGAGCTCAGACCCCACTTAACGCTATCATTTTTGTTGTTTTATATGAAAGAAAACTGTTGAGTCCGTTTACACGAGACACACATAGTCTGGAAGATTTGAAAGGGGGATGCAATTACGTAAAGGAATAAAACACCTTTTGCAAAATATCAACATTGTGTTCTAAATGTGATCAAATTAACATCAGATCAGGTAAAGAAGTCCAGCTTTAATTTAGATTTATATTTTCAATTTAGATTTAATTTAAAATAAAGATAAATCAATCGGAATGAAAGGATGTTTAAGTTTGGAAAGTGACTAAATTTTATTATGAGACGAGACTTTCATTTGGTATTAAAATATAGATTTATAAATTGAGTATAATTCTAATATGTGTTTTTGTTTAATTAATGAGAACATTTTAAATTATAGTTTTCATCATTAAGAAATATCATTATATCTATCGTTATATTAATATCAAGTTAAAAAAAAATAAAATTTCATCAAGGTAAATTATGGTTGTTATTAAAACCTTGAAACTAATTGAAATTGTCCACCTATATTAGACATTCTTAGTTACATATCCAAATTTATTGTAATCTCAAAATTACAAAGTCTAAGATTTTCTATTACTTATTGGAAAGGAAACACAACTTTTAAAGTTATCTAATTCGGACATGTACAAACTAAATCATCCCTAGATCATTTAATATAGACATCATCATCATAATCTTCAAATACTTATGCAAAACACTACTTTATAGCTAAACTTTTGTTATACAATGTTTAAATCAGCCACACATTTGCAATTTCAAGCCTTACACTTGATCTATCTTAAAATATCATTATATTATTATCTCATCATTTCATCTCCATTTTATTGCACTTAGTCAATTATATACTCATATTTTGCAATTTTTTTGTTGTACACCCTCCAATTTATCATAAACTATTGAATCAATTAACATGTTTCAAAATTACAAATAAGAAAAATTTTAAAATTATAAATTGCAATAACAAATTATAATTAATAATTTTAAATTTATTTGGAGATTCTAATTAAGGTTGGGGAATGGATCTAAATTATTCAAGGGCGGTCTTAATTTTCTTTAATGATCTTACATTTTTATGGTAGTTATACCAATTGTTTTTTTTTAAATCTCGTATTTTAAGGGACATCATTATAATTTCTTATTGCAATGTACAATTTTTAAAATTTTCTTATTTGTAATCTTGAGACATATTAATCGATTCAACAGTTTATTATAAATTGGAAGGTATACTAAAAAAATTTGCAACATATGAGTATATAATTGACTAGGGCAATAAAATGAGAATAAATTGATGAGATGATAATATAATGATGTTTTATTTGATACATCAAGTGTAAGGCTTGACATGGACAAAGTCGTTACTACTTTAAAACATTGTTTAGTTAAGATTTAGCTATTAAGTATTATCTAATATAAGTGTTAAAATATGTTGTTGATGATGACCTCTATATAAAAAAAAACTAGGGATGGTTTCATACATACATTCATAATTCTAAGACAACTTTAAAAGTTGTGTTTCCATTCCAATAAGTAATAGAAAAACTTAAACTATGCAATTTTGAGACCATAATAATTTTAGATATGTGACTAAGAATGTCTAATATAGGTGGGCAACTTTGATTAGTATCAAAGTATTAATGATAACCATAATTAACCTTAATAAAAAGATTGTTTGTTTGATTTTGTACTAATCTCAACAGAGATATAATGGTATTCCTAACTGAGAAAGACTATGGTCTAGAATATTCTTATTAATTAAACAAAATGGCATATTAGAATCTTATATTTAGTACATCCATATACAGTCAAGAGAAAAAAGAAAAAGTTATAAAACTTTAAAAATAATATTTAATATCTTTCTAATTAGTTAGTAATAGGAAATATTTTTAGAAATTAAATTCATTAGGCAATTTTTTAAAATATGTTTTAAACAAATAATTTAATTTAGAAGATTCTAACAATTAAATGAACATAATATAATATTATTTTTTTTCTTTTTCAAGATTAAATTTTAATCTAATTTGTAATGATAAAAAATTATACTTTACAAATTTTATTTTCATTTTAGGTTGGTTTTGATTTTTTCTTAATGATCAAGGAACTACCAACTTTATGAGAGAAAATCACATGACACCAAATTCTTATCATTTAAGGTCAACATCCTAAATGCACTTCGTGATTTATTGTTGTCTTCAATTATTATTATAAACCATAGAATTGGTGTTACGAGTTAGATCAAAATGAAAACAATTGTCATATAGAAGGTCCTTAATAGAATCTTTTTACACCACCTTTCTCAAATGTTTCTAAACATAGACAAACAAAATTCTAATATCAAACTCTATATAATTTATATTGAATTTCATTTTCAATATAAGACATATAAACTAAAATAAATTGTTTTTATTCTAAAATTATCTTCTACTAAATTCTACATATCACATAAATTTAAAAGTTAACCAATTCTTATTCTTCTCGTTTTCTTTTTTAATTTGGGAAATTCAAGATTTTAATGGTTTTTATTAAAATTCAATCTAAATACTATGATATTATTTACTTTAAAATATTGTATATTTGATTCTTTTATTTATTTGAATTGACTATATATTTAGATTATATTATTTATATGAACTTTTTAATTTATTTAAAATTAATTTATAAAGATAAAGATAAAAAAAACTAATAGACTGTGACTGTAATTTTCATAATCTGAAAACTGTTCTTGTAAGTGGACAGTTCTAGAAATAGCTTTCTTGTGGGGCTCAATGATTAGTTGTATTACAGTTTCTTCTAAATTTATTAATTATATTCTACTTATTATTTAATATTAAAAAATAAATTCACATCTGAAAAACCAAATATAGTTTTAATACTAAACAATTCAACGGTTAAAAAACGAAAATTATATTTTTTCCTCTTCCTCTATTAATTAACCCCAAAAAATTGAGAGTTTATGCCGAGAACCCAACATCACTCGAAACTACTTAAATTAAAAACAATCAAAATACATCACCCTTGTATTTATACACATCGCTGGTTTTCACAACGAATATAATACGCCACTGGTTTCCTCAACGAATATTATCTCTTATCTCTGACTATCATAAGATCTAATAAATGTGGTCTTCTTTAATTCGCTGGTCTATTTAATCATATCAGTATTTAAAATCTTCTCTTGGATTTGACGGCAAGTAAGACAGCATGATTTGTCAAGAAAAGTTTTAGTGGGCTGTCGATTTGGCTTGATAAGGCAATAATGCAAAATACTATTTTGCAACCGGTTTGTGTCCACAATGAAAACTGGTCGATAGTCTTATTCATGGGCTCTAAGATCCATTTAGCTTCCTTCGGATACTTCTGCATATATCATAGAAAGAAAGTGGCACTGATTTGATATAGAAAACTGTAAATCCAGTTGGACAGCATCTTATAATCCGCTATAGTTTTCCTTTGCAGACCTAATCATCAAGTGGCCACATACCAAAACAAGCACTGAATGGAAAGATTGATAGTTGAGAAATCTACTCTCGTACAATATCGCATGCTCTATATAGTCGCTCAATTGTCTGATCTCAAATTTGGATTGTGTATTGCACATTCATATAGTTGTACCCACAAACACGCCTGATATGATCTTTTCATTTATGAGACAATTTAGTGTACCCTTTCACACATATAACACTGCTTCAATATGACTTTTAAAGAAGGCAAAAAAAAATGTCGGTTTACACTGCATCTCACAAACTTGTAGATCAGGTCACGCAATCCAATGGATCAGGTGATCACATCATCTCCAACTAAGCAAAAGAGGTATGTAAGGAACTGCATCTAATGAAATTTGGATTATACATATGAGATCCACGTATCAGTGAAATGTACATTTCAGCTAATATTAATTTATTATATATATATTTTAAAAAGTAGAAGAAATTATTGAAAAGATTTTTTTAAAGAAGATAGAAAGAGAACATAAATCTACTATTTTATGTTTTCAGAAGAAATCCCAACCACCCTTTAACAAAACAAAGATATTTGGTTGGACTCGTGCTCATTCCTTGAACATTACAAAGTACACAGATAAAACTAAAAGTATGACGACCAATATTTTATAAAGTATCACTATGAAAATTATTGTGAAGCTAAAATTATGAGGACTAATATTTTATATTGAGTACCACTATAAACATAATTTTGAAGCACCCTCCTTTTAACAAATTCCATTCAAATCAATCAAAATATTTTTAAAGATGATGTTTTATAGTATTCAAACTACTATACATTATATTTAAAAATAGATTTATGGTAGCAAGTATAAATCACATGAATAGTATTTAATATAGTTATCTATATATCTCACATGTTTCATAAACTTTTGGATATGTTTTCTATTAAATCATTAAGGAGGGGGTAGCTCTTTAAAATTTATATTTAATAATTGAAGTTTATAAAAACTAATAAAATCAATATAACATTATATAGAGTATCATATGATAATAATCAACTCAATCTTTAAAAATATTTATTAAAAATTTAAATAATATTAATGATTTCATTTTTGTAAATGAAAAGTACATAATTCAAATTTGATACCATAAATAAATGATCCAAATAAAGTTGTAAAATTATTAATATAAAAATTCATTTTTATTAAGATAAGTAGATTCTTTGTAGGGTTAAAATCCTCTTACAAAGCAAGATGGTTACCGAAGGGGCAACCAACAAAAATAAAGATGGAACAAAAGAAAACTAAATCAAGAGGACAACAAAGCTACAATGAGACAAAATAAATAACACAACAAAAATACTATCATGGTTGATCGTTCTACAGCAAAGTAGGGGCACCAATGAGAAAATTTGGATGTTAGGAATAGTAAGGAGTTGGCTTGTTTTTTCTTACAATGAACAATAGTTCAGGAAGCATCATCTTTACCAATAGAGAACTTAAAGGTAAGCAAGGAGGCACCTTCCACAAGGTAAATGAAACATCCTCACAAGCACCATGTTTTGAGGGGAGACTCTTACGATATAGCGATAGAGAGTTAAGAACCACTAAAGAAATGAGATAGAAATTTGAGTCCCTAGTAGCATGGGAAAAAAAGTAATAGCCTATAAATTTGAAGTAGAAGTAATATGGGAGAAGGAAGCATAAAATTAGAAAATAACTCTAAGTCATCACCCAAAGAAGCAAGAAAGACAATGTCATGATAATAGTTACTATACCTACACCAATTGGGCGAAAAACATAGACAAGGCCCATAGGGTTGAAAGAGGAAGCCAGATGACCCATTGGAAAATAATGTCTAAAGCAGAAAGGAATTATCTCATAGTAAATCATCAATTTCAAAGTATGCTCACTCACCATAAAAATTATCATGGTAGGTAATGCCTTCAAAAGGTATGAGAGATATTTTTAGTATTAGGATTCACCTAGAGGAATTAGCTAGGTGTATTTTCAAAAGTCTCATAGGAAGGTTAGCACAAAATATGCAGGGAGAAGTAAGGTAGCCTTACCTAAACAAGAGAGATGGTCATAAGTTTATTTAGATGGTTGAAGGTGGCTAGCCAAGGGTGAAGAGGGAGAGAAGGTGAGATCCCCATTTCATTTCAAACAACTTCACTAATCTTTGGAGGAGTAAAAAAAAATAGAAAAAAAAATCATGTGCATAGGGGTAAATCACAACCTTACCTCTAATGATAGTTTTCCAATGCTTCAAAATATAGGTATGTAAGTTAGGATGTGAGGCAAAGAAGTGTTGAACATTTAAACCAATTATTTCTTCTAAATGTAGGAAATACACTCAAGCACCTCTTGACCTAGCACCACCTCTATCTAGAGAAAATAAGGCATAGGGATAGAACTTTTAATACACGCCAAAAGGAGATCCACTTGAGGGAATACATAACAAGTCTACCAAAGAATATTTGAGTCGTGAAGGAGAATACTTCACCTAAACCTCAAGAGAAACAAAGTTTCTAAAAGTATTGGGTTTAGACATAGCATTGTCTAAGGGTGATTCTTAGCCTATATTATAAATACCTTTCACAAGTTACAAGAACGGGAGTTACTTTTTATTAAGAAATAAACGGGTTTTGATGGGGCCTCGAATCACAATACAATCAGATTTTGAAGGGGATTTGGAACCCCACTAAGAAAAGATGCTATAACAAAAAAGGCATTTGCAAAACAACATCCATGAAAGACATATCATCCAAAGAACTAGCTACCCAAAAGCACCCAACAAGAGGCCAACCCCTTACAACAAAGAGAAAATCTATTAAGAAAAGAGATCCATAGGGTTTTGATGGTTCCCCAAACCATAATAAATAGGTTTTAGCACAAATATACCCCTATCTACTAATCCACACACCCACTAGCCTTATACACCCCTCTCCCTATAGCTGCACCAACCGAAGGACTAAACTGCACATTCCCAATCGGGTTCAGAATTGAGAGATCCAGGCGGGGGAATCACTCCTTCCCAAGTGAACCAAGTAGTTTCGGGAGGTGGGGCCCCTACTATCTCCCAAAACCATGGTTAGAAATAGCCACAAAGGATTGTGCATCAAAGTACAAGCTAACACACTAGGAAAAACATCCTTAATAGAGGGTTTTAACATGGAACCCCAAACCATCCATTTGTGAGAAGAGAACATTTTTGAGAAGAACCAACGCTTTCCCCCAAAGGAGCTCCCCTCCGTCTCAATAGAACGAGATCCCACCTCAATAGGATAGTGAGAAGAAAGAGCACTCCTGGTTGAAAACCACTTCCAGAACCACCCCACCTCCCAACAACCAGCAGCAAAAGAAAGACAAATAATGATATAGTCACCCTCATCCTCAAAACTCATTATCACCTCCATAGATAACGAATCCACCTCAATAGGAAGTGAGAGCATTGGAAGCAACTATAAAGAGAGGCCCAAAACGCCAAGAAGTCCCAAAAAGGTCCCTCATAAAAACAAGGGGATGCCTCACCTCAATCGAAGCCTCAAAGGGATGAGATGGAAGTGAGCCCACAAGAGTCCACCAAAACAATGGGCCAGAAAAGCACTTGACTAGAACCAAGAGAATAAGAACCCCCAAAACTAGAAAGCCTTCTCAAGCAAAACCAACATGAGGCCAAATTGAGCAATTGAAAATTATCAGCATCGACCTGGCTGAAACCACACAAGTCGAACAACCAAAGAGAAGAAAAGTCTCCCCTCCACCGCAAAACACAAGTAGGGTACGCAGCCCACAAAGGAACCACAAAACTTGCCAAAGAGAAGTATAGCATGGAAACCACATCACCAAGAAAGACAAGAATAAAATCTCTAGAAGGATAGACGCCACACCAAGATGGAAAATCATCCTTACACAGGGAAGAGATACACCCAAAATTCCTTAGAAAGAGGAGTGAAGCGAGGAAGATAGACAAAGCAACACTCCCCCACTGAAAGAGCTCCTCCAAGATGAAATCAACTTCCATAATAGCCATGGTTTAAACCCAAGAAAAATTAAGCATTTAAAAATAGACTACATAACGAGGCCACTTATGTGCCACAACCACTAATAATGAATCAAAATAGTACTTGGGGATCGTCCAATGTCCTAAAACACCGCTCCTCCAACCCCCGAGAGAATGCCCAAGGCCAAAAAGAGAAAAAAGAACCCGCAGACCAAGGACAGAGAAGGAAGGAAAAGCACCCTCAAATGTCTATGCTCGAAGCAACACTGCAAAAAACACAAACCAAAGCCCAAACCAGGGCCGCCGTAGGAGAGCAAAAATCCACTCTACAAGCGCCAACGTCCACCCGCAGCTCCATCACTGGGTCAAAATCGAAATAGGGAAAAGACAGCCCTAATACGGCCAAACAGAGAAGCAAGTGGCAGTAACAACGAAGACAAGCCGAAGCCAGTGAGGCACCGCTGAGCGCCCATCAGCATCCCCAGCAAAAAAGAATAGACCCACAGGCCCCTCTACCACGAACTTGTACCAGGCACTGCAGCCGAACCAACGTTCCCCAAAATAGGAAAGCGTTACCAACCCAATGCCCCATATCAGAAGAAGCCGTGACCAAACATCCAGCAACAAAAGTGTGCCCCATTAAGAGGAACTCGACTGCATCCACATCCTCATAGTCTTCGTCCTCCTCCCATGTCTCTGGAGTCCTAATACCATTCTCGCACGCACTCAATCTCCCGCCCGTCCACATTTCAAAACTTGAAAGAGTTGTTCTTACAAGAAAGGGAGTTGTTAACACTAGTGAGAATGCAATGAAATATGAAATTTGAAACTAGGGATGACTAGGGATAGCAAGAAGCTATTGAAATTATTTCTAAATAATAAGAACTATGCAAATCATCTTTAACAATAATATAACTCTACTAACTAATTTTAAAAATATTATAAAATAATAGATTTCAATGTAAAAGCGATTTTGAATATATAGATTTCAATCATAAATAAATACACCAGTAATTTTAACTAGTAAGTCTTATTAATTATTTAATTTAGATTGGATAGTAGCAATTAATTTTTCATATAAAATTATTTAGATAATTGTGATATTGCTATCAAGATTTAAATATATAGTTGTTTAGATAATTTGAATAGTTGATAGAAAGGAATCCTTTATGAACCAATGCAATCTAAAATGAATGTGTACAAAATATTAATTTAAATTGAGAATCCCAGTAATAATATTTAATAAAAAATAAGTAATAAGGGTGTTTTATCTTCCAATTTTAATTTGGTATAAAATAAATTACAATACATTATGTAAACAATAAAATCAAAATTAATCAAAATAATTATACTACATTAAAAACTAGAATTACTGTGGGTTCACCACTTAGTGTGTTGGTTAAGTGGTGGTGATGTTTTTGTGCCCACCAAGGGTCAAACCCCTATTGGGTGATTTTGATCGTAGGCTTGTACCTTAACTTATCCAATATGCTCGCGGGGTTGATCATCACCTACTCTAGGACAAAAATGTTTTGCGTGGATCCAGATAGCATGTTATACTAGCATCACCAATGATAAAAAAATTGCTAGATACATTTAAAAAAAAAACCCTACAAATATAATTTATTCTTTTGTGTTGATAATTTATAGAATATTTATTAAGTTTGATATTACATATTTATAGCACTAAATTCTATTTTAAATTGGAAATGTTTACCAAAACTGAAATTTAAAAAAAGTTAGAATTCAACATGTTTTTTTATTATATGTGCATGCAAAGGGCATTAATACATTCACATAATCAGTTTAGAAAAAAAATTAGGAAAAATGAACTAGCCACAACACAACTAGAAGCACAAAACGTATAACCCTCTAAATAGTAGCCCATGATACAATAAAAAACCATCATATCCTCAATTAAAATATTTATATTAAACCCAAGAACATAGAGCATAAGTATCACTAAGAGTAAGAGAATCATGATATCGACATCAGTTAAAGCCAAATTTAACCCATTATCATGATTCATCCCTAACACTAAGATTAAACTTGTATAATTAAACGTAATACTCTTGTAGGCCATAGATTTTAAAAATAGTACAAAAAGAAACCTAATTAATCTTACTGAGGATCCAAAAATGAGATCCAATATCAAAAAATGTACAAAAACATGTAAGACATTTATGGGACCCGTGTTTCTCTAAGTTGGATCTACATAGTGTTCCTATTCTTGTTGTTATCCATCTTAAATTACTTGATCTTATAGATGTTATTAAAACCTTTCATCATTCATTTAATTTGATAATCTAAATATAAAAGTTACATATAAATTCCATAATAGTAAAATTCTTATATTCTATTAACTTACATGTTAAAGAAGTGATAAATACTATCACATTCAAATATTATTAATATTCTATATTTTTCTGATTTCCATTTATCAATTATAGACTATTATATTATTTCATTTTATAAATTATTACTTTTAAATAAATATTGTTCAAGATAACAAACTCCTCACAGTTGTCCAAGCATATGATTTTTGTTAAGGTCAGGGTCGGATTGGTTATCTTTTCCCTTGCCCCTTGTCTCAGTGGGTGTGTGTATATTTCAGTCTATGATGCCACTAAAAATACCTTGGAGATAATAAAAAAAATAACTAGTTATTTATAGCAAGCCCTATTAGAAACAAAGCAACACACACAACTTAGAGAGGGCCTAAAATTAGTTGTGTACAAAAATTGAAATACTCAATGAAATTTTAAGCTTTAAATATCATATTTGAATTATGAAAATTAAGCAATATCACAACACATTAATCAACACATAAGACCAATATTTTTTACATGGACACCCGATAAAGGAAAAAATGTTAGGGATCAAACCCACAATATGTACTATGTTAAAAGAACTATACCTTGATATGAGTTATACCAGGGGAATGCACATATATTTAGGCACACTATCTAGAGCTCATTCTTAAAATATAACAAGGGTTACAACCCAAAGTAAGGCTCACTTCCTTACAACAAGTAGATGGACAATAATCTGCTATGGACTACAATCCACTAATCCTGAATTGACTAATAGCATCATTGTTATTCCACTGTACAGTTCTAATGAAATACATAACACATCATGTCTTTGCCTTAATTCTAGATTCCACACATACCTCTACGCACAATCTCTCATACACACACCCAATTCACTAAGGTATATTAAAGATCATTATAGTTATACAATTCATCATCTTATTTCTTCAAGATTGGCTAAGGACCTAAATTAAAAATATTTAGTCAAATACATTACAATCATCAATGTAATCCAAAACATATTGGCTAGGACATAGAAATGATCCAAATACTCATCCTTGAACACACTCTAGAAACATAAATCATTCCCCAATCCATCACAACATGCTACACCACCATGTCGGCCAAGACTAATGAGAACACCAACACGCTACAAGAAAATCACCAAATCTGATCACATAACTTAATGTGATCCAACACCACAAATAGGAAACTATCTAGAAACATTAGTCAACAATGTTAAATTTCATACCAGCAACCAAAATAACTATCTCAGAATTAATCATTATCTCTAAACTGCTCAAGAAGAATGTCAATAAGTAAACTCTATCACTTATGGAAAACAACTAAACCAACATCCAAATCACAAACCACTCTAGATGAGGACACACATCCATGTCCTAAACTCACCACTAGGTTAAAAAGTAGAAATATTGCACAACTAAACAAAAACTATCCAAATATTGAAACACTATCTCATCTTGAACATCTAAAATACCAATCTTTGATCAATTATCCATAAATCACTCACATTACCATGTAAACCTATATAAATTTATATAAGTCAACTAAAAGCATCCCTAAAACCATATATACATTTGAATCATATTATCTCCAATACAATAGCCATAAAAAAACCAATCTTCTCATTGAACATACTAAGAACACTATCACAAACAATATAAATATGTTGACATCAATGTCGAAACATATATGCATGATATTCTAAAAATATCCTCCTCTGGCATTGATGGGAACATATGACGTAAAAAAATTATAAATGCACAAAGAAACCATATTAATAGTACCACTAACAATATCCATAATATTATCTTTCCATATTTCTATAACAAATCTTCTTCACCTTAGAACAATGTCTCCCGTTTAGTCTCACACTTGTTTTTGACATGAATATATCTCCCCCTTTGACATCGTTGACAAAGGAACATATATGCACAAAGTCATAGAAGATATAAACAAATGAATAGCATACCTCATAATACTAACTACTCCCCCTGAATAGAAGCCACCAAAACATCAATCAAAATCACTAATAATCTTTGTACGAACACTATAGTAAATCACATGAATGTATATCTAGTGCTAATCAGGAGGGGTAATCACCCCGATATTACATGGGAGATACTAAAAAGTATCCTTTGTCAAAGGCTTCATGTAAATGTCTGCAATTTTCTCTTTAGTAGACACATATTTCAATCTGACTTCCTTTTCGCCAACCTTATCTCTCAAGAAATGATACTTGATAGATATATGTTTTTTCTTTATTTGAAATATTGATGTATCAACCTAAAAAGTAAGCACTAAATTTGTACTTATTTGGAGAGAATTTTGAGCCTACTTAAGTGTTTTTTCTTATTATAGGACCTCAAATTAATTTTAAATGTATAATTAATACAAATATAGATCCTCCTCCTTTAATCTTGTTTAAAACTTGAGGTTGGCTCTAAATTATATGCTTTCTTTTTCTTTTTCCATCCATCCACATAATTCATTTTCCAGCTAGGTCCTATGCATTTATTTTCAGATTTTGAGACTTTTCATGATTTTTCTAACGGGTTGTGGCTTTCACCACCCCTTTTATGGAGCATTCCCATAAGTCTTGAGTAAATTTTGGCTTTCTGGGATGCATCCATTTGTGGCCTTGTCCTAGAGCTTTCTTCTTCATTGGGCTTCGGGCCTGATACCTAAGTGTTTCTTCTATATCTTTCTTTCAGGTCAACTTGTGAGATCTGAGCCCCAAAATATGTATAAAATGGCACTAAAGCCTCTCATTTTAACATCCATTATTAAGATCCATTATTTTTCAATATATCATACATTCATTGCACATGCAAGAGATTCAAGTGCAAGAAATCATCCATTAGCGAAGGCATCCATCATCAAGCATTCAATCTCATCAAGCATTCAAGTGTAAGGAATCTAGAAAGAGTCGTTAGGCCTTTCAATTCTTCCTTCCATTATGTAATCATGGAATTTCCTTCCATAGACCTAGATTCTTTCCCCATTAGAGGCCAAGTAAAGGAGTTTGACATCAAGGAAGGTGATCTGAATTCATCCATCAAATATTCTTCTTCTCTTTCTCCCTCAATGCAACATTATTGAAAACTTCAATATCTATCATACAAGGTTTTGGTTTCATGATTTCCTATTGTGATTTTTTTTATTCCAAGCTATTACATCAATACTTGTGATCATCTCCAAAGAGGAATTGAATCATTGAGGTATAAAGTGATTTATGTTTTAGAGCTAGATTACATTTCATCTTTCCTTATGCAATTTCAATTTCATTTCATGTTTTATTCT
This sequence comes from Thuja plicata, assembly GCA_018584345.1. Lineage (NCBI taxonomy): Eukaryota > Viridiplantae > Streptophyta > Pinopsida > Cupressales > Cupressaceae > Thuja > Thuja plicata. Next base: position 5,175,412 of record MU223225.1, read on the forward strand.
TATACAGGGGCTTGACCAAGGCAAACCCCTTTCCAAAACCTTTTCCCATTTTTCTCTATGTATAGGAATAGGTTTCAAAGCTAGTTCTAAAAATAGCTCTAAAGGGTGATACTAGATCTATTTTACAATTCTATCCCAAATTCCTTTGGACAAGGTCATCATTTGTGACCTTGTCCTAGACAAGGTCAGTGTTTATGGTCTTTTCCTTTTCCAATTTTGAAATTCCTAGTGCAAACTGACACATATTCTAGATTTCTATGTTTAAAAATTGAAAGAATCGAGGACTCCGCTAGATGAAAATTTCAAGTTAAAATTGCAATCTTCCACTTTCCTTTTCAGGTGCACACATTATTGTCTCAATTTACTTGCTTTTATATTCATAGATGAGGTTTACATATCATTAACATTACATAATCGCACTTTATTCAATAAAGAATACCCATATTCCCATTTTTCCTAGATCTTGCATTAGCACCCCTCCATCCTTTTTGGGTTGTGCTAATCAGATTTTCTTATGGGTGGTTTTGTATTCTAATGTATAATATGACCTTGGTGAGTAATCTATTCTCACCATTTTCTATTATACAATTTATAGCACTTGAATTATTGCAATAAATAGAAATAGGCTCATCAATACTTACTCTCATATCTTTCAACATTTGCTTCATCCATACCACTTGTGTACAATTAACAAAAACAACATAATCAACCTCACTAGAAGATCATGATATACAATTTTTTTTTTAGTTGACCATGAAACTAACCTCTTACCCAAGAAGAATGCAGCTCCACTTATACACTTTCTGTCATCCACACTGCCTGTCCAATCTATATCAGTAAAATAACTCAATGTAAAATTATTATCCTTCCCATACAACAAACCACAGTCAATTTTTTCCTTTCAAGTATCCCAATATTATTTTCACTGCCACAATATGAGAATCGTTTGGATCTGCTTGAAATCTAACAATAATGCAAACTGCATTCATAATGTTAGGTATGTTATATGTCAAGTACAATATTTATCAATCATAGATCTATATCTTATTTCATTTACCTTAGCGGAATCATAATCCTTAGTCAACTTTCATCTAGTACCCATAGGAGTACAAACTAGTTTTGAATCTTCTAGATACTGAACTTCTTCAAGAATTCTTTAACATACTTGGACTGATATATGAAAATATATTTTTCTGATTATGTAATTTTCAAACCAAGAAAGAATTTCATATCACCAATCATAGACATCTCAAATTCATTTTTCATCTCATTATAAAACTCTTTACTCAACTTTTCATTACCACTAAAAATGATATCATCCACAATGACTTCAACAATCAAAAACTTATCATAATCAATTTTGAAGTACAAGTTACTATTGGTAGTACCTTTATTGAATCCAAGCTTGAAAATATACTTATCCAATCTTGAATACCATGATCTAGGGGTGGTGCGGGGAACCTCCCTATTTGATTTTTTGGTGTATTTTAGGGTTGTCTTAGATATTTGTGTGTGGGTTGGAATAAGGTCCAATGGGTTGGATGCAATGATAGTTAACTTCATGTTTGTAAGAGCCATAGTGCTCATTAAGTGTTTTAGGGTCATTTTGGCTTTAAATAGGGAAAATTTTATATTTTAGTGTAATGTGGGGTTATGGTGTGATTTAGGACCCTACATATCCTATCTAGGGTCATGGAAGTCAAACTCACCCATCGAGTTGACAAAAAGAGTCAAAATGCTCAAAGTGCAAAAAGTTGCTCGAGCAACTTTTGCATGAAATTGAAAAATGTAGTTAGATCAGTTGTAACTACCCCATTCTTGGTATATGAGCATAGATTCAATTATTTGAGATGGTTAACAAAATTTTGGATGGCAACATTTGTTTTTGAGACCTCTCTACGGATGACTATAACTGCATTCTTGTAATCTGCATTGTTTCCTTGCTACTATACGGATTGGGAGAGCAGATTGGAACCCATGGGGGTGTAGTATTTTTAAATATCTTTCATATGCAATCTATAGTTTGTTTTCAATTTCTTTCATTGTGAAGTTAGAGGATTTTATAGGTCACTAGTCTATAAGTGACATTACAGTGTTGTCTAGTTAGAAATGGCTCTAACCTAAGAACCAACAATTGGAATAGAATTAAACCATGGGGGAAGTAAGGTTAGAGTCTTTAGATAGGGTTTTTTCTTTAATTCTTGTAGCTACAATAGATTTTATAATCCAAATAGGAAGCCCTATGGCTGATTGTTGAATCCAGGTGAGCCAGGACAGGGTGAAGAAAGAATTGGTTCGAGTGCCCATGATCTTTGGGAAAAGACTTAGTGGAATTTTAAGATTCCCTAGCTAGTCTCATAAAAGTATTCAAAGGCAGAAGGAGGTGAATCAAAGTTTGGAGACCAATTTGGTAATTGTTTATGTTGATTGGTCCAGAGGCCTAAATAATAGGCTAAAAACTAGGACCTACAAGAAACTAGGATTGTGGGTGCATCCAGAAGTCAGGACTTTGGATTATGATAGTGTTTTTGGATACCTTGAATATTTTAAAGGTCTTTTTTTGAGTCATTTGGAGATTTTGGGAGCATTAGGCCAAAAATAGTGAATTTAGACCTACTAGGAATTGGGCAATTAGGCCTCCTCGTGAAATTGAGACCAATTAGATTGGAAATGAGTCTAAAAGTCTGGGAAAGGGTTTAGAATGACCTTTGATGGGACAAGAAGATATAAAAGAGGATAATTGAATGTTTGGAAAGATCCTAAGTAGGGGTTTGGAATTCTAGGAGGAAATGTAGCAAAGAAGATTAGGCATTTGAGTGACTAGTTGGACTAGTTAAGCCTAGAAACTTTGGAATCTTCCAAATATCAACTATACCTTGGAGGAGAAGTCGATAGTGAGGGTCTTGGAGATCCTAATTGGAGAAGAATCCAAAAATAAGTAACCATTGGATGGTTAGGGTAGAGAAAGAAGAAAATTGAGGAAGGAAAACACTAGTATACCAAACACTCTGCATTAGAGTGGTATCAGAGCCATATTTTCTTGAAGGTTATGTATGTCTAAAGTTGAAGAGAGTCAAGAGATAGACAACATGCCTCCTAATGAAATGAGTAGGGATTCCATAGTGGAATTGGTTCAAGGCCTCTTGGAGAAGGCTAGTGTGTCTGAGACCAAGAGCAAAAAGAAGATCACTGAATGGAGAGATGAGAGTGATGGAGATGATGAAAGTCAGTCAGAAGAGTCATCTAACAAAGGTAAAGAACCTAAGATGGAAAAAGAACAAAAGGTATTCTTAGATGCCTTTAAGTCCCTAAACAAGGATAGTATGGAACACATACCAAATTACTGTGGCAGTCTGAATGGAGAAGAGTTGTTAGATTGGCTTGAAGCCATTGACAATCAATTTGATTACAAGGAAGTCTCAGAGGAGAAGAAGGTCAGCTATGCTAATGCTAGACTCAAAGGATCTGCATTGGTGTGGTGGAACATGATGCAAGATGATAGGGTAACTAGTGGAAATAAGAAGATTGTTTCTTGGGAAAGGATGAAGATCAGATTGAGGACACAATTCTTTCCTACTGACTATGAGATACAAATGTATCGAAAGTTGTAAAACTTGAGATAAAAGGAGATGAAAGTAAGTGCTTACATGGATGAGTTCCACAAATTGAGCCTAAGGGCTAGAAGAGAAGAAGGAGAAATGGAGAAGGTGGAAAGGTATCTCAATGGGTTGACACAAGGGATACAAGATGAGATTAGCATGATGGATCCAGACAGTATGCACAAGTGTTTCCAATTAGCCTTGAGAGTAGAGGATAAGGCTAGAAGGAGGAATGACTCCCATCAAAGGGGAAGAGGTGGTAACAATAATAGAGGTTTTCAGAGAGGCAGGAGTAACTTTGGTAGAGGACAGAGCCCTAATAGACAAGAAGATAATCAGTCTATGGATAACAGTGGGGGTAATCAGTTTAGAGGATCTTTCTGAAGAGGAGGATATAGAGGAAGAGAGCCTCCTAGAGGAAGGTTTCAGTCCCAAGGAAGAGCCAATTCAGTCTTTACTGATAGGTGTTACAATTGCAACCAAGTGGGTCACATAATGGGTAGGTGTCCTGAAAAGACTTCCTCATCTTCAATGGGGGATAGAAGGAATCAGTTGGTGGAATAGGGTGACACTCAAAGTGTTACTTCTCCCATTTCCAAGGTAGGGCCAGTATTGGATGGAGAGAATTTGATGTTGAGAAGAACTTTGTTGAAGGTTCCTAACACCATAGAGGCACCTCAAAGAAAGAACTTGTTCAAGACAACTTGCAGGTCTCATGGGAAGATTTGCAAGGTTATAGTGGACTCTAGATCCACTAAGAATATAGTATCCATAGAGATGGTAGACAAATTGAAACTTGGGAGAATATCTCATACCACTCCCTATAAAGTTTCATGGTTGAATAAAGTCTAGCAAATAGTGGTGGATGAACAAACTATGGTTGAGATTGAGATAGGGGAGTATAAGGACAAGGTCCTATGTGACATACTGCCTATGGATGCATGTCATTTTCTCCAATGATGCCCATGGAAGTATGATGTCAAAGCAATACATGATGGAGAAAACAACAGTTATGTGATCACTAAGATAGGGAAGAAGTTGCAGATGGATCCATTGCAAAAACCTAATGAGGAGAAGCATGTGGGAACTAGTTTGATGTTATTGAGTGGGAAGGAGTTTCTAAAATCCATGAAGAAGGAGAAAGGATTCTATTGTACAGTGATAGTGAAGCCAAAGGAGGAGACCAAAGAAAAAGTCAATATGCCACCAGAGATACAAGCATTGTTGGAAAGATACCATGACATAGTGGATAATGGAATGCCAAGTGCATTATCACCTATGAGGGATGTAATCCATCATATTGACCTCATTCCTAGAGAAAATTTGCCAAACAAAGTAGCTTATAAGATGACACCAAGCCAAAATGAAGAGATAGCCAAACAGATTCAAGATTTGATGGATAAAGGTTTGATAAGGGAGAATTTAAGCCCATGTGTTGGACCTATAGTAATTGCATCTAAGAAGGATGGAAAATGGAGGATGTGTATGGACTCCAGGGCTATAAACAAGATCAAAATCAGGTATAGATTCCCAATGCCCCAGATAGAAGACTTGATGGACAACTTGGGAGGTTATTATTACTTTTCTAAGGTGGATTTGAAGTCAAGATACCATCAAATAAGAGTAAGGCCTAGTGATGAGTTGAAGATAGCCTTCAAGACCAATGAAGGGCTGTATGAGTGGCTAGTAATTCCCTTTGGCCTAGGTAATGCACCTAGCACATTCATGAGGCTCATGAATGAAGTGCTAGAAAATTTTATTGGTAAGTTTGTAATATTTTAACTTGATGATATTTTAATATTTAGCAGGTCAAAGAAGGAGCACATAAAGCATTCGAGAATGGTCTTAAGGAGGCTACATCAAGAAAAGTGTGATTCTTTGAAAACTGAATTAGTTTACCTTGGTTTTTTGGTTGCTAATGGATGTATGAAGATGGACCCTGATAAAGTTAAGTCCATTTTGGAATGGCCTAAACATAGGTCCATAAGGGATGTTAGGAATTTCCATGGTTTGGCCTCCTACTATAGGAAATATGTGAGAAATTTTAGTCATGTATGTGCCCCTATTCTTAACACCATAAAAGGTGGAATCAAATGTAAGTTTGAGTGGAGTATGGCAGCAGACCAAGGGTTTCAAATGTTGAAGAAGAGGATTGTAGAACTACCTACTCTTAGGCTCCCTAATTTAAATCAACTATTTGTGGTAGAGTGTGATGCTAGCAAGCTAGCTATTGGAGCAGTGTTAAGCCAAGAGGGACACCCTGTGGCGTTCTTCTCTAAGAAATTAAATGCGGCTAAGAAAAAGTATTCCACATATGATTTGGAGTTATATGCTATGGTACACACCCTTAAAAAGTTGAGACACTACCTATTTCCAAGGGAATTTGTGGTCTACACAGATAACCATGCTTTAAGTTTATTGAATGGGCAAGAAGAACTAAATCAAAGGCACTTGAAGTGGGTAGAATAATTGCAGTGTTATACGTTTGTCATAAAGCATAAGAAAGGGGTTAGCAACAAGGTTGCAGATGCTCTTATCATAAGAGTATTCACAATACAAGAGATACAATTGCAAAGTGTAGGGATGGATGATTTGAAGGACATCTACAAGGAGGAAAAAGATTTCAAAGATGCCTATGAGGCATGTGTGAAGTTCCAACAGGTCTCCAAAGTGGATTTTAATGAGTTTATGTTGTAGGAAGGCCTATTGTTTAAAGGACATCTTATGTGTATACCTCAGTGTTCAATGAGGGAGAACATTGTGAAGGAGACACACCAAGGAAGCTTGGGAGGCCACTTTGGAGTGGATAAAACATTGGAACAGGTAAATAGGAATTACTATTGGCCTAAGTTGAAATCAGATGTTAGGAGATTTGTAGAGAAATTTCATATTTGTCTGAGGGAAAAATGACAAATAAGCAACAGTGGGTTGTATCAACCTCTATCCATACCCCAAAGGCCTTGGGAGTGCCTAAGCATGGACTTTGTTTCGAGGTTACCAAAAACAAGTAGGGGTCATGATAGTGTGTTTGTTGTGGTGGACCATTTTAGCAAAATGGCATACTTCATTCCATGCAAGCAATCCAATGATGCTTCTCAAATTGTAGGTCTATTCTTTAGGGACATTGTAAGGATCCATGGATTTCCACTGAATATTATAAGTGATAGAGATAGTAAGTTTGTGGGTCACTTTTTGAGGACCCTATGGAAGATGCTTGGCACAAACTTATCTTTCTCTTCAACCTACCATCCACAGTTAGATGGACAAAATGAGGTAGTCAATAGGTCACTTGGGAACTTTCTAAGATGCTTGACTAAACAACACGGACAATCATGAGATCACACCATAGGGCAAGAAGTGTTTTCCTATAATGACTCCATTAATAGGAGTATAGGTAAAAGCCCCTTTGAGATAGTATATTGGGTCAATCCTAGAGGGATTTTGGAGTTGAGAGATCTCACTTTGAAGGATAAGAGGAGTGCACAAGGAGAGTCATTAGTAGCATAGATGAAGGAACTTCATGATCAAGTAAACAAGACTTTACAAAAGCAAGTGGAGAAGTATAAGTTCAAAGCTAATCAGACAAGAAGGGATTTACACTTCAAGGTTGGGGATCTAGTACTTGCCTATCTCAAGAAGGAGAGGCTACCCAAGGGTCATCCAACTAAACTACTCATGAAGAAGATAGGGCCACTAAAGATTTTGCATAAGTATGGAAAGAATTCCTATGAGGTGGAGTTGCCTTCTGATTTGGGGATTTCTCCTATTTTCAATGTTTTTGACCCATATCCCTACAAGGGACCATCTCTAGACACAGGTCAGTCTACTCTTGTAGATTTGGGGAATGATGATTGGGTGAAAGACTTGCCTACCCCAATGCCACTGAGTTGGAAAGTGTACTAGATTCTAAAGTGACCAAGAAGACAAGGAAGGGTAACTAAAAGGAGTACCTCATCAAGTGGTAGGGACTACCTGAAGCTGAGGCCACTTGGATGATAGAGGAAGATATTCTGAAACATGGGGTCACCATTGAACACCTCCTAACTCAAGGGACTTGAGTTATTTGTCCCAGGGGATTATGGTGTAGGGAACCTCCCTATATTATGTTTTGGTTTGTTTTAGGGTTTTCTTAGATTTTTTTGTTTGGATTGGAATAAGGTCCAATGGGTTGGATGCAATGATAGTTAACTTTGTGTTTGTAAGAGCCATAGTGCTCATTAAGTGTTTTAGGTTCATTTTGGCTTTAAATAGTGAAAAGTTTCTATTTTAGTGTAATGTGGGTTTGAGGTGTGGTTTAGGACCCTGCATATCCTATATAGGTTCATGGAAGTCAAACTCACCCATCGAGTTGACAAAAAGAGTCAAAATGCTCAAAGTGCAAAAACTTGCTAGCAACTTTGAAAAGTTGCTCAAGCAACTTTTGCAAGAAATTGAAAAATGTAGTCAGAAAAGTTGTAACTACCCCATGCTCAGTTTATGAGCATGGATTCAATTATTTGAAATGGTTAATCAAATTTTGGATTGCAACATTTGTTTTTGAGACCTCTGTACGGATGACTATAACTGCATTCTTGTAATCTTCATTATTTCCTTGCTACTATACGGTTGTGTACAGATTGGCAGAGCAGATCGGACCCCATGGGGGTGTAGTGTTTTCAGATATCTTTCATATGAAATAGATATTTTTCTTTCAAGTTCTTTTAGTGTGAAGTTAGAGGATTTTATAGGTCACTGGTCCATAAGTGACATTACAGTGTTGTCTAGTTAGAAATGGCTCTAACCTAAGAACCCACTGGTGGAATTGACTGAAACCATGGGGGAAGTAGGGTTAGATTCTGTAGATAGGGTTTTTTTTTTTCATTCTTGTAGTTGTAATGGATTTTCTAGGCCAAATAGGAAGCCCTATGGCTGACTGGTGAATCCAGGTGAGCCAGGATAGGGTGAAGAAAGAATTGGTTCGAGCACCCATGATCTTTGGGAAATGACTTAGTGGCATTTTTAGATGTCCTAGCTAGTCTCCTAAAAGGATTAAAAGGTGGAAGGAGGTGAATTGAAGTTTGGAGACCAATTTGATAATTGTTTATGTTGAGTGGTCTAGAGGCCTAAATAATAGGCTAAAAACTAAGGCTTGGAAGAAACTAGGGTTGTGGGTGCATCCAGAAGTCGGGATTTTGGATTTTGATATTTTTTTTATACCTTGAATATTTTTAAGTTATTTTGTGGATTAATTTTGATATTTTGTGAGCATTAGGCCAAAAATAATGAATTTAGACCTACTAGGAATTGAGCAATTAGGCCTCCTAGTGAAATTGAGACAAATTGGATTGGAAATGAGTCTAGAAGTGTGGGAAAGGGTTCAAAATGACCTTTGATGGGAAAATAATTTATAAAAGAGAATAAGTGAATGTATGGGAAGATCCTAAGCAGGGGTTTGGAATTCTAGGAGGAAATCTAGTGAAAAAGATTATGCATTTGAGTAACTAGTTGGACTAGTTAAGCCTAGAAACTTTGGAATCTTCCAAAGATCAACTATACCTTGGAGGAGAAGTTTATAGTGAGGGTCTTGGAGATCCTAATTGGAGAATAATCCAAATATAAGTAACCATTGGATGGTTAGGGTAGATAAAGAGGCAAATTGGGGAAGGAAAACACCAGTATACCAAACCCTCTACATCAAGGGGATAACCAAACAATCCATCAATTATTTCTTCTATCAGCAAACCATGTTGTTCTAAACACTCAAAGGAAATCCATCAATTTGGTCAATATAAAATTCCTCTTCCAACTCTCCAGTCAGAAATGTAGATTCAACATCCGTCTAATACACCTTAAAATTTTATAAAATAGAATATGCAAGAAACATTATAGTTCAATTTGGATTCTAGTATGTTAGTACCAAAGGTCTCCTGAAATTCAATATCTTCCATCTATGAGTATCCCTTAAAAACTAATTTATTCTTATTTTTAACCACTCAACCATCTTCATTCAATTTTATTCTGAATAAACATTTAGTATTGATCACATTCTTATCCTTAGGTCTAAGAACTAGGATCCATGTGTATGCACCCTAAAATGGTCGCCTAGACTTTGGGCCCCATTTATTATTTTATAAATTTATCAAATTTCTGAATCAATGCTCTGAAATATTTTCAATTCAAATCAATTTCCTTGATCAAATTGTAATTAATTTAATTATTCAATTATTTCAATATTTCCTAAGGTTTGATCATTTTTATTTAATTAAAAGATTTAATTTCTCTTTTAATTAAATAAAATTCCTCTTATTTAATTAAAAGATTTA
>MU223225.1:5195460-5211271 GCA_018584345.1 Thuja plicata
TGTCTTCATTGTGAATCTCTCGTTGTGTGGTTTATTGGCAAGGTCATGAGTTCATAGCTCTAGCTGAGAGCAATCTTAAAAATCTTGCAACTCCATGCATAGAGAGCTATGGATCGATTTGTGAGGGATCATTCTTGAGTTCCCTTGCATGTAAGGATTCATAGAAGTGCACTATTTTGTGTGTACACCATGTACTGTTCTTTTCAATTTGTTCCAATTCTTCTTCCATATCTTTAACCCAACTTTCATCTTTACATGCCTCATCAACATATTTAGGTTCAATCTTACAAATCAAACAAATATCATATCTATTCTAGCCAATTCTTCCTCTAGTCTAAACATCATGATTCCTATTAGCAATAATCTGATTTTTAGAATTATCTAACCTTATATACCTTGGAGTCTTTGGAATTTCATTTGTAAATGACTCTTGTGTTTCCAATTCTTCCTCATTTGAAACTTCTTCATCTTGATCTACCTAACTATTCTAATTCTAATATTGATCATTTGCTTATATTTCAAGATTATTTTCCTCTCCATCTGATTCATATTTGCAACATATTATTTGTTTTGTATAGCTTTCATCAACTTTCTCATTATCACTTTAAATTATCTTCCTCAACATAATATTGTAACACTTGTATGGTTTTTTCTTTGTATAATAACCAAGCAAGATACCTTCATCACATCTTGGGTCAAATTTCCCTATATCTTCATTTCTTCTGCCGTTACATTTGCTTCCAAATATTCTAAAATATTTCACTATAGGGAGATGACCAAACCATATGCAATAAGGGTATTACCATTTCCTTGTTTAATTTGAATTTGGTTCAATATATATATTGTGGTTCTAACCACTTCTCTCCATTACACTTGTGGTATATTTCCTTTTATCATCATTTTCCTTGTAGTATCTAGGATAGCTCTATTTCTTCTCTCTGTAATACCATTCTATTATGGGGTCCACAGAGCATAAACTTACGTTTTATCCCATGTTCTTTACAAAATGCATTAAATTTGACATATGTAAATTCTCCACCTTAGAGAGATTTTAGACATTTCATATTAATACATGTATTTTAGTCCCACTCATAGCCTTAATGATTTTGAATTTGTCAAAATCTTTAGATTTCTCCTTTAAGAATGTGTAAAAATATGAAATTGGTGAATGATGCTAGGAAAGAAGATCACTCACCAAAGTATATTATATATTAGGGAATTTCCCCAAAGGTTCACCCTCAAACCAATCAGATTAACACTACCCAAAAATGATGAAGGGATGTCAATGCAAGATCCAAATTCAAGGATGTTGTTTTCTTCGTGGGGGGGATCAAGGTTATATTCATTTATTGTTAATTGAATTGATTGATATGTAAATGAATATAAAGGAAGGAAATGAGAAATGATAATGTATGATGTTAGATCAGATCTATAAAATTAAGTGCAAGAGGAAAATAGGAGGAATAAAATCACCTTAAATAAAAAATGACTTTTAGATCTGAATTTGATAGTTGTTGGAATCTCAAAATCAGGTGAAACTCCAGATCTAGGACTCTGATGTCTGTAGTTATCTACCATGCAAATTTTAGCCAAAAAGTGGAGGAAAAGGTCAAGAAATTTAACATCATCCTAGACAAGGTCGTGAAAGTCCACCTAGTCCTTTGATGTCCAAATTTGATGAAAATTTTAGGGGATCTACAATAGGTTCTGAGACTCTTGAATCTAGATCCAAAAATACTGAAACTATCCCTGTACATACAAAAGAAGCAGGAATTTTCTTGGAAAGGGGTTTTCATTGCTCAAACCCCTATATAAAAATCAACCATGAAATGAAATTAAAATTTCATAAAGGAAAGTAATTTAAACAACATAAATGTTAGATTCACTTTCCATGAAAAACCTTCATGAATGGATATAGAAATTAGTCAAATCCATGAGGATATGTGTATGTATGCTTGTATTGAAGAATCAAGAATGCTTTTACAAATGAATGGATCTACACTTTCCAATCCTAGATCTTGAATGGATGCATGCTTGATAACATCAATGAAGAAGGAGAGGAGAGAAGATTGAGTACATGGATGTTAGGTTTAGGGAGCACTGAGAGGGGGGGTGAGTTGGTGTAACGGTATATTTAAAATTCTCCAACTAAAACCACAACTTAGCACAAAAAAATGCAAATACTCCAAACAAGATACACACCATGAATATCATAACACCATAATTTTTTATAGAGGAAAATTTTGTTAAGGGAAAATCCCCAGTGGGGATGATACCCACAAATATCTCACTATTGTAGTAATAAGTGCCATGTTAAAGGAATAAGTACAAACAAAGCGAATGCACTTGCATTCAGGTTCACATCCTAGAGATCACTAGTAAATTACATAACCAAAATACATAAATCCTTACAACCAATTACATAGTAAAAAAAAGACTTACAATCCTATATCGAACTTACTAGTAGCATCAACGATGCCTATACAGTTCCAATGAAGCATTGTACTTTATCTCTGCTTACGATATCTCCTTCCATATATCACATCCAATGTCAACATGTATTATTAAATTATCCTTGTCATCATTACTTTCCTTCACAACCAAAGCTTGATCTTAAATATGAGATCATACATTTAAAACTCAAACTCTGTCGGCCCAAATAAGAACAATGAAATGTGTGGAAGTCTTCACGCCAAAACAAGACCAAATTACAAAATTAAATCTTTCTAACCAAAAAAATTATCCTCTAATATTGTATCTATCATAAATAATCACCAAACCAATAAATTAAATTGATTTGTCAAGTGTACCTACTCAATTTCTCCAAATTATCTTGTTCTTTCAAAAACTTAATCAACACGATATTCCTCAGTGAATATCTCATCCATATGATATCTTCAAAATCTATGATGATCGAATCAGACATAGTAGTATTTATACTTTTATGTTGTGTGATCTCATGCTCTAACTCTAAAAAACATTTACGAACCATAAAAAATTATCTGATTGGTCTCTGTCCTAGTAGTTGTACTTAAACAAATGTACTCATCAAATCCTTCAGTAAATTTTCTTATCTTCTACATGGATAATAGTAATTATATTAGTTTCCATCAATGACAACATACCATTTATCATAGAGTGATTCTTTCCAATAGTATATTCTTTCTTTCCATTGAATTCCTCTACTTGGCCATCATAGGAGACAAAATTGCAGCAATGCGAGAATATTATCTTTTCTTTAGTGGAACTTGAAGAAAGGGTGACTTATAAATCCTAGATTGGGTGCTTTCCTTCAAGTCTTGAATCTGCCACTTCAATTTCACAACTTGAATTTCTTGATAAATTAAATTTCTTTCATATGAATGAGCTCTTGAATGTATTTCTATGAGGTTTCATGTAATGCAAAATGAGAGGAGACAATCCTATTTTATACTCATTTTGGGATTTAATTTAACTCCGGTTCAATCACATATTTGTAAATTGGAAGAAAACTCTACCATGCGGACTTGAACCAACTTTGGGGTAAAAACCCTAGGAAAAGGTAGACTTGGTCTACCTAGCCTAGGACTAGGTTGATTTAGTTGACTTAGTCCAGGTATTTTTGCATCAAAATTTCTCAAGACCTAGGAGAGTGTGATAGAAATAAAAGGAAGGAATTACAAGATGTTCAGATCAAGAAAAATGGTCATTTAGATCTAAAAATCACCAAAATTTGGTCTAAAGGTCTTAGAACCTCCAATTATGAGTGCTAAATATTTTAGGATAGTACATAATGTAACCCACATCATCCTTGAATAGTCATTAATAAATAATTTGAATACCTCTCTCCATAATAACTTATAGTTATCATAGGGCCATACAAATAAATATGTAATAGATCTAACAATCCTTTAGGTAAGTGCACAAAATTATTGAAGAGAAAAGTGGCCACATCCACAAAAAAAAGTCAAAATTATTTTTAACCCAATCAGGTTATTTAAAATTTCAAATAACCTGATCGGTTTATGGTACGGTGAATACCGAGCATAAGTTATTCTAAATTCGATTGGGTTTTGAATAAACTAAATTTCTCAAAAATGTGATCATGTTTTGAAGAATTAAATATTCTCTGAAATGTGATTTTCTTTTGAAGAACTTAAAATACGCACCAAATTCATAGTCTTATAGAACCCTTATATGTTTTGCTTATCTAAAAATACTTTTTCTCGATAATAAAAATCCTAAATAAAATTTATTATTTAAATAAGGATTTATTAGGAAGAGAGGAGAGAGGTAAGAGAGATGAGGTACACACACACATAGAGAGAGAGAGAGAGAGAGAGAGAGAGAGAGAGATCATAGAAGTCAAAGATGGTAATGGGGGTAGGAAGTTGAAAGAGATAGAATATAGAGATGGTGATAGATGCATATATAGACATGTGTGTGTGTGTGTGTGTGTAAATATATTATATATGTAATGCTATATACTTATATGTAGTGTATATTAAGTTTACATGAATTTGTTTATAATTCTACAAAATACGATCAATTTTTAGAGAACTAAAAACATATGCAAAACCCAAATTATGTACAATGCATTTCTATTTCTAGGTAACATGATTAGGTATTTAGTGTTTAGGAACTTGTTATGCCCTGCATACCCGTCCCTACATTTTGTTGGAAAAATGTTGGGTTCCCCCTTTTTTTTTTTCTTTTGCCTTGTTTCTTTTCCTTTGGTTTTCTTTCTGCCTTTCCTTCTATGGGGGTCATTTCCTTTTTTTTCGGTTTCTCTTTCTCCAGGACCTAGTCCCAATGTGGTTATGTCTTCCTTGTACCAGTTAGATTCCAGACTCTAGGATTCTCTATCACTAATTCCTCTTTTGTTAGAGGGTGTGGTTGCATGGGATCCCCGGGCCCGGAGTTTAGAGGTTTTCCTTATTTTGGGACCTGCAGAAGGAAGCGGTTTTTTTTTACCCTAGGGGTATAAATGAAGATTTACTTGTCACTTTCACATTTACTATGATCAAGATTACCCAGAGCAATTAAGAGCAAATTTGCGATTAAGTCTGAATTTCTTTGAAGGTTTAAGAGTGCTTTGTAGTTGAGTTGATATTTGAGTTTGTGCGCATTTTTTAGCTTCCCTACAAGGTTGTAGGCCTTTGTGGTCTGTGAAAGCTCCCAGGTTTGTAGAGTACCTCTTGTGCTCCTCTTCCTGCATTTCTTGGAGTTAAGGTAGGTCCTTCGGCTCTCTTTTGGTTCTCTTCATTTTTTCTTTGTTTTGTTTTTGTTTTGCTTTTCCCTTTTCAGGTCTTGTTTGTATTTTTGGTCTGTTGGTTTGTCATCACCTCCTATTATTGGGATGGCTCTATGGGAAGGTTTTCTACCTTCCTTGCATTTCCTTTCTTGTAAATAGTGTACATTCTTGTAGATTTTTTAAGTAGGGGTAATTTCTCTGTAAATTGTAGATAGTCCTTAGGATAGGGTCATTCCTATAAATTGCCTCATTCTTTGCCTTCCCTTGTATATTTGGTTTATACATTCTTGTGGTGACCTATCTTATGGAGAGCTCATCGCACTCTCCATGTTATAACCCAAGTTTCAATCTCATCCGCATGGTGTCCGTATACTTGGAACTTGACACCTTGCTTGTTTTAGCTATGGTGGTTTTCTCTCTCCTCCATCGCTTCATCATTAATGGAGGGATTAATTCCCCCCCACATGAGCATTCAAAAACATCCCATCTAGCATTCATTTCACTCGTGTCAACACATCTATCACTAATAAGGGCCATTACACTATTTATTACGTGACCATGTGACAACCCATGTCAGCCAAGAATGACTCACTTCCCTATCACTTCGATAATGAATAGTTTCTCCGGACTCTAGATGCTGAGAATTCCCTGGACCTTCATCCCATTTATCACATGAACTAATACCCTAGAACCTCTGGGTGTCGATCAAACTCCATGTAAGCTGTTAATATTTATATTTTTGGGATTTGATGTGGGCTAATGTCTTTTGAAATGTTGTGAAATGGTGGTGAAATCTCCAGAGTCTATAAAATTTCTTTATACTTTATCACATGTATTAATGGTTGTCCAGTCTTGCAAGTTGCAGATTATCCAAAAATAATGTCTGAAGTAACAAATCCTCCTGGAAGTTTGGAACTTCTGACTAACTCCACTCAGGCGGCCACAAAGATGAAGGCATAAAAGATAATGGCTAAGCTCCCATTGACATCCAAATACCTGAGGGAGGGCATCCTGGTGGGATCCAAAGTGGATTCCAAACTTCAAGATATCACCGACACAGAGGCTGAACTATGGGCCAAACTACAGGGCCTTGTCCAAACAATGTACCAACAGTGATCTACCAGAGATGATGTGGTGAAGAATGTGGCCGCCTCCAGCATCATCAAATTTTCATGTTTTCCCTACTTAGTGAAAGCACCAGAAGTGATCCTCCAACTGAGAAAGCACTACAACGCCCCCATCTAGGTTTTTTTTCTTGTTGATTCTCTACCATTGATCTACCTAGTGACCATTGTTACCCTTGATGTTGCCACTTTTTCTTTGGGGTTGGGGATCCCTCAGTTCAGGGGTGCTATTTTTATCTCCTAGTCTGTGTCACTGAAAGAGATTGAGGACATCCCCACTGTTTCCTGACAACATCTAAATTCTCACTGGCTAAAGTCCCCAAGAAAGGACTACAAGAAGATGAAGCTGGAGATCCCCCGCGGAGACTTCAAGGAATACATACAAGCGGGGATCATGTTTCTGTATAGGATCTTCAGAGAATGCCATGACAAGGAATTTTTGACATGGATGTATTATTTCCTATACTGCATCACCACTTATAGTCAGACCTTTGACTAGGCGACCATTATCACGAATCATGTGGACTTCCAACTGAAGAACGTCGTCTAGAATTTGAGGTTCCACATGACCTAATATGTGTTTTGGGCACTAGCCCAATAGAGACCCACTCTCTTGGGTTTGTAGATAGTGGGAATTATTAGGAATGGGCCAGGCTAACATATCCCATGGGAACATTATCCATAGATCCAATGGGAACCTAGCTTCCCCCATTTTTGCAGCGTAAATGACACGTTCATTTACCACAACATTTGGACACTTACTCAGGATTTTAGGTATCGGCTGTCCAAAGAGGCAATGACCTTGGTGAGTACATACATAAATTATTTTATTTACTTCCAACAAAATTATTACATTCAGGTGACCGGGTTCTCTAGGAAGCCCTACCTACTCCCCTGGCATTGTGGGGATAGGATTATTCTTTTAGAGTTCTGCAGGAAAATCCTGGAACTTCACACCTTTTTTACATTAAAGAAGGTTACCTCCATTCTGTTCCCAATCATTTGTAGGAACTATTCTTAGAGTCTTGCAATGGATAAGGAAGCCAAAAATGAGTTGACAAGTCTGGGACTAGTGGATTTCCACTTAGCAAGAAATAATTTTGATCTAGTTGATAAGCTAAGTACGACACTGCCTTAGGCATCCACACTGCATGAGATTCACATTGAAGATTTATGGGTAGATTGCGAGCATGGTTTTGACCTTCAGGCCCAAAAACATTCAAGGATGTCCAAAGGTATGATGAAGAGCCTCAGCCTTCGGACCTTTCTGAAATAATTTTTAGATAGTGGGCCTCTCGAAGGCCCAGCATACAAGGACCAGGGAATCAATATGTTGGATCTTCCTCCGGTAGATTGGGACACCCCAGAGAGTTTAACAATTGAGTATGTAAGTCAGATCATCATAGATAATAGTCACAACTAATTTGTACAAGTATGAAAAAGGAGCACCCATAGGGGTCCAATTTTGCAGGGGTCTACTTTGGCCTCCAGTGCTATGGGATCGAGTAAAGACAAGGGGAAATAAAAGGAAAGCACGTCAGCCCAAGTTACACCCCAGGGTCTGCTCCCCATTTTGGAGCAAGTTCATGTTTAGGTGGAGGTGTACCACCAAATACGTCAAAAAATAAGCACCCAGCTTGCTCACATTATTCCAATCACTCCGGTGGCATCTCCCCTCCTGGTAGGGTCCCCTTCATTAGCATCACTTGTGAGCTGGTAGATGAAGGTGGAGGTAGAGTCTACACACATTTTGGATGTGTGGACCCCATTTCAAGTAAGAAGAAAGAAGCAAAGGGTAGACCATCCCCTGAGAATAGATACATCTCTTGGCATGCCCAACGTTCCCAAGGTGGAACTCATCTCCTCTTCTCTTGAGTCAGAGGATCCTCCGATAGACTCCCCTCCACATGATCATTTCAATGATCTCTTCTGGATGGAAGATCTAGTGAACCTGTAGGCCGATATGGTAAAGGAAGTGGAGGATATAGACGCACAAGAAGAGGTGACCCCAGAAAAGGAAGTTCGGGAATTATAAAGAGAACAAGAAAAAGAGTAAGAACAGGAAGAAACATAAGAAAATATGCCAGACGTGGAAGAAACACTGGTCCAAGGGACTGAGATAGAACAAAGGCCAAACCAAGATGAGCAGCAGATAATGGCTGGGGAGCCCAGACATTCGAGAGAAACCGTATCCCCATTCATCACGCTCTAAGTGCCTTTAGTTACTCTGGGTGATCAAATGCCTCAAAATACAACATTCGGTGAGGTATTCTATGTGGCCCAATAGTCAAACATTGGCCAAACACCTCTGGCTTCTCTAAAATATGTGGCCGTGGAGAAGGATGTCCTAGCAGATGGCACCAAAGAAGAAAAACAACAATAAGATGGAGGGGATAACCCCAAAAATGTGGATACCAAAACCACAGATGTTGAAAGGATGGGGAAAATCCTAGTAATAAAAATGTGACTCTAGTTGAGGGAGATAGGGTCCCTGACACCATGGATGATAACACCACTAGGGTGGAAGATACTGCAAACCTTGGGGAACAGGGGAAAGAATCTGATACAAATATGAATACTAGTGAAACACCATTGGACCACGAAGAAGGCTCAGATGCTCAGGCCTTAGCAGGAAGACCACCCCAGCCATCACAATTGCTGATAGAATCTAGAGAAAAAAGGCCCTGGTAGTAGCAAGTGGTCCCCTCTCATTGGCCAAAATGATGGCCTAGAATCAAGAGGCTAAAAATCCCAAGAAGGCCTAGACCATCCATAGCCTGTGGACCAGTCCGGGAGGAAATACACTTGCAATAGTTGCAACACCTCCCCCAAATATAGATGCAACAACAGTAAGGGCCAAGGATTATGTGGTTATAGAGGTTCCTCAAGGGAGGAGAGATAAGTAGGGTGATTTGGCTCTGATAAAAGAGGGTACCCGGGTAGTTGAGGCCCTGTATGACAAAAAAACACAAAAGCTAAAGGAGGAAAGAGAGAAGAATGAAAATCTCTTCAGGCTTCTCACGGAATTAACAAAGCCATTGGCCAAGATTCATCTGTAAGCCTCCTCCTCTAGAACATTGCTCCCATAGAGTGACATGGATTCTCTAAGGGCCATGAAAAATAAGGTGCAAGCTCTAGATGGTGGTATCAAAGGAAAAATCAATGTCGGAAGGAAGTTCTTGGTGGTGACACTCCTAGACCTTTATCAGGTTAGAAATCTTGTGGGGCAGGTAAACTACGTCGTCTTCTTATGGGAGAAATACATAGAGAAGTAGGAATATTGGAGGAACGAGGTAGAAAAGATAATAAAGTTTTTGGAGGAAGCCATTACCAAGATGAGAATTTGGGAGAGGAGCCCTTCAGATTCCTCTAGGCCCAACACTCCAGACTTGGCCTCAAAATTGAGGTGAGTAAGAAACTTGTAGAGGCCCTAAAGAATAGGATCTTGAGAGTCCAAAATTCTTTAGATTTATATACAAAATTTGTATCAAGGGTTTCATTGGTCGATCCCTTCACTACCGGGACTTGTGCCATAGAAGATTTTGTACTGAGTAAATTTGACAAGCTAATAGAATCCTGGTACCAGTCTGCCAGAGATTTTGACGCAGGAAAATTGTGAAGGTTATCTAAAATGATGCTCCAGGCACCTAATTTAGTAAAAGTAGCTGTAGAATTCTAGGACAGGGCTAGAGATATTGAAGAGAAGTTTGGGTTCATTAGCAACCGGTGGGATAATGTTAAAGACATATTTGAGGATGAAATTGGAAATATTTTGGAGGCCTTCAAGAAAAATAAGGAACAATAGAGTTCTCCTAACTCCAGATATTTTCACCAGCAGGGTGTAGTTTTGTAAATTCTTTGTTCATTGAGCATAAGCTCCTAGACTCCAGAGTTTTGGGTCCAAAGTTTTATATTCTTTCACAATGATCTATGTCTAGGTTCTCCCCAGTGATCCATTTCCAGGTTCTCCTGAGTTGACCGATCATTGTCAAGTAGTTAATAAGGGGTCAACAAGTAGGTGATCCCGATAAGGCATGTCTGACTAAGGGATGGCTTTGACATATGACTCTCCCAAGGTGTCACTCCCATATTTACTACCTCGTGTATTGAAGATAGAGAGCCACAATCTGCATTTATGAGGCATGTAGCCTTGCATACTGGGAAGATCAGATTTCCTCTGTTAATACCCCAACACTCTTCTTTATGTAGATTCTTCCAGATCTCTTCTTGTCTTCTTCCTCTGTCTTGTCAGGCCTCTACACTTTTCCAGGTGATTGTAAGTGGTGCAGGTAGTACCGGCCACCGGATAATATATTTTATATGTTGAGTGTATAGTTAGGTTAGGTTAATTTTAGGGAAAACTATGTGTATAAATAAGAAGTCTGACCTTGTAACAAGGGTTGGTGAAATTGATGATTTTATAGTCCAGTGAGTAATAGAAGATAGATTTTCATTTTTAGTAGTTGTAGGAGCTCAATGCTTAGTTTTTCTTGATAGTTTACAATGCTCCCTTCAAGCCATGATTGTATCTACCAGTGATGCTGGAACCCTTTGAGTTAATGAAGAAGGAGGAACACCTTATGACTACTGGTTGTGTGTTGTTCAGATTTGTGCAATTAGAAATGCTATTTTGTGTTGTATGTTTCTAATGCACTTTTCTCTAATGTTTTGTTTAGATTAATGATCTCATTTCCTCTCACTCTTGAATATGTATGAATCATTGGTTCTATATGTATTCAATATTTAGTGTAGTTCTTAGAGTGGAGCATTGTTGATATTTGAAATATATTACATAAATATAAGTAGAAGTAACAAAATATAACTCTAGTCTATCTTTTATATTTTATTTGGTAAACATAGCATGCTTGCAAGAGAACCCATACCCATTTCTGAAATCCCCAAAAAAGATGAGTAAAACTAGCTATCCCCTCAAAAAAATAGTCCCCTGCCCAACTTAGCTTCCCCGCACCATCGAGACCCAACAACCAGGTTCTTGGAGGCCTTGAGAATTCATTCTCTAGAGAACCTTTACATGCATATTTGACCGGTACCTTGGTACCCAGTGACAACTTATCACTGTCGATAGAACCGGTCACAAAGTCTCGTCAGCAGAAACTGTTGATGAGACTTTGTGACTGGTTCTGGCAACAGTGATAAGTTGTCACTGGGTACCGGTGTACCGGCCAACTATTCCTGTAAAGTTTTTTAGGAGAATGAATTCTCTTGAAGACTGGTACCAAGCATAGTTGGTCGGTACCCTGGTACTTGGTGACAACATATCACTATTGGCAAAATCGGTCACAAAGTCTCGTCAATAGAAACTGGCGCTAGAAGGAGGGAATGAGCTTGTCTCACTCAGAAGATTTTTTTTTCACTGCCTAAGTGTTAACCAAGAAGTATTTTTAGGAGTCAGACTTTACATGGAGTAGGTTTTTCTTCACCCTTAAGCTTTGAAAGAATCCTTTGTTCAGCCCTGAATTCCAGAAAGTTTGTAGAACTTGGACCTCCTGTCCAAAAGAGTAGAACCCAACAAACCAAACAACCATCCAACTTTATCTGGGGATTCGCTACACACTAGAATACCCAAATCCATTAGATAATTCTGAGGACTAACGCTCAACCTAGCCAAAACCAAATAGCCCCAATGGATCAAAATTACTTTGGTAACATCGGGTCCCTAATGGAGTAGTTCCTCGGTGCCACCAACAATCTTCCTCCACATCTGGAGGAGATCTATCCTAAGTATGAGCATCTAGGCCCATGAACTATAGAAGAAAATCTCCATGCTTATAAGGATGCCATGAATAAACACCGGATACAACATCAGGATGTTGTAAACTGAATGTTCCCTTTGTCCTTAGGATAGATTGAATTGAACTGGTACCTTGATTTTCTGACAAACTCCATTGATAGTTTGCAGGATATGGAAGAAACCTTCCTACTAGCCTTCTGCATTCACGTGGACCCGATGTGGTCCCATAACCAATTTATCTCCATCAAGAAAGAACCAAATGAACCCCTCGCCACATTAAACTATTAGTTCCAACGTGCCTTGAAGTGGTGCATTGGCCCCTTCATCCCATCCACTGACGTTACCATCTAGACATACTTGAATGCTCTAGACCCTATTGTTTCCACTCTCCTCTAGAGAACCACCACTACCAATGACTGTGATACTCTAGTGAAGGTTAACAACCTTGCCCTAGAATTGTCCTGCAGTTTGAGTAAAGCTCCCAACAGTATTGAACAAAGCCTACCATTTAATATGATACTCGATGGAACTCCTTATGTCAGGGGATACAACCCCAATCTGGCAATGGGTGCTCCAAGGATGGCCATGGGCCCACCGCCGATAGACCAGTAGGCCTTTTACATTTATCCATCGCAAGCCTAGACAATACCTGGTATGGAATATGTTCCCTAGAACCAACCATAGCAGATGCAACAACCCTTGACACAACCCTCCTGAGTACCTTTCTTCTAGCCGTTCACGGATGGAGGATTGTCATCCTTGACTCTGGGAGCTACTACCACTTTCCCAGGGAACCCACCACAATAACTATCATGCTGTAACATAACTACCTAGTTGTTTGTCAAGGTTGAATCCCTCTGGCAATTCGTGTCCTCTCTAACAATGGACATTGGAAAGCTGAAGGTGGGGCCTTCTGTGCCTCACAATTCCAATTCCCAGAGAGGGAATATTTTCTTTAGACAATGAAACACCAATTCTAGAGGTAAAATATACAACAGCTAGCCTCGGCCCAATCAACAACAATGGAACAACAATACCAATACCAAAGGTCCTCCTCCAAACCAAAATATCACTCAAGGTGGTGCTGGACCCAGTCATTTTGTGTAGCTTGCAGAATTTCACCCTTTGACTACGTGGTGTAGATTGCATGACACCAGCTCTCATTTTGAGGTGAAGTGTGCCACACTGGAAAAAATCATTATGATCCCCCAGTCGGACATACAATAAACTATCGATCCTACTCCCCCAGAACATTCCACATCAGACCCTCCTCACATAGCCTTTATGTGTGAGACCATCTTCTTTGGGACTGATGAAGAGGATGAAGAAGAATCCAAATTATAGGGGTTCTTTGATGAATCTATCCTGGCCTTTGAGGCCAATGCCTTCACCAGCCACAAACTCCCTACAACACTGGGAGTCAGGCTGGAAAAGGGACAACTTACATGCCAACGCCTCCCAAGGATACCCCTCCCTAGGACAACATGAATGATCGCTCCTTCCATCCAAAAGGACCTAGCTCTAACCAAGTCAAGGATCTAGCCAGGAGAAGTCAACTTTACCTCGGGAGATGGTTTGACATCAATAAGGTGTTAGAGAACACTACCACCTCCATGACCTTGATGGAGGTTTTGCTGAACTATCCCGAGCAAAAGAAGACCCTTCTGAAGCTCTTGGGAAACCCAAAAGTTGTCAGTCATCCACCAAAGACTGTCACATTTGATGATGCCAACTCAACTGTCTTCCTAGGAAACATAGAGTATCCTCCCTTCCTACTAGGCTTGAACATTCAAGGGAAGAACCTAAACAACTTGCTGATAGATTCTGATGCTTTGGGCAATGTCATGCCCTTATGCATATGCCAAAAGCTTGGACTCAATCCCACTCCGTCCAAAGGCGCAATAGTCCAATTGGACAAAATTGCTGTAAAAAAGGTGGGCGAGCTGAAAAAATGTCCATATTTAGCTCATCCAAGACTGTTGGGTATCGAGCACAATAGACATCCATGTGGTGGACATCCCTGAAACCTACGGGATGTTTTTAAGTTGAAATTGTTATAGGGCCATTAACGGGTATTTCTCCATAGACTTTTCCCACTTGTGGCTCCCCTGGAAGTGTAAATCAAATCAAATTCGAGTGGAGAGTGAACAAAGAATGAAAAAGGCCCTCACCAAATTTGGGAGGGTAAATGAAGTCCTTTTCTCTAAATCCTCCCCTGGGGTATACCAAACACAAGAAATCCTAACCTTTGATTTCATCCCCGGGGAGGATCCCATAGTCACTCAGAGAATTCAAGACCTTGACGAGAAACTGAAGTGTGAGGTAGACTCACCAAGTAACACGGGAACTCTGGTCACTCTCTTTTTCGACACTTATTTTCAGCTACACTACCAAAACCACTTTGAACTAGAGGGTGAGCCTTGCATTTCTGCTACTACCCACCACATCAACAATCTCCAAGGGAAAGAACATAAAGCCGATTCACCCAGACCAAGTAATCCATCCAGCGGTACACCAGAGGTGCCACTTGTCTATGAATCCAAACTAGGGGACTCTCCAGAGGAAAACCTCACCCGTGCACCATCAAAGCTGGAGGAATCACCTCCCAAACCTCCCAAAATCAATCCAAACACCACTTCGCCTTTCCAACTCCAGAGAATGAACAATGGCTTGTGGATCCTAAAGTTTGATAGATCCTAGTCTAAACAAGGCTGTGAGGCTGAAGAGGAACTAATCAACCCTTGGGGGAAATCCTTCCTCACATCTTATAGGTTGCATTTTAACTGCACCAATAATGTTATGGAGTATGAGGCCTTGTTCCTCAGACTCTTGTTTGCATTGAGAAAATGGATCGCCCACCTCTGGAAAAAGGGTGATTCAGAGTTGATTGTGAAACAAGTCTAAAGTCAATACACGTGTGATGACAAAAGGTTGGCCGCATACCGCAACCAGGCATGGAACCTAATTGAATACTTTGATGCTTTTGGCATCAAGCTTATTCCCCAGAAATTTAACTGACTTCTGGATTCCATTGATGTGTCTGCCAGCACCCTCGAGCCAATGGCTAGTTCCTGGCTCTGGTAGTTTTATGTTGAAATGGTCCCCACCCTGTCCATCCCAGATATTATCACTCACTTTTAAGTTTTTTAGGATGACAAACATATTCTAGCCTTCATAGCCAATGTTGGCATCTTGAAGGATAAGATAGTCAAAGAAACTGACCATGACGATACCAGAAAGGGTGAAGAAGATGATGGGATCATCAATCTACCAACCAACACTATCCCTAAGGGGATAGTAGTGTGTGCTAAAATGTTGACACACTTCTATGAATAATTCCATCCAAGGTTTCTCAAGAATGAGGCCTCAAATATCAATCCATAGCTCTCTAGTCATGGTGTGCAAAGGTGTGAAATGGAGGCCCTCAGATTAACCTAGTTAGTGCCTATGCAAGTACACCATCAAATGAGAGATTCAAATGCATGAAAATGAGATCTACTCTATATGATTACAATGCATAAAAAAAAAAAATCTAAATGATAACAATGCGTGATTAATCTATGAAAGGAGATACAAAACATGAATCTAATCTACATGAATAGCCATGGATGCAAGAAGAAGTAGACAAGAAGAGAGAAGTTGCAATATCCAAGCTCAAGTGCTCAAATCCTCCTCCAAAATTGCTCTCCAAACCTGTAGCAT
>MU223225.1:5211426-5222459 GCA_018584345.1 Thuja plicata
AAAGTGCTTTAAGTGGGGATTTTTATTTATTTAATTAAAAGAAGGGTTTTCTTTCAATTAAATAAATTAGAAGAATTTTATTTAATTAAATGGGAGGAATTGAATTTAATTAAATAAGAGGAATTTTGTTAATTAAAAGGGAGAAATTTACTTTAATTAAATAAGATAAATTTTATTCAATTAAAAGGGAGACAAAATCTTTTAATTAAATAAGAGGAATTTTATTTAATTAAAAGGGAGATTAAATCTTTTAAATAAATAAAAATGATCAAACCTTAGGAAATATTGAAATAATTAAATAAATTACAATTTGATCAAGGAAATTGACTTGAATTGAAAATGTTGCAAAGCATTGATTCAGAAAATTGATAAAATGATAAAATGATAAATGGGGCCTAAAATGCAAACTAACATGAAGTCTAACAATGCAAGCTACATGAAAATGCAAAGGTGTACTTGCAATAGAGAAACAAACATAGGATCTTGTTTTCATCATTCATTATAGAATGTTAAGGAACTTATTTTCATCATTGGGCCATTATTAACGGACATCGGAAAATCACACAATCATCACTAGTCACAAGCGCAACTATAAAGATATGAATGTGAGTTATATCGGAAACATCACACAACCATCACTAGTCATGAGCGCAACTATGAAGATATGAATGTGATGTATATTGGATTTGAAATGTGGAAAGATTCTAACATAAGCATCAAAGACATAAAGGTCAGGATGACTGTGATGTTAGCTTACCCAATTTAATATAGCAAAACCATGCTCGCATCAAGGCATAGAGGCTAGGATGACCAGAAGAACGGTTGTGAAAAAAAAATGAAGCATAAAGTAGGAAGCAAAGAAAAACATGCCCCATGCCCCAAGTCCTCTAGCTATGCATCATGGAGAGACTTATCAGACAAGGACACTCAACAAAAATCAATAATAGGCAGCAGACAAAAAAAGATCATGACATAGCTCAAGCATTAAGTGTTGTGTTTAAAAATTTAAGTGTGTTAACTGATACTGAGTTCTGAGGATAAGGATCGAATGCTTGCAAGTAGGTAAGACCACATGACAAAATGGGGTAAGACCAAACCGATAAGTGTTGAAAAACACTCGATGTCAAGGGTTGTATTGAAAAATACAGTTGGGGTGGTGTTCAAAAACACCATTTGTGAGATGTCCTAAAGACTAACGCATCCAAGAGACCAAAGCTAATACAATTATGCCCCTACACAAAAACAAAGACCAATTCTAGACCAAGGCAACAAGGACAAGGCATGATGGAGAAAGGCTAAGTGTTGAGGACATACACTAAGAAATAGGGGTGCAAAGGCCTCAAGTAGCACCCGTTTCCAAGTTTTCACCACTTGGATTTTATTACAATTTTTTCTCTTACATTTTTTCATTTTTTTCTTCTTTTTTTTCAGGACTTTTTATAAAAAAATTTTGAATTTTTGCTACCAAGGCGCCTGTTTCCAGGTTTTCACCGAGGCACTTTTTCTTTTTTTTTTTTTGAATTTTTTGAATTTTTTTATTCTTTTGGAATATATAATTTTTTTGAGATACATCAAAGTGCCTATTGCTAGGTTTTCAGTAAGATGATCATTTTTTCAAGACATTTTCTGATTTTTACAATTTTTGACAATATATCCTTTTTTTAGATTTTTTCAGGATCAATAATATGTACAAAAGGATTGTAAGGAAACTCAGGTGCAGAAACAACTTCCTACACTAATCTCTAAAGGAAAGTATTGTGCAAATTATTTTAAATCCTTAAAATTTCAGATTTGTTAACTACTTTAACAAAGATATTGCATCCATATACCATGCATATAGAAAATAGAGAATGACACAATGATTTACCCTGGGGAAAACCTTTCGGTAAAAAACCTCAGTACTCCAAAACATACACAATGTATTATCTTCAACACAATGGTTACAACACACTTGCAATGCAAGTTATTTCAGGAGACAATCGACATACAAAGACAAATCCAGTAGCACCAGATCATACCAACAATACACTCCTTTTCTATATCTATCTGTAACCCTAAAAATGCTTATATCATGCGCTTTCCTTTTTAGGGCAACTTCCAAAGATAGCCGTATTAGGGTTTTACCATTCTCCATTATGGAAGAGTGTACGATACCAACTTTATCAGTTGCCACATGTCATCGCATGTCTTCACCCATCATTGAATCTTCTAGAAATAGCTCTTACATGTCATAGGAATCCATCATACCCATTTCAGCCATGATCTCCTTACACACAATTCAAGATGTCAACACATCAAGTGGAGTGACACATCAACATGTCATCTAGACATGTACACTTACACTTAATTACATTATTTGCAAGAAATAAATTTTACAAAACAAATAATAAGAATAGGAATTATCTAAGGTTGAGACACCTTATTCCTAACATTCTCCCACTTGTCAAACACCTTGTAAGAGAAATAGGAACATAACAGGAACTAACTGCTATAGGCCAAAAGGACCATAGACTCCGAACACCATCTAAATTTCATAGTGCCCACTGGTTTTGTTAATGCATCTGTAGCATTCTTCACAGTATCTACCTTCTCCAAATTTACCTTTCCATCTTCCACCATATCTCTCACAAAGTGAAACTACACATCAATGTGCTTCGTTCTGGCATGGAAAGTTAGATTCTTCGCAAGGCAAATAGCGCTCTGACTATCACACCAAATAGTAATCTATTTTTATCAACACCAACATCAGAACACAATCTCCTAAGCCAAATGGCTTCCTTACAAGCATGAGTAGTAGCCATATACTCAGCCTTTGTAGTGGACAAAGCAACCATAGGTTGTCACTTACTCATCCAACATATGGCACCACGAAAAATAGTGAGCACATAAGCACTAGTGGATCTCTTGCTGTTAATATCACCTGCCCAATCTAAATCCACAAACCCATGAATACAAATTGAATGCGAAGATCTAGAAGATTTACCATTGTAACATATGGAGTAATCTCATGTACCCCTCAAATATCTGAATACTCACTTAACTGCATCCCAATGTACCCATCCAGGGTTAGCCATAAACTAACTCAGGACTCCCACTGCTTGGGTAATGTCTAGTCTAGTATAGACCATAGCATACATAAGACTGCCAACTGCACTAACATAAGGTACTCTACTCATGTCCTCCTCCTCACTAGGAGATTTTGGACAATCATCTACATATAACTTTGTTCCCACTAAAACAGGAACACATAGTGGTCTACAATCCGCCATGTTGAACCTATCCAACATAGACTTCACATACTTACTCTAACTCAACCAAAGTTTTCTGTTAGACCTATCTCTATTGATTTCCATACCCAAGATGTACCTTGCTGCCCCAAGATCTTTCATCTCAAACTATACTGACAACTGAGATTTAAAATCAGAAATCATACCCTTACCCTTCCCAAACAACAACATATCAGCAACATATAATGCAACAATAAGAAGGTGATCATTTTCAACTCTGAAATAAACACAATGATCTGATTTTGATCTTACAAATCCAATTGTCAACACAAAGGCATAAAACTTAAGGTACCACATCCTAGGAGATTGCTTCAAACCATATAGAAATTTCTTTAATCTAAAAACTAAGGATTCTTTACCTTTAACAATGTAGTGCTTAGGCTATGACATATAAATCTCTTCCTCCAAATCGCCATGAATGAAAGTTGTCTTCACATCCATCTGTTCTATCTCTAAATCATATGATGCAGTAAGAGATAACAAAAATCTAATGGATGTCAACTTTGCAACAGGAGAGAATATTTCACCATAATCTATTCCCTCTACCTGTGAATACCCCTTTGCAACCAATCTAGCTTTGTACCTTCCAACACTGCCATCTGCACAGAATTTCTTCTTGAACATCCATTTACAACCAATAGAATTTTTCTCTTTAGGCAAAGGTACAAGGTCCCAAGTGTTTTTTTTCTCCAATGAAGCCATCTCATCATCAATAGCCTCAATCCAGGAACCTGCATCTTCCATGCCCAAATCCTGTTTCATAGATCTAGGATCATCAGTGTTAGTAATCAAAGCAAAAGCACAACTGGAATCTAACATAGAGTAACCAAACCTTTCTGGTTGCTTTCTTTCTCTCATGGATCTCCTCAAGGGTTGAGGTTGAGGTTGTTCTTCCTCTTCTTCTGAACTATCAGAGCTGATAGAGCTCTCCTCATCATTAGACCCAACATGGTCTCTTTGTTCAGTCTTCTCAGGGGTAGGAGGAAACTGAACAACATCTTTTTCCTTTTCTTTTTCATTTGGTTGTAGCACAATAAGAGAATATGTTAGCTCTCTGAAAAATAACATTTCTACTATGCAACAACTTACTAGTCACAGGATCCCAAAGCTTGTATCCTTTCACACCAACACTGTATTTGATGAAAATACATTTGACAACTTTGTTTTCCAACTTAGATCTTTTCTCCTTTGGAATATGTGCATAAGCTTCACAACCAAAAACATGAAGATGCCTAATTGAAGGCTTCTTACTAGACCACACCTCCATGGGTGTCTTACCAATAAGAGCTGATGTAGGAGATCTGTTAACCAGACAGCAAGCAGTGGCCATAGCTTTGGCCTAAAACCTTTGTTCTAAACCAGCTCCACTAAGCATACTCCTAGCCTTCTCCATCAGTGTCCTGTTCATTCTCTCTGCAACTCCATTTTTCTGCGGGGTGTAAGGAGTTGTCTTATGTCTCTCAATTCCTTGTTCTTTACAGAAATTTTCAAACTCTATGGAACAAAACTCACCACCATTATCAATTCTCACACACTTGATTCTTTTACCAGTCTGATTCTCCACAAGAGCCTTAAATTCCTTGAACTGACTAAAAACCTATCTTACTTTTCAGGAAATATATCCGAGTCCTTCTACTATAATAATCTATAAAAGATACAAAATATACAGAACTGGAGATAGAAGGAACTTTTACAGGACCAAATACATTAGAATGAATAAGATCTAAAAGTCTAGAAGACTTGTGAGAACTGGAGTAGAACTGAACACGATTTTGCTTACCATAAACACAGTATTCACAGAAATCAAATTTGAGATTGCAATCATTTAGCCCCTCAATGATATTTTTAGTTTTCAAGGTCCTAAGACCCTTCTCACCAATGTGACCAAATCCCATATGCCACAACATTGTCTTTTCTTCAGGAAGCTTTCCTTCCAAAGTGTTTGCACCCTTAGGTACACTTACTACACTACCATCGGAACCCATTGCCATAGTCTTCTTTACTGCTCATTCAGATGGTGGGGATGAAGTGATAGATGCTCTCTTCTTTGAAACAAAAGAACTATTGCATTGAGAAATGCATGCATCAAGCTGAAACAAAGTACCTCTCCTAGTACCTTTAGTGAGCACCATAGAACCTCCCATCATCTTGCATCCATCTTTCAAAAAGAAACTTGCAAACCTACATCATTCAACATACTTACAGATAATAGGTTTCATGCCAAACCCAGAATGTGCATAACTTCATTGATTCCCTTTACTCATCCATTAGGAAATTTGATAGTGACTCTTCCACATCCAACTATCTTTAGGTGAGAATCATCACCCAAGTACACCTTTCCACCATCAAACTCTTCATATTTTGAGAACTAGTTTCGATGAGAGGTCATGTGAAAAGAAGCACCTGAGTCTACCAACCACACATCATCAGATGCATGGGCTGCCAAAGCTGTAATAAAAGCATCTACATCTTCTTGAGATTTTTTGGAAGCTGAATCTGAGCCTTTCTTCTTCTTCTTCGGTTCTTTGCAATCCCTTCGGAAGTGCCCAGATTTATCACAGTTCCAACATTTCACCTTGGACTTTCCAGGAGTCTTAGAACTCCCACAGGATTTGGATCTACCCTTCTTTGACTTATTGTCATTCTGCTTTCCTTTGTCATTGGATCTCCCACGAATAGCAAGGGCTTCCTTAGATGAATCTGAAGTCTTCCTTCAAATCTCCTCAGATAGCGGCGAAGACACCACATCATCCATACAGAATGTGACTATAGTAATTCTGAGAGCCATTACAAGATGGTCCCACAAATCCAGAAAGGAACAAAGTAGGGTCATACATCGATCTTGGCACCGGATGATGCCAAATGTGCAATCAATAAATTGAATGCATTGAGATGATCAGTTACGGATCCACCTTCCTCCATTCTTAAAGAATACAACTTCTTTCTCAGGAACAAATTATTCACCAGAGATTTGTCCTGATACACAGACCCAAGCCATTTCCACAAAGAATTTGCAGTAGTCTCATCAAGAAAATTCAGAAGAATGACATCTGCTAGACTGAGTCTGATGAGACCCTTAGCCTTCTAATCCTTGATCTCCCAATCTGCTTGAGATATCATTGCAGGTCTCACATCAAGTGAAGTATCCTCCCATAGATCATGTTCTTCATGCATGTCTTCCATATTGAGTTTCCACAACTTGAAATTAGTGCCATTAAATTTCTCCACCTCCATTCTACTGTATGAGGAACTTGCCATCTCAATCTACAAATAAGATTCAAAATGCTCTGCACAAAAGAACTCCCACTCAACTTGAGATTAGCTCAAAAAACCCTACCCAACAACTAGGATCACAAGTTGATCAGGCTTTGATACCACTTGTAAGGAAACTCAGGTGCAGAAACAGCTTCCTACACTAATCTCTAAAGGAAAGTATGGTGCAAATTCTTTTAAATCCTTACAATTTCAGATTCGTTAACTACTTTAACAAAGATATTGTTGCCATATACCATGCATACAGAAAATAGAGAATTACACAATGATTTACCCTGGGGAAAACCTTTTGGTGAAAAACCCCAGCACTCCAAAACTTGCACAATGTATTATCTTCAACACAACGGTTACAACACACTTGCAATGCAAGTTCTTTCAGGAGACAATCGACACACAAAGAAAAATCTAGTATCACTAGATCATACCAACAATACAGTCTTTTTCTATATCTGTCTGTAACCCTAAAGACGCTTATATCATGCACTTTCCTTTTTAGGGAAACTTCCAAAGATATTCGTATTAAGGTTTTACCATTCTCCATTGTGGAAGAGTGTACAGTACTCAACTTTATCAGTTGCCACATGTCATCGCATGTCTTCACCCATCATTGAATCTTCTAGAAATAACTCTTACGTGTCATTAGAATCTGTCATAACTGTTTCAGCCATGATCTCCTTACACACAATTCAAGATGCTGAGACATCAAGTGGAGTGACACATTAACATGCCATCTAGACATGTACACTTACACTTAATTATATTACTTGCAATAAATACATTTTACAAAAAAAATAATAATAATAGGAATTATCCAAGGTTGAGACACCTTATTCCTAACAAGGATGCCCCCAGACAGAATGGGCATCAAGGATAGAACTTCTTCAGGTGTAAGACATTGATAGGATTAGGGAGCTATTCTCCCTCCTCTGTAGATAGTAAATAAGCACCTGTCCCAAAAGCTGTTGTAATAATGTAAGGTCCAAGCCAATTAGGTTCAAATTTACCCTTTTGGTCTCTATGCTATTGATTCTTAGGATTTTCACATAGGACAAGATCTCCTACTTGGAATTCTCTAGGGTGAACCTTTTTGTTGAAGGCTTTGGACATATGCTTTTGATAGACCCTCATATGGTCAAATGATGCTTGATATTTTTCATCGAGAAGTTCTAACTATTGAAGTCTCATGGCGTGGTAGTCTTCATCGGTAACTAGAGGGTGGTCCCACAATAGTGTGTCCCACTTTTTTGAACATCCTAATTTTTGCTGAAATTGCACATTTTTAAGAAAATATGATGATTTAAGCCTGGAGAGGTCCAATTTGAAGGAGTAAATTCAAAATGGCTAGATAAAATCCTCTTGGATCAAAATCCCTTTGGTATAATCCCTCTACTCCTCACTCACACCTATAATCGAGTCTCCTTTGAACCCATCAAAATGCTGACAAAAAATCACTTTGACATTAAATTTTTGTGGAATCAAATAAATTTATTTGAAAAACCCAAATATAGGATGATAGTACTCTGAGAGAGCTTTCCAATGATTATGAGTTATATATATTGAGTTTATTAAGACTTTTCTTTTTAAGTTTTACTAAACATAGGTTGTCTGACCATTTAGCGACTTCTCTGTTCGACACTTCTGGAAAAATAGTAAATTAGGGGAAAAAAATTATGAAAAATATCTAGGAAATAGGTATTTATGTTACCTTTCTATCAAAAAAATAATAAATGAATTTCGATATATAGAGATAGAGTTAGAGCGATCAAAGTGAACCTATGTCCAAATTATAATTAATGTCACTTCATAACTCAATAAAATATTAAATATTAAACCAAATTGAATGAAACCAAATAGATTCCCTAGATATTTGTGTTAAAAACCTAAATTGAAAATAATTATGTTCTTATCATTTTTATAAAAAAATTTATGTTGATCAAAGTGAGTGTCACTCCTGAAAAATCCTGATTTTTCACAAAAATAATTTTTGAAGGAGAAGGAAAAATGGATACAAATAAATTTCATTTTAAAAAAAAAAAAAAATTTATAAACTAGAAACAAAATGATAAAATTCACTAGTTTACATCATCTTAAAATTCTTAATGGTTTAATGACAATAGATGTTCGAAAGCGAAGTTTTTTTTCAGAATGTTCATTTCAGTGTCAAAGTTGGCCAAAAAGTGGGACACAATTTTGTGGGATCACCCTAGACCATGGAGAGAAACTTGAAGTGAAGGAATCTCAACCTCCAAAGGTAACACTACTTCAGCACCATATGCAAGGGCAAAAGGAGTAGCCCCAGTAGGAGTATGAATACTCATTCTATAGGCCCACAAAGCTGAATTTATCTGTAAATGCCAATCTCTACCATTCTTACACACTATTCTATGCAAAATCTTGAGAATGGCCTTGTTTGATGCCTCTGCTTGACCATTTCCTTGCGGGAAGTAAATGGAGGACCAATGTTATTTAATCTTGAACTTCTTACAGAGTTGTTTACGGTCCTTATTTTTAAACTAGCCTTTGTTGTCAGTAATAATCTTGGAAGGCACTCCATATCGACAGATGATATGGTTCAGGATGAATAGAGAAACTGTTTTGCCAGAGGCAATAGAAAGTGTGACAACTTCTACCCATTTAGTGAAATAATCAGTAGCAGTAATGATAAATTTGTGTCCACTTGATGAGTTGGGATGAATTTGCCCAACGAGGTCAAAGGCCCAGTGCTGAAATGGCAAATGAGAAATAGAAGGAATAAGCTCCCTACCTGGAGCATGTATCAAGTTACCATGTTTTTTACACTTTTCACATGACGTTACAAAAGCTACTGCATAAATCTGCATCATGGGTCAATAGTACCCCACCCTAAGTAACCTTCAGGCCATGGCAAGACCATTGGAGTGTCCCCCATAGATGCCCTCGTGAATATCAACTAACGCTTGATCAGATTCCTCCTTTTCTAAGCATCTAAGAAGTGTTCCATCTAGACCCTTCCTATACAAATCACCAGCGATAAGGGAATGGTGAAAGGCATTTAGGGTAAGGTTTCTGCTTTTAGATCGGTTAAAAGTTTCAGGTATAATTCCATCATGAAGGTATGAGTAAATGGCACCATAACAGGATGATTCATGACCAACAAGGGTACAAATGATATAGCTTTCTGGGAATCAAAGATAGGGTGATGTAGCTCTTACACCAGGAATTCAAATATTGATTCATGTTGTTCTAACTGAAGAAGTGAAGCAAGTGTAGCCATAGCATCAGCTGCTTTGTTTTCTTCTCTAGGTATTTGCTGAAATGTGACAAATGTGAAATATCTTTTTAAGGAATCAACCATTTTCTCATGTTTTATTTGATATTCATCATTAACTTGGTTGATTATCAGCTGTGAATCCCCATAGATGTGCAACTCTGTGATTCTCCATTCTATAGCTATCTTAAGGCCATTTGTTAAAGCTTCATACTTAGCAATATTGTTTGTACATGGGAACAATAATTTGTAAGACTTAGGGATTGTGTACCCATGAGGAGAAACAAACAAAACACCAGCTCCTAAACTGTTTTGCATAAAAGATCCATCAAACAACATCTTCCATGTTCTTTCAGTCATATACATAAGATTCTCATCTGGGAAGTCAAATTGAATAGGTGCATTATCTTTTAATGGGAAATCAACCAATTGATATGCTATAGCTTGTCCTTTGATTTCTTTTCTCTCAATTTACTCTGTATCAAATTATGAAAGTACCATCATCCATTTAGCAAGTTTACTTGTGAGGGCAGCCTTACTCAGTAAATATTTCAGTGGATCTATTTTTTCTATGGGGTGTACATTATGCAAAAGCATGTAATGTCGCAACTTTTGGGAAGCAAACACAACAGCAAGGCAAGCTTTCTCAATGCTAGTGTAATTAACCTCATATGAAACAAGAGTATGACTAATATATTATATTTCTCTTTCTTTCCCATTTTCATCAAGTTGAGCAAGTAATGCCCCCAAGGAAGATTATGTCGCTGAAATGTATAAAATAAGAGGTTTCCCTAGGATAGGAGGCATTAAAATAGGAGGATTGGCCAAGTACTTCTTGATTTGATCTATGCTTTTTTGACAATCCTCATTCCAAATACACTTGACTTCCTTATGCAAGTTCTTATTGAAGGGTTGGGCTCTATCTGCCAGTTGTGAAATAAATCTCCTTATAGATTGAAGATGTCCCTGAAGACTCCTCATTTGACTAATATTTTTAGGAGGTGGCATGTCTATGATTGCTTGAACTTTTTCAGGATCCACCTCTATTCCTTTTGCTAAAATAATGAATCCAAGTAACTTTCCAAAGGTGACTCCAAATGCACACTTTTTAGGATTTAACCTTAGTTGAAATCGTTCCATGCGATCTAGAATTACTTCCAAATCACCTAAGTGTATATATATTTGTATATATATATACATACATATATATATATATATA
The DNA here is from genome assembly GCA_018584345.1 of Thuja plicata. Classification (NCBI taxonomy): domain Eukaryota; kingdom Viridiplantae; phylum Streptophyta; class Pinopsida; order Cupressales; family Cupressaceae; genus Thuja; species Thuja plicata. Next base: position 5,222,453 of record MU223225.1, read on the forward strand.
TGTATAT
>MU223225.1:5225384-5242141 GCA_018584345.1 Thuja plicata
GCTGATATTTAACAAGCAGATGTGTGAGGAAATTCCAGCTAAGCTAGCTCTACTAGTGGCCATTTCAACATTTTTTCGGGAGCCTGAAATTTCATCTTGACCTCCAAAATTAGCTTTTCCTATTTCTTTCTAGTTTTTTGAGTTTTGATTTTTGTAATAAATCCGAAATCGTGTTTCTGATTTTGTGGGTTAGTTGGAAATTCATCTTGCCTCAGTTGGGATATTTTCTTAGGAAAAATCAATATTTGTAGGATGAGCTTTAAAAGTTACCAAAAATGGAAAATATGTTTTTCCCAAAAATCTGTCAAATATGGTAATTTGTGGAATTGTAATAAGTAGGATTTTTCTTTCATTATAGAGGCAAAGTAGTTGGATGTAGTTAAGGAGAATTTAAATTTCTGTTATTCTAGCATTGTGTTATTTTTTTCTGAATTGTTGTTTTTGAAGGTTTTGAGCTATATCATCTAGCCACAACATCATTCACTGGTAAGAAGCTCATGATTCCTTGAGAGATAGTGCATGTACTCTTTCCAATCATCATAGTCCAAGTCTGGGTCAAAGGTGGCTTCACCCTGATGTTGATCAGTCCCCTAGCAATTTTTTTTCTCTTTTTCTCAGCTTACTCTATCTAGACACTAGGCCCATAATTGACTTCCTCATTATGCCATCAGTGATAATACATAGTGAACTAACAACTCTTCCCTACTACATGTCGTGACTCTTGAAAATTATGATCTATTTTCTAAGTCATTAACTATGACATGTAAATCTATAATTTGGGTTTTTAGTTCAGTAATTATTTTTAAATTATTTTTGAATAGGAAGGAAGAAAAGATATCAAGCCCAATTTGTTCTCATCAAGATTCATGCGCGAGGAGGTTATTTTGTCCATTAAATCATCATAGTCCTCTAGATCAAGCATGAGGTTGATAGGACTACAAATCTCCTCATCAAAGTCAACCCCCTTCACGACAAAAACCTCATTATTAGAATCATCACAAGAATCCTCCCCTTGAGGGGAAAAGTCCTCAATGATTTCTAGTTAAATATCCAAGATTACCTTTTTACCTTTCAAGTATTTTTTGAAGGAGACGGGAAAAAAACCTTTCACTAGAGGTGAAGAATTGATGTGGTTCCTCAGTTTTGACTTCATCCTTAATGCCCTATTCCTGATCATTGAGGTCAAAAAATATATTCTTGTGTTTCTTACCTTGTCTCCTAATTTTATAGGCCTTGCAATGGTTGGGTTTACTAGTAGAAGTATTACATTTTTAGGGATGCCCTTTAGGAATTCAAGCTCCAAGGTCCCTTTTATTGGAGGGCTAATTTGGCCTTCTTTTAGGGGTAGGGTTATTATTCCTAGGAAGTAAAGGGTTACTTTAAATTATCTTAATCCTAACAGAGTTGTAAGTATTCTCAACCATGTTATTAGATTTATTCTCAGGGTAGGTAATGAAATGACTCCAAAAAGGGGAGTGGTAAAATTCAAGTTGGTAAAGAGAAAAGATAAGGCCCTAGGTGAGAGGGGGAGGAGACCCTTTAGAAATGTTGTTATAAAGAAAAGAAAAGAGATAGAAAGGGAGGTTAATTTAGTCACCATGGAAAATATAGTTAAAGATTGGAAAATAGTATTCGTGGACCATCAATGTCTCCCTTCTAAGATAAAATAAGTCAACACATGAAAGCTAATCATAGAATAAGAGAGAGGAAAAAGAGAATTTTCATACCCATTTTGGACCACCTTTGACCATTCTCCTATTTTGAATAATTTCGTAATGTAGGTCTTTTAGTCTCCGAAGTTTCTTTTATCCACCTTTTCATCTTTGTATTTGAGTCTTGTAGCCTCCACAATAATCTTTGGGGTAACTGTGAACTTGATCTGCTACAAATGGTAACGATACCCTATTGCTAGGAATTGTAGAACTTGGTCAATAAAAACCTATTATATTATTTCATAGATGTGAAATAGAGAGCTATCTACACCCTTTTGAATGGGTTCCATTACTCATCATTTTGCCTAAGCTCTGTGCAACCCATGGGTTATGGAAGTTTTAGATCACGTTCCATTCCTATCTTCCTCATGGTAAAATGCATAGAATGGAAAATATCACTATGCATAGACCCACAACACAAAATTATAATAGAAATAAGGATGGATTTTTTTTACTTAAACTAAGATGGATGCAAATTTCAATCACAAAAGTCCAATTAAGGCACGTGACTTAACAAAACCATAATTGCCCATCTTTTCAATTATCAATATGCAAGATATTGCTAGTACCACTAATCAAATTACAACATATGAAAAGGACGCTGATATCATAAACTGACCACATCAAGGAATTCATAAAATCATTAATAATAGCCTTTAATGCCACTACATGTATAATTAATATGAAGCTGTAAATCCCATCACTATACCTTTTCAAATCTTTATAATTAGGATATCTAAAGATATTCACATCTTTATGAATTGTTGTCTCTAGTTTTCTTTTATTTTTTATCTGTTATTTGAAGCCAATGACTAATTTCTAGTTGAATATATTTGTCTTTCCAAGTCAACATGTATTTCCATTTTAATTTATTTAAGATTGATTTAGTTTAGGACATTATTAGTTTTTGTTTCCTTATACTTATTTGTATGGCATTACTAAGATTTATTCAACATTTCCTTTACTAGTTTGTCTCATGACCCACTAACTACTGTAATTTTTATACAAATTCCTATCATGAATACCCATATAGTGCAAATGAGGAATAGTGAAATTCTCTTCATGAAAACAAACTATCATATTTGAAACAAGGAAACATAACAAATAGACATGGATCTATGAACATAAGCTCATCATGACATGTGGAAGAATGATCATCACCACACATGTTCCAATGAAATGTGTACATATAGAGTGTTATCCAATTTAGATGATTTATCATGCATAGAACTAGAAGGTAAATGTGTATAATAAATATAATTTTAAATAGACAGGTCTAAAATCAAATCCTGTGAAAGGAAATTTAAAAAAAAAAAGGAAAAATTATGATGAATCACACACATTATGATCACTATCCACAAAAGAAATTAAAAATATGAGCATTGTGGCTAAGTGTAGTAATAATTTTTCCAATAACAACTATAAATTGGTGCCCAAATCCCTATATATAGAATATTTGCATAAGAAGTGATATAATGGTTGATCAGTTTGCATGATAAAATATCATACGTGAATCAAAGATAAATGTGTAAATGAATAAAATATCATAAGTGAATCATGGATAAATGGATAAAATATATCAGATATCAATTGTGGAAATGGTCCAAAAATGAATGCACAGATCCAAAATTATTTTAAAACACCAAGCTGAAACGTTCTCTTGTTTAAATATAAATGATGCGTCAACAAACATGAAATATAAGACAGGAAAATAAATACATTATATATCTTTAACATTAAGATAAAACATAAAACATCAATAACAAATATAATTTCAATTTTAGAAAACCACAGTGTATTAGTATTTTTCATTATATTAAGTAGAGAAAGACCCCCCAACTTCTTACAATTCAATCACAAACAATTATGCAAAAACCAAAGAAACCTAGACTTGGAGAGTAAATTCCTGTAACAGTGAATTATAGGAACTTAAACTAAACTATTAAGGGTTAAAAAATCTTCATGTCAACCGACATGCTACTTCATCTTAACAGGTGCAGGAAACATTGTGTTCTATAAACAATGTTGTAGTGTTTTCATAGACTCACATCATTGTCATTCATTAAACAAGCTTGTACAGACTTTATATAGAGTTTTATTATAGAGATAAACTCTAATTTCTACTAGGAAGCCAAACAATCTGGTAAGTCAGAGGAAGAATGTGGAAAATTGGGATAGGCAGTTTGTGTTTGTTGATCAGCCAACACTTTTCGATCTTATTATGGTATGTTTTTACATTTTATATGCAGTTTGTTTTGTATTTCTTCTTGAATTTATTAGTTGCACCTTCTAAATTTGTTTGTTTGTTTATTTATGTGGGTTGTTCAAGCTTCAAATCACTTGACCATAAATGAACTTTTCAAATTCTTATGTGAGACTGTGGCAGACAAGATCAAAGATTTTTCACCTGAGCAACTTCTATTGTTATTTGACATAAGAAATGAGTATACCAAGGAAGAGGTAGAAAAAATTAGGAGTGGAAATGCATGGGTGTATGATTGAATACTTTATAAGGATAGATTATTAATATAACTCTTATTTTTCACTAGGTGTTGTATGTGATAAAAGTATTGGTGCAGGAGCACCTAGGCTAACCTCCATGTTTGTTCATTTTGGATTGTACTTGACATTAGCCAAGTCAAAATAGGTTATTTGTTTTTGGAACTTAGTAGCTCTTTGCAATGTAGGCTAAGTGAGTTAGTCATTAGGACTAAGGTCACATAAAAAGCCATTGTTCGTAGTATTTTCAAATTCTTAGACTTTGTTGTTAAGTGTGAGGTTGGAGTCATGAATGTATCCAAATCACTTAAATGTGGACATAGAGATGCTATAGGGTCTTAAATGATCTTGGATCCTCTAATTGAAGAGGTTAGAGGTCCTAAAATGTAGGGAGAAGGCATGAATAAAAAGATGCCAAAAGTTGATAAATTATTGTCATGACAACATTTGCAATAATTGCAAATGTTGCATGCAACATGGTTAAATTGAATTCTCCTTGAAACTAGGAGTGGGGAATTGACCAAAAAGGCCCTAGAATGGTGGAAGAAGGCATCTGGTGTATGGAGAGACTCAAACTAATGAGTGAGTTTTTCATATTGTAACAAGTGTGAAGTGAATAAAGACTGCAATTCTGAGTTTTCAGTAAGCCCGAGCATTTTGTGTTGACAGTCATATGTAATGGATTGAAAGACTGAGACTAGTGGTTTTTTTGTGTTCTTAGAATAGTTTGGAGTGTTTTTAATTCAGTAGTCAAGTTTCTTTGTGGTCGTTTAAGGTGTTGTTTAAATTGTTTTCAGTTTAGGAGACTCACTGGTCCTATCTAGACCAGTCAATCTAATCATGGCTCCCCCATGAAATCTAACCATGGGAAACATCTAATGGTATATGGAAATTCTAGGAGAGTCAGTAGTGTACATAGTTGTAGAGTTAGGAGTCCTAGAAAAGCAAGTTACTATTTTAGATCCAAGCCCGAGGCGAGCATGCACTGTCTGGTTAGAGGTGTGGAGGTGAATTAATGAGCTTTCATGTGCAGGGGAAGAAGGTACTGTATAGTCCAAGTACATGTATAGTTAGGGTTTAGTGTTACCTTGACATGCTAGGTTGGTAGAGTTAATGCCAATCAGTGAAGACAAGTTTTGAGTGATTTTTGGATAGTGTTGCAGACTGTCCTAGTTTTTAGGCCTATTAGTCCTATGAGACCTAGTTTATAGGAACCCCATGTATGGATAACTTAGGGGTCTGAGACTTACAAAATACTTTGTAAAATATTAAAAGGTATCTAGATATGGTCTTAGATTTTTGAGGTCTTTGGAAAATTTTTGCAAGAAGTGAGAAAAACACACTGTTTAGGGCTATAAGGAAGTGAGCTCAATTAGGCATCTTGAAGACACAAACTTGGACTCGACTAAAAATTGAAAGGAGATTCCTCAAGATGGATTCCAAATTGATCAAATGCAGTGTCTACAAGGTGTTGGACACCCCTACAAGTGAGTCATGAAGGTAAGTGTGGGAATTGACACATAGACTCTTCTAAGTGTAAGTTGGAGAAGTAGAGATTTGAACTAACTATAGGGTGTTAGTATTTTAAAGGGTGAGGCACAAGTGAAGACTCTTAGAGGAGAGTAGGATTAGGAATTAGTTAATGATCTAAGACTAATAAGGACCTAGAGGAGATTAGGATCCTTGAAGAAGATAAAGAAGATCTTCATAGAAGATTGTGCAAGCAAGCCCATTGGAACACTCACATCATATTGGTATCAGAGCTTGATTAAAGATCAGGCTTGTGGTGGATGTTTCAGCCTACTGAATCAGTGGGAGAGAATACACCTAGAGGATCAGAAAAAGACAAAGTCATGGTGACTAATGCTGAGTTAGCCAAAAAGGTGGAAGAACAAGAAGAAGACAACAAGTCGTTAAGAGAAAGGTTGTCTCAAATGGAGCAACTCTTGGGAGAAGTCCAAGACAAAGCTGAGAAGATGAAAGATAAGATAGATCATAAAGAATAAGAAGAAGAAGCAAGGGAGAAAGGAGTGGAACTAGAAGAAGAAGCTCTGATCCCTAACCCTGTTAGTGACCATAACCCTTCTTAAAGGTATTGAAGGGTTTCAGTGGTAAAGCTTTCGAGGCTATGCCACCATTTAGTGGACAAATGGATCTAGATTTAGTAGTGGATTGGATAGAAAACATAGAGAACCATTTTGAATGTGATGGTATCACAGAGGCCCAAAAGGTAAATGTGGCCAAGTCAAGATTGAGAGGTTCAAATCTCACATGGTGGAAGTTTGTTCAAACTGAAAGAGAGAAGGAAGGAAAGAGTCCTATAGCCAAATGGAAGGGCATGGTGACTAAGATGAAGCAGACCTATTTTACTAATTATTATGAAGTACAACTATGTAGGAGGAGGCATAATCTCAGACAAAAAGACCTAGATGTCCAAGACTACACTAAAGAGTTCCAAAAGTTGTGCCTACAGTCACAAGTGGTTGAAGATGAAAGCATCAAGCTAGCTAGGTATTTGAATGGACTCAAATGGTCTATTCAAGAATAAATGAGTCTTGTGAACTTCAAATCCATCTTCCAATGCTATCAAATGGCCTTGAAGATAGAGGAGAAAGGCAAAAGGAAGCAAGAACAAAGTTCTAAAGGAAGAGATAGTAGAGGACAAAGAGGTGGATATGGTGGAAGGAGTTCAGAAGCAAGAACACAAGGAGAAGTCAAATACAATGAGAAGAAAGAAGAAAGTTATAGTAGATGTGGTAGAGGAAGGAACTCCAATTTTAGAGGTAGAAGTGGTGGACAAGGAAGAGGCAACTATTTTTCCAATATGAAATGTTACCATTGTAACCAAATGGGACACCCTGCCTATAGGTGTCCAGAGAAGGGTAATACTTCTCAAGGAAGTAACAAGAGAAATAATTTGGTCCTAGAAAACACAAATGAATCTGATAAACACCTTGAGGTGCCACTAAATTTAGAGGAAGCTGAGAACCTCATGATGAGGAGAACATTAATCAAGGAGCTAATCAAGGAGGAGCCAAGAGAAAGGTGGTCTTTGTTTAGAATCAAATGTAAGGTGATGGGAAAAGTATGTAGATTCATTGTAGACTTAGGGTCTACTAACAAAATTGTGTCAGAGGAAGTAGTCAGCAAGTTAGGCATGACAAGGATACCTCATACCCATCCTTACAAGGTAACATGGCTCAATAAGGGACATCATGCCTTAGTGAATGAGCAAGCATGGGTGGAGTTCTCTATAGGGAGATATAAGGACAAGGTACTATGTGATGTACTACCCATAGATGCATGTCACTTGCTCCTAGGAAGGCCATGGAAATTTGACCACCAAGATATCCATGATGGGTTTAAGAACTCCTATACTTTCAAGAAGGATAACATGACTTTAAAAATTTAGTCATTGTTAGAAGATGTAGAGATGAAGACAGCTGTTCCCAATATACTAATGGTGAGTGAGAAAGAGTTCTTGGAGGCCATTGAAGAAGGAGAAGGAGTTGGCTTTGCATTGATGTTGAATCCCAAGGAAGTGGAAGACAAAACAGTGAAGAGGACATAGCTGCCACAAGAGATACAAGAAATGTTGCAGAAGTATGAAGGCATTATAAGTGATGGACCATCATCAACCTTACCCCCTATAAGACCCATAATCCATAATATTGAACTTATTCGTGGAGCTACCCTACCCAATAAGGAAGCCTACAAAATGACTCCTCAACAAAATGAGGAAATAGCTAGGCAAATTCAAGAGTTGTTAGAACAAGGTCTTATAAGGAAGAGTATTAGTCCTTGTGTTGTACCCATAGTTCTAACCCCTTATAAAGGAGGTACTTGGAGATTATGTACTGACTCTAGAGCCATTAATAGGATCACTATCAGATATAGGTTCCCTATCCCTAGGATTGAAGACTTGATGGATTTTCTAGGAGGTGCAAGGTACTTCACAAAGATAGATTTAAAAAGTGGATATCACTAGATAAGGATGAATGAAGGAGATGAGTAGAAGATAGCCTTCAAGACCACTGAAGGGCTGTATGAATGGATAGTCATTCCATTTGGCTTATCAAATGCTCCATCAACTTTTATGAGGTTGATGAATGAAGTACTCAATGATAACATTGGCAATTTTGTAGTGGTATACTTGGATGAAGTACTCATCTTTAGTAAGACAAGTGAGGAACACCTCAAACATGTGTAATTAGTACTCAAGAGGCTACATGAAGAGAAGCTCATGATTAACTTGGAGAAGTGTGAGTTCATCAAAATGGAGCTAGTGTACCTAGGATTTGTTCTATCTCATGGTAATCTAAAAAATGGATAAAAGTAAAGTGGAAGCCATCATGAATTGGCCAACTCCAAGGACAACAACAGAGGCAAGAATTTTTCATGGCCTTGATCAGTATTATAGGAAGTTCATAAGGCAATTTAGTGCTATTTGTGCTCCAATGTTGGATACAATCAAAGGAGGAATGAAGACCAAGTTCATGTGGAATGAACAAGCCAACACGAGCTTTGAGTTGCTGAAGGAAAATATTGCTACCCAAACACTGTTAGTCTTGCAAAGCTTTGATAAGATTTTCACAATTGAATGTGATGCAAGCAACATAGCCATTTGGGTTGTCCTAAGCCAAGAGGGTAGACTAGTAGAATTTCATTCTGAGAAGTTGAGTGAAGCAAAGAAGAAGTACTCTTCTTATGACCTTGACTTGTATGCATTGCTTCAAGCCTTGAGAAATTGGAGGCACTAATTGTTGCCCAAGGAATTCATTATCTACTTAGATAATCAGGCCTTAAGCTTTCTTAATTCTCAAGAGAAGTTGAGCCACAAGCACATGAAGTGGATTGAGTAGCTACAAGCTTACACCTTTAACATCAAATATAAGAAAGGTGTCCTCAATAAAGTTGTTGATGCATTGTCAAGAAGAGCTCTTACTATCCAAGAGATTCAGTTGAAGAGCATGGGAATAGATCACTTCAAGGATCTATATGTTGAAGATGAGGACTTTGGAGACATTTACAAGGTATGTGCTGAATACAAGAACCATTTACATAGTGAGCATGCTAAATACACTTTGCAAAGTAACCTTTTGTTTAAAGGAAACCAGTTATGTGTCCCTAGAGGCTCTATTAGGGAGAATATGATTCAAGAGAAACACAATGGTGCATTAAGTGGTCACTTTGGGATCACAAAGACATAAGAACTAGTTCAAAGGATCTACTATTGGTCGAGGATGAATCTTGATGTCAAAAGGTATGTGGAGAGTTGTATAGTGTGTCAAAGAGCCAAGGGTAATTCATCAAATGTTGGCCTTTATTAGCCCCTACCTATTCCTACTAGACCATGGGATTGCTTGATCATGGATTTTGTAGTTGGGTTACCCAAGACAAGACAAGGCATGGATAGTGTTTATGTAGTTGTGGATAAGTTTAGTAAAATGGATCACTTTGTGCCATGAAAGACCACTAATGATGCCAACCAAATAGCATCTCTATTCTTCAAAGAGATAGTAAGAATCCATGGGTTACCACATAGCATTGTGTTTGATAGAGACACCAAATTTATGAGTCATTTTTGGAAGACTCTTTGGCAAAGACTAGGCACTAATTTATCCTTTGGATCTTCCTACCATCCTCAAACTGATGGACAAACCAAGGTGGTGAATAGAAGACTTGGAAATATATTAAGGTTCTTGACAAAGGAGTACGGACAGAAATGGGATCAATTGATTGGACAGGATGAGTATGCCTACAATGACACCATAAATAGATCAACAGGGAAGAGCCCCTTTGAAATATTGTATGGAATACACCCTAGAGGAGTCTATGAGTTGAGAGACTTGAAGGATGTAGTGAAAGAAACTGGATATGCAGATAATTTTTCTAATGCCATGCAAGAGATACATGATATAGTCTGGAAAACCTTGACAGAGAACACCTTGAAACATAAGGCAAAGGTTGATGAAAGTAGAAGGATAGTTGAGTTTAATGTGGGTGACATGGTGATGGTACATCTCAATAAATCAAGATTGTATAAGGGAGTCCCTCACAAGTTGTAGATGAGAAGGATAGGCCCTTTTCCTATAATGGATAAGTATGGTGATAATGCATTCAAAGTTGAACTCCTGGAAGACAGTGGACTGTCACCTATCTTCAATATTCCAGACTTAGTCCACTACAAAGGGCCAAAGAAATACTTGGACTAGATTCTTCAAGAAGTAATCAGAGATGTGGAGGAACTACAATTACCCTCTGCCATAGTCACAGGAGCTGACAGCATACTGGATACAAGAGTATACAAGAAGAAAAAAACCAAGGAGTATAAGGAGCACTTGATCAAAAGACACAATAAAACAAATGCAGATGCAATATGGGTCAAAGAATCAGAACTCAAGAAGATGGGGATTGATCCAGACATCCTCAATCCAAGGGTGGACTGATCTTTTTGTTTTGGGGAGGATGGTGTAGGAGTACCTAGGCTAACCTCCATGTTTGTTCATTTTGGCTTGAACTTGACATTAGAAAATTCAAGATAGGTTAGTTGTTTTTGGTCCTTAATAGGTATTTTAAATGTAGGCTAAGTGAGTTAGTCATTAGGACTAAGGTCATATAAATAGCCATTGTTAGTAGTATTTTCAAATTCTTAGGCTTAGTTGTTAAGTGTGAGGTTGGAGTCATGAATGTGTCCAAATCACTTAAATGTGGACATAGAGATGCTATAGGGTCTTAAATGATCTTGGATCCTCGAATTGAAGAGGTTAGAGGTCCTAAAATGTAGGGAGAAGGCATGAATAAAAAGATGCCAAAAGTTGCTAAATTATTGTCATGACAACATTTACAATAATTACAAATGTTGCATGCAACATGGTTACATCAGATTCTCCTTGAAACTAGGAGTGGAAAATCAACCAACAAGGCCCTAGACTGGTGGAATAAGGCATCTAGTGTATGGAGAGACTCGAACTAAGGAGTGATTTTTTCATATTGTAACAAGTGTGAAGTGAATAGAGACTGCAATTCTAAGTTTTCAGTAATCCCGAGCATTTTGTGTCGACAGTCATATGTAATGGATTTAAATAATGAGACTAGTGGTTTTTTTGTGTTCTTAGAATATTTTGGAGTGTTTTTCATTCATTATTCAAGTTTGTTTGTGGTCATTTAAGGTGTTGTTTAAATTGTTTTCAGTTTAGGAGACCCGCTGGTCCTGTCCATACCAGTCAGTCTTTTCATGGCTCCCCCATGAAATCTAACCATGGGAAACATCTAATGGTATATGGAAATGCTAGGGGAGTTAGTAGTGTACATAGTTGTAGAGTTAGGAGTCCTATAAAATCAAGTTACTATTTTTAGATCCAAGCCCTACGTGAGCATGCACTATCAGGTTAGAGGTTTGGAGGAGAAATAGTGAGCTTTCATGTGCAGGGGAAGAAGGTATTGTATGGTAAAAGTACATGTATAGTTAGGGTTTAGTGTTACTTTGACATGCTAGGATGGTCAAGTTCATGCCAATTAGTGAAGGCAAGTTTTGAGTGAGTTTTGGATAGTGTTGTAGACTGTCCTAGTTTTTAGGCCTATTAGCCCTATAAGATGTAGTTTATAGGAACCCCATGTACGGATAACCCAGGGGTCTAAGAATAAAAAAATCCTTTGTAAAATGGAAAAGGGTATGTAGATATGTTCTTATATTTTTGAGGTCTTTGGAAAAGTTTTGCAAGAAGTGAGAAAAACACACTATTTAGGGCTACAAGGAAGAGAGCTCAATTAGGCCTCTTGAAGACACAAACTTGGACTTGACTAAAAATTTAAAGGAGATTCCTCAAGATGGATTCCAAATTGATCTAATGCAGTGTCTACATGGTATTGGACACTCCTACAAGTGATTCATGTAGGTAAGTGTGGGAATTGACACTTAAACTCTTCTAAGTGTGAGAGGAACCTCCTACTGCAATATGATGAGCATGCACAAAATAACAAAAATATAGAGCAACAGTAGAACTCAGAGTGAATCTATTGATTATGGGCCACTTTGAGGGGGTAACCTCCTTTGACCAAGCTCAATACAATAAATTCATCGGTGTTATTCAAAGGCCTCAGCACACACTTATATACTAAGTATAATCTAGAAAAGTATTACTACCTATGCATGTGGGATAATAAAATATATGCACGGGACGACTTACAAAGAACATGCATCCAACAACACTAAACTAACAAAATAAATAGAAGGAACACACAGGTTCCTAACATCCCCTCTCTCTTAGAAAAAAGCTTTGTCCTCAAAGCTTAAGGTGTGGAAATTGATGCTGAATCTGAAGAAGGGGTCCCATGTAGCATCCTCTAGTTGCATTCTATGCCACTGAATCAAGACCTCAGTGATGGAGCAAGAGAAAAGATGACAAGTGCACCAGTCAAGGATTTCCATAGGCTCTAGGATAATGGATCCTTCCTTATCCATTTTAGGGAGAGCAATTTGGGCTCTAATATTGGTACCAAGAACTTGCTTGAGACAAGAAACATGAAATACTGGATGAATGCGGGAAGAAAGAGGAAGTTCCAGTTTATAAGCAACTAAATCAATCTTTTGCAGAACCTTATATGGCCCATAAAATTTTGGGGCTAGCTTATGATGCCCTTTAAGCTTCAGGGAGGATTTCTTGTATGGCTGTAGATGCAGAAAAAACATATCCCCAACTTGAAACAAGTGCTCAAAATGGTGTTGATCTGCCTACTATTTCATTTTATTTCAGGCCATGTGAAGATTATCCTGTAAGGTACGAAGAATCTGATCCCTGGTGTGGAGAACTATGTCAACTACCTAGACTGGTGAGCTACTGGGAGTGTAGGGAAGGAGCACTGGAGATGCCTGGCCATAGACTGCTTCATATGGAGTCATTTTAGATGCAGTGTGGTAAGAGGTATTGTACCACCATTCAGGTAGTGGAAGCCACTTGGCCCACTGATGTTGCTATTCTGAAGTGAAGCAATGAAGATAAGTTTCCAAGCATTTGTTGACAATTTCGGTCTGACCATTGGTTTGTGGGTGATAACCAAAACTCATCTTCAGTTTGGTGCCAGTTTGGTGAAACAATTTAGTCCAAAAATGACTATTTAAAGTTGCATCCTGATCTGAGACAATGGAAGAAGGGAGGCCATGAAGATGGAAGATCTGGTCCATGAATATTTGTGCAATTGTGGAGGTAGTATAGGGGTGGCTGAGGGCACAAAAATGACTATATTTGGAGAGACGATCAACCACAACCAAGATCACTATTTTGCCACCTCATCTAGGAAGCCCTTCAATGAAATCCAAAGAAATATCACTCCAAATCCATGTAGGGATAGGCAAGGGTTTTAGCAAGCTAGGAAGGAGGGTCATTTCATCCTTATGGCATTGACAAGTATCACATTCAGCCACCATCTATTGAATCATTTGTTTCATTCCTTTCCAAAAGAAGTTGCACCTTGCTCACTCATAAGTTTTGAGGAATCTAGAGTGCCCTGCCGAAGGAGAGGCATGGATTTCATAAAATACAGCCTGTTGAAGATCTGGATTCTGAGGAAGCACTAGACGGCCCTTGTATCGGAGAGAGGCACCATCCCAAGAGTAATGTGGTATAACAGAAGGATTATTGGCCAACTGGTGAATGATTTGAGATAAAGAAGAGTCACTGACATAGCCCTATTGAAAAGATGCTAACCAATTGGGAATTGGCATAGAAATAGCTGAAAGGGAAGCTTGATCATCAAATGTGTGAGAAAGACCATCTGCAACAATATTTTCCTTACCCTTCTTGTAGGTGATCTCATAATCATACCCCATGAGTTTGCTGACCGATTTCTATTGTGTAGGGGAGGATACCCATTGTTCCAGGAAGTATTTCAGACTTTGGTGATCGGTCTTGATGCAAAAAAGACTCCCTAGGAGGTATGGACACCACTTCTATACAGCATGCAAAACAACCATCATTTCTTTTTATAAGTAGATAGGGCTAGATTCTTACCAGAAAGGGCTTTTCTAGTGAATGCAATAGGATGGCCATCTTGAAGGAGAACAACACCCAGTCCATTGCCGCAAGCATCACTCTCAATAGGGAAGGGCTTGGAAAAATTTGGCATAGTGAGAACAGGTGTACTGCACATAGCTTGTTTCAATTGTTCAAATGCATTCTTAGCAACATGGGTCTAGGTAAAAGCATCCTTTTTTAACATAGCTGTCAATGGTGCTGCAATCTTCCCATAATCTTTGAAAAACTTGTGATAATAGCCAGTTAGCCCCAAAAAACCATGAAGGCTCTTGAGAGTTTTAGGATGCAGCCAATTTTTCATGGCATCTATTTTTGTGGGATCCACCCGAACCCCTTGGTGTACAACAATATGTTCGTGATAGTCCAATTCCTCCTGGCCAAACACACATTTAGACTATTTCACACAAAGTTGATGATCACAGAGAAGTTGCATTACAAGCTCCAGATGATGGAGATGCTCAACCTAGGTTTTTCTATATATGAGGATATCATTGAAGAAGACCACAATGAATTTCTTGAGGCATGGATGAAATATTTTATTCATCACTGCCTGAAATGTTGAAGGAGCATTAGTAAGGCCAAAGGGCATGACTAAAAATTTATAGTGACCATCATGTGTATGGAAGGTTGTTTTAGGGATATCCTCCTCATTAACCCTAATTTGATGATACCTAGAACGAAGATCCAACTTGGAGAAAAAATGAGCACCATGAAGCTCATCAAGAAGTTCATCAACAACCGGGATGGGAAACTTATCCTTTATGGTGAGATGATTAAGTTCTCAAAAATCAATGCAGAGTCTCCAGGACCCATCTTTCTTGTGGACAAGAAGAACTGGAGAAGAAAAGGAAATGGTACTAGGGTGAATAATACCTTGCTTCAGTAAGTCACCAACGAGCATCTCGATTTTGATCTTCTGATGAAATGGGTAGTGGTAGGGCCTGATGTTGGGTGGAATTCTGCCGGGAAGGAGCTAAATATGGTGGTCCTCTAGGTGAGAAGGGGGCAATCCTACAGGTTTAGAAAATACACCAAATACTTATCCAAAATTTGTTGTAGATCTACAGGAGGACTAGAGACTGCTGAGGGCTGCATCTGAATGGAATGGAGCTGAGTGATGACACCATGTAGATTATTCTTAAGAATAATTTCCATACGATGTGAACTGATGATGCTGAGAGACCCTGGCTATAAGCCTTTCAAAGTGTGTTGTTTCCCATTGGCTGAAAACTGCATCCAAAGTTCACCAAAATCCCATAGAATGGGGCCAAGAGTGCATAACCATTGGGCGCCCAAAACCACATCACATCCACCTAAGGGTAAGGAAAACATGTCAAAGCATAGGTTATAATCTCCAATAGAGAGATGCACATTGCAACATTTCCCTTTGCAAGGTAAAGTGCCCCTCTTGGCAATCATGACTTTAAAGCTAGAGCAGGGATGGACAAAGCAATCAACTTGTTTTGCTATTTGGGGGTCAATGAAGTTATGAGTGCTACCAGAATCAATGAGTATAATAAGAGGGATCTTCTTGAAGAAACCCTAGACCTACATGGTTTGAGGGGTAGTGACTCCTGCCAAGGCATGGATAGATATCTCTGGTTGAGCTTCTGGTGAAGGAGGTTCAGGCTGTTGAGGCTCAACCTCATCATCTACTATTTTGTGAGCATCTACATATTCTTCCAGTTCAGGTGGAGAATCCAAATCCAAGAGACAGAGATTTTTCTGAACACATCTATTGGCCCGGGACCATTTCTCATCACAATTATAACAAATCCCTTTTTCTTGTTGGGCCCGCATCTCTGTTTCATACAAGTGCTTGATAGGAGTAGTTCTGGGAGCTGGCGTGACTTGAGGGTTGTGAGAACCCGTATTTCTGAATGGAACAAAATTAGATCTGGAACGTTGTAGAGCACTAATCTTGTCCTCTACTAACTTAGCCAATCCAAGGGCTTCCATCATTGTAGTGGGCCAGAACATTTTTACTTTAGATCAAAGGGCATCCTTTAGACCACTGACAAAACAACTGCAAAAGAATTCATCAGATATTCCCTCTGTGTGATTAGCTAAATTTTCAAACTCTGTCTGGTATTCTCTTACAGTGCCTATTTGGTACAGTTTAGTGAGTGCTCCTGTGAAGTCATCAAAAGCACTAGGGCCAAAGCACTCCAAAAGGAGTGTGCACAATTCTGTCCATGTGGGATCTACATTAGCCTTGATATACCAATAGAACCATTGAAGAGCTTCATGTTCCAAATGAAAAGATGTAAGCAGGACTTTGTTGATATCCAGAGTATTATGCAAGTTGAAATACTGCTCTACCCTGTAAATCCATACAGTCAGATCAGCACCATTGAAGCAAGGAAAATCAAGCTTTGGGACATGAAAATTGCCAGAAGAGAACCCAGCGTCTCCAGAATGGTTGCGGTTCATGGCTGAATGCTGAAGAGTGAGACCGAGAAATTTGTCATCCAGATCTTGAAGTTTGGTTTTAAGGGATGCAAGTTCCTCC
>MU223225.1:5255961-5272069 GCA_018584345.1 Thuja plicata
TTATAAATTGAATTAATATTTATTCATTGAAAATGAATATTGATGTAAACGTCAAATTAAATTTTATATTCATTATTTCCATAAATGGACCACACTATTATAGAATCATATTGGCTTGATATGTACCATTTTGGGATATGGTTAACCTATTTTTTTTAAATGACATAAACTATAACATTCAATTCCTCGTAGATAACCTATAAGTTTTTTAAATCGATGATTGACGATATTGATCGAGAAGATGATCAACAATCTTCTTCGATACCATCCAGCATCATATGGCTACAACATTATTGAGGTCGATCACCATAGTCTTTTGTGACCACGTCGTTGAATCCTCTTTACCGCAACTTCAACGTGGAACTTTTCACTTAAAAAAAATAAATTTTTGGTTGTGTTTTGACCTGAACTTTTGGGCATCACACCATCTTTGCAACATGCTCATTATGGTTCACAATATGGAGGAAGTAACATGAGTTTTGATCACACCTCCCAAGATTTTGTGCACATGCAACAAGAGCCATTCTTTCAACAGTATGTGGAGAAGTATGTGAAGCAAAACAAAGATAAGATCTTAAAGATTCTAATTGATAATAGAGCTAAGGTCCCTTACAACTTTGATGTGGATAGAAATATTAAAAGACAAGATCCATCTCAAGAGGAAAAGACTAATGAAGTGCTAAAAAAAGTAGCCAAGATGTCTGCACCTAAGAATTCTTTCTCATTGGAATCAATTTGTCCTAATGCTTTTGATAAGAGTGTTGACATGAAAGAATTCCCTAGAAAGGTTGAAATTCCTCAATATGACAAGTATGATGGAAGTGGAGACCCACATGATCATGTGCGACAATTTTATACCACTAGCTTTGAGTTCCATCAAGATGATTCGTACCTCATGAGGTTATTCCCACAAAGTCTTAGGGGGCAAGCAATGGAATGGTTTACTAAGATAACTCCTCCTATTAAAAATTTCAAAGAGCTTGTTCAAAGATTTGTTCAACACTTTGCATACAATATTTCAAGATCTATCACTTTGTTGGACTTGTGCAACTTAAAGAAAAATAAAGAAGAGTCATTTGTTACATTCTTACAAAGATGGAGATGAAAGTGTTCTTGTTATTCTGGAACTATTCCTGATAATGAAAGAATTGATATTCTTGTTAACAATTTGGTCCCTGAATTGCGGTATGAAGTTAAGAAAATGATTTCTGATTCATTTGACACCATGGTTGATACTGCATGCCCAATTGAGGATGTTTTGAGAGAACAAGGAATTTTGACTAAATATGGAAATAACAACAACAATGGTCAAAATAACAACAATTCTAACAAGGATAAAGGGAATAACCAATATTGGAATAAGAATAAACAAGTGGTTAATGATGGAGTTGTGGATTCCTCCCAACATAAAGTTTAACCTATGCTCCACTTATCTAGTACTATTCAAGCTACAAAGATCAATACATCCAATCAACAAGAAAGTAAGCCAAGGTACCAAGGTAAGGCTACAAGAAAAAAATGTCAATTTGCAAAACTTGGTGAAACATATGGAGAAATTTTCAATAAACTTGTTGCTAGCAATTTGATACATCCTCAGAGGGAAGAAGATTTTTTTATATAGAAAGTTAAACCACCTTGGTGGAAGGAAAAATAATATTGCATATTTCACAATGGTATTGGACATGACATTGAACATTGCTACAAACTCAGTCACATCATTCAAAATCTTATTGATGATAACCAAATTACTGTGGATGGATTCAACACCAATGATGATCACACAACATTCAAGGAACCTTTTCCCAAACATGAAAAGGGGGAAACCTCTAAACCTAAGAATGGAAAAGCAATGATCAACTATACTTATACAGATGTAGAGACTACCATCAACATGGTTGAATTTGTGGAAGAAAGTGTTAAAATGATGAGTGGAAGAGATCCTTATGGTTATGATCTAGATGAAGACTCTCCTCCTATTTTTGATAGAGAACCTGTTGTGGTGCTAAGGGGTTCCAACTCTAGAAAGTCATCTCAAGCCCTTAATTCTATTACCTGAAGTCAAGGTCCTATTTTCATTACAAGACCAAATTCAAGTCAATCTAATAAACCTAAGAAAGCGGTGTCTAAACCTATTACCTTGAAGCCAGCTGTCAATCCTAAATCAAACTACAATCTTGTTGACCAGTTACAAAGAACATCTGCTCATATTTTGATCTTTGAGCTTTTAGAGTTGTCTCCAAGACATAAACAAATCCTTGAGGATGCTTTGCGTACAGAAAATGTCCCCAACAACTTAGATATTAATCAATTCTAGAATATAGTTAATCACATTGCTAGCCCTCATTACCTTAGATTTTCTGAAGATGATGATAAAGCTTTGAGCCATCCACACAATCTTGCCCTTCATATGGAGGTCATGATCCATAGAACCTATGTTAGGCACATGTTGATAGATGGGGGTGCTGGGCTTAATATTTTTTCTTTTATTCTTTTGAAAGAATTGGGTTATTTTGAAGAAGTTATCGATACCAGAAAAATAATTACTATCAAAGCCTATGATGAGGCAGAAAGAAGTTCCAAGGGTTTGGTTGTCCTTCCTGTTAGGATTGGCCCTGTTCAAAAGGATATTTTTTTTAAAATAGATGATGTTGGACCCCTTGCATATAATATCTTACTTGGTAGGCCATGGATTCATGATATGCAAGCAGTGTCGTCTACCTACCATCAATGTGTTAAGTTCCCCTACAATGGCATAGAAATTTGTATACCTGGGGATAATACTTTATCTGTTAATTCAATTTCAGTATGGGCTCATGTTCCACTCAATAGAGAAGTAGAATATTTTGATGCTACCTTAGCAAAATGTAAAGACAAGTTTAAGACAATAGACCTTGGTATGGGAGGGTATCAACTCAACTCCCTCACCACATTTCCAGTTTCACCTAGGTCTTATAGTAAACCTTCAAAAGAGATGAAGCTTTCGTCTTCAGCTATGGCATTATTTGATAAGTTTGTGGAATCATCAATGCCTATTCAGAATTAGAAAGAGGAAACATTTGTTAGAGACTGGATATATAGAGAAGAAAAATACAAGCATAATGAGAATTTCTCTCCTTCTCCTAAAGCTTATGGGAGAGGATATACTTTTGTCAAGAATATGGGCTATCCTGGGTATGGCACTCTTAATCACAATTTGGATGCTAGGTCTGAACCGCTTGATCATGCTCATTTTGGACATAATTCTAAGAAACTAGTTGGCCTACGATTTGAAAAATGCAAAAAGCATACCAATCCTCTCTTTGAGAAGTTGGAAAGTGATGATGAATCAGAGTATGAACCTAATTTGACAAATTAACAAGATATGTGTGAATATTGGGTCCCTTCCACTACTCTCCTTTGGGGAGATTCAGATATTTCAGTCACCCATGCATCAGTTGCTACTCTAGAACAAGAATCAGATATGGAAGATCCTTTGAGAGAGCGTCAAAGAAAGAATCTTTCTTATTTAATGGACAGAGAAAATACTACTTTTGATGAAGTTGGACCTTCAACATCTCGATGTCCCAAGCCTTCATGGTGTAAGCATCCTAGTCACAGTTCAGATACCAGTTCTAATGAGTATGAATGGGACTCTTTTTCAGAGCCCTCAACAGTTGATAGAGATGTTGATGTTTTTCACATTTATAGTTCTCAATCTAAGTTAGCCAACGAGCTACATGTAGGATTAGAGGTTTTGAACCCACATGTTGCCTTAGTGCATGATTATTCGCTTTTTAGGATGAATCTCAATTTGGGTAGCTTAGAGGGATACTTGACAGACTCTAACTCTTCAGTCACCAATGATAATATCATCCATATTTATAGCTTTGAACCAGTCGTTGACTTGCCTCTTATTCATCCTGACCTTATTGATTAGTCCCAATGCTATCAAAAACCTAAGCTTTTGACATTCCAAAATGATTATGAGATAGCTTGTTATCTAAATTCCATTGAACCCGTAGTCTCTTCCACCAGTGAACCAGCTACCAGTATGACAGAGCCAGACATCAAGTACCTTAGTCACAAGATAAAGAGAAAAGAAAATAAAAAGAATAGATGTTCTGATGGCGAAAACCATTGTGTGGTGGTGTCAGAACCAAAAAAAAGTAAAAAATAAATGATGTATCCAAGGGTGAAAACCTCTCTAAGGCACCTAAGGATGAGGTACTTGATCGTCTTCCCAGCTATTTTCAAGATTGATCTTCAATTCTTATTGAGCCAACACAAGCAGTTAATTTGGGTACAAATGAGGCTCCACAAATAGTGCACTTGGTTGAGTCCTTGTCACCAATAGAAAAACAAGCTTACACTAAGTTCTTACAGAGAAAGAAGATCAATTTTGCATGGAATTATTCAGATATGCCAGGGTTGGACATAAATCCTATTATGCATCACTTATCTATAGCTCCAAATGTCAAACTAGTTAAACAAAAATTGAGGAAAATGCATCCTTATATAGCTCTTTTAGCCAAAGCTAAATTAGAGAAGCCCCTTGGAGAAAAATTCATAAGAGCTATTGCTTATGCTGAATGGATATCAAATATTGTACCAATTTCCAAACATGACAAATCCATTTGAGTTTACACAGATTTTAGAGATCTTAATAGAGCATGCCCAAAGGATGACTTTCCACTTCCCAATATAGACATGATAGTGGATATGACTACGGGTTATGAAATTTATTCTTTGATAGATGGTTTTTCTGGGTACAATCAAATTAAGATAGCTCCTGAAGATCAAGAAAAGACTGCATTCACTTATGCATGGGGAACCTATTGTTGGAACATTGTGCCTTTTGGATTAAAAAATGTAGGAGCTACCTATCAAAGAGCTATGACAACTATTTTTCATGATATGATGCATAAGAATATGGAAGACTATGTAGATGACACTTTGGCCAAGTCTAAACAAATAGATACACACTTAGATGATTTGGAAGTAATTCTAGATTGCATGGAACAATTTTAGCTAAGGTTAAATCCTAAAAAGTGTGCATTTGGAGTCACCTTGGGAAAGTTACTTGGATTCATTATTTCAGGAAAAGGAATAGAGGTTGACCCTGAAAAATTTCAAGCAATCCTTGACATGCCACCTCCTAAAAATATTAGTCAAATGAGGAGTCTTTAGGGACGTCTTCAATCTATAAGGAGATTTATTTCATAATTGGTAGATAGAGATTAACCTTTCAACAAGAACTTGCATAAAGGAGTCAAATGCGTTTGGAATGAGGATTGTCAAAAGAGAATAGATCAAATTAAGAAGTACTTGGCCAATCCTCCTATTTTAATGCCTCCTATCCCAGGGAAACCTCTTATTTTATACATTTCAGCAATAGAATCTTCCTTGGGGGCATTACTTTCTCAACTTGATGAAAATGGGAAAGAAAGAGCAATATACTACATCAGTCGTACTCTTGTTTCATATGAGGTTAATTACACTAGCATTGAGAAAGCTTGCCTTGCTGTTGTGTTTGCTTCCCAAAATTTGTTGAAGTACATGCTTGTGCATACTATACACCTCATAGCAAAAACAGATCCACTCAAATACTTGTTGAGTAAGGCTGCTCTCACCGGTAGACTTGCTAAATGGATGATGGTACTTTCAGAATTTGACATTGAGTACATTGAGAGAAAATCAATAAAAAGACAAGTTATAGCAGATCAATTCATTAATTTCCCATTAAAAGATAATGCACCTATTCAAGTTGACTTCCCAGATGAGAATCTTATGTATATGACTAAAAGAACTTGGAAGATGTTCTTTGATGGATCTTTTACGCAAAATGGTTCAAGACCTAGTGTGTTGTTTGTTTGTCCTCATGGGTACACAATTCCTAAGTCTTATAAATTATTGTTCCCATGTACAAACAACATTGCTGAATATGAAGCTTTAACAAATGGGCTTAAGATAGCCATAGAATGGAGAATCATAGAGTTACATATCTATGGGGATTCATAGCTGATAATAAGCCAAGTTAATGATGAATATCAAACAAAAAATAAGAAGCTGGTTGATTCTTTAAAGAGATATTTCACATTTGTCACATTTTAGCAAATCTCTAGAGTAGAAAACAAAGCATCTGATGCTATGGCTACCCTTGCTTCACTTCTTCAGTTAGAACAACATGCGTCAAGATTTGAATTCTTGGTGGAAGAGCTACATCACCCTATCTTTGACTCCCAAGAAAGACATATTATTTGTACCCTTGTTGGTCATGATTCATCCTATTATGGTGCCATTTACTCATATCTTCATGATGACATTATACCCGAAACCTTTAATATATCTGAATGCCAAAATCTTACCCAAAACGCCTCTCGCCATTCCCTTATTGCTGGTGATTTGTATAGGAGGGGTCTCGATGGAACACTTCTTAGATGCCTAGAAAATGAAGAATTCCTCAAGCGTTAGTTGACATTTACGAGGGCATCTATGGGGGACACTCCAATGGTCTTGCCATGGCCTGAAGGTTGCTTAGGGCAAGGTACTATTGGCATACGATACAAATTGATGCAGTAGCTTTTGCAAAGTCATGTGAAAAGTGTCAAAAACATGGTAACCTGATACATGCTCCAGGTAGGGAGCTCATTCCTTCTATATCTCATTGGTCATTTCAGTGCTGGGCCTTTGACCTCGTTGGGAAAATTCATCCCAACTCATCAGGTGGAGACAAATTTATCATTATTGCTAATGATTACTTTACTAAATGGGTAGAGGTTGTCCCACTTTTTGTTGCCTCAGGCAAGATAGTTTCTTTATTCATTTTGAACCATATCATCTATCGACATGGAGTGCCTTCTGAGATTATTATTGAAAATGGAGGCCAGTTTAAAAATAAGGACCTTAAACAACTCTGCAAAAAATTCAAGATTAAGCAACATTGGTCCTCCATTTACTTCCCGCAAGGAAATGGTCAAGCAAAGGCATCAAACAAGACCATTCTTAAGATTTTGCATAGGACAGTGTGTAAGAATGGTAGAGATTGGCATTTACAGATAAATCTAGCTTTGTGGGCCTATAGAATGAGTATTCGTACTCCTATTGGGGCTAATCCTTTTGCCCTTGCATATGGTGCTAAAGTAGTGTTACCTTTGGAGGTTGAGATTCCTTCACTTTGAGTCCCTCTCCATGGTTTAGTTACAGATGAAGACTACCATGCCATGAGACTTCAAGAGTTAGAACTTCTCGATAAAAAATATCAAGCATCATTTGACCATATGAGGGTCTATCAAAAGCGTATGTTCAAAGCTTTCAACAAAAAGGTTCTCCCTAGAGAGTTCCAAGTAGGAGATCTTGTCCTACGTGAAAATTCTAAAAATCAACAACATAGAGATCAAAAGGGTAAATTTGAACCTAATTGGCTTGGACCTTATATTATTACAACAACTTTTGGGACAGGTGCTTATTTACTATCTACAGAGGAGGGAGAACAGCTCCCTGATCCTATCAATGTTTTGCACCTGAAGAAGTTCTATCCATGATGCCCATTCTATCTAGGGACATCCTTTTGTACATATTTATTGGTCCTAAAAAAATCCAAAAAAAAAGTGATATATTGTCAAAAATTCTAAAAAATGGAAAATGTCTTGAAAAAATGATCATCTTAGTGAAAACCTAGCAATAGGCGCTTTGATGTATCTTCAAAAAAAAAAAAATTATATATTTCAAAAATACAAAAAAATCAAAAATTCAAAAAATTCAAAAAAATAGAAAAAGTGCCTTGGTGAAAATTTGGAAATAGGCGCCTTGGTAGCAAAAAATTCAAAAAAATTGTAAAATGTCCTAAAAAAAGAAGAAAAAAATAAAAAAAATGAAAGAGAAAAAATTGTAATAAAATCCAAGTGGTGAAAACCTGGAAATGGATGCTACTTGAGGCCTTTGCACCCCTATTTTTTAGTGCGTGTCCTTGACACTTAACCTTTCTCCATCATACCTTGTCCTTGTTGCCTTGGTTTGGAATTGGTCTTTCTCTTTGTCTAGGGGGCATACCTATGTTATCTTTGGTCTCTTGGATGCGTTTGTCTTTAGGACATCTCCCAAATAGTGTTTTTTTTTTAACACCTCCCCAATTGTATTTTTCAATACAACCCCTGACATCGAGTGTTTTTCAACACTTATTGGTTTGGTCTTATCCAGTCTTGTCATGTGATCTTACCTGCTTGCAAGCATTCGATCCTTATCCTTGGAACTCAGTATCAATTAACATGCTTAAATTTTTGAATGCAACACTTAAGGCTTGAGCTATGTCATGATATTTTCTTTGTGTGCTGACTGTTATTGATTTTTGTTGAGTGTCCTTGTCTAATAAGTCTCTCTATGATGCATAGCTAGAGGACTTGGGGCATGGGACATATTTTTTTGCTTCCTACTTTATGCTTCATTGTTTTGCACAACCGTTCTGTTGGTCATCCTGGCTTCTATGCCTTGATGTGAGCATGGTTTTTCTATATTAAATTGGGTAAGCTAACATCACTGTCATCTTGACCTTTATGTCTTTGATGCTTATGTTAGAATATTTCCACATTTCAAATCTATTATACATCACATTCATATCTTCATAGTTGCACTCATGACTAGTGATGGTTGTGTGATGTTTCCGATATAAATCACATTTATATTTTCATAGTTGCACTTGTGACTAGTGATGATTGTGTGATTTTTCGATGTCCATTATCAATGGCCCAATGATGAAAATAAGTTCCTTAACATTCTCTTATGAATGATGAACACAAAGACCTATGTTACAGTTTCTCTATTGCAAGTACACCTTTGCATTTTCATGTAGCTTGCATTGTTAAACCTCATGTTAGTTTGTATTTTTAGGCTGCATTATGAGTTTGAGGGTTTCGTTCATCTTTCCTGTGGACTTTTAATCAAATGTGATCATGTTTTGATCTTCATTTCCTTATCTTCTTTCATGATCTCAATCAAAATTTTCTATCTTAAATAGTTGATTGATTTTGGGGCAAATTCTCTTTCTTCTCTCCATTTCTTTCCACATCTTCCGAACTTCTATCTTCCATTTTCTTTCACCCCACTTCTTCTTCTTCTCCTTCTCCTTCTTCTTCTTCTCCTTCTTCTTTTCTTCTAATTCAACCTTGGGGCATAATATTTAGTGCTTAATGATCTACCTTGGTTTTGTGATCTTTATATCTTTCATCTTACATAAAGAACCTTATCTTTATTTTTATTTGATAAAATTTATCAATTTCTTGTTTCTCCTCTATCTCATTTTGATTTCGATCATGAGGGGGCAGTACCTATCAAACTTCAATCTTTGACTCAGCTTTATCAATTATATTACTGTTGCTTGAGATTCTTATCTCTAACATGTTAATTACTTATTTGGGTGTTGATTTTATCTATTTCAATTTTGTTTATTTTTGTCCTGATGTGTCCCCGAATTGACCACACGTCTGGGTTGTTTTGTGATCCCAATTCGACCTCACACCACAACTACATTCTTTGACTACATGTGTTCCCAAGTCGACCACACATTTGTCAAAGAGGGGCAGATGTATGCACCCTAAATGGTCGCCTAGACTTTGGGCCCCATTTATCATTTTATCAATTTATCAAATTTTTGAATCAATGCTTTGGAATATTTTCAATTCAAATTAATTTCCTTGATCAAATTGTAATTAATTCAATTATTCAGTTATTTCAATATTTCCTAAGGTTTGATCATTTTTATCTAATTAAAAGATTTAATCTCCCTTTTAATTAAACTCCTCTTATTTAATTAAATTCAATTTCTCCCATTTAGTTAAATAAAATTCTTCTAATTTATTTAATTGAAAGAAAACCCCTCTTTAAACTAAATAAATAAAAATCCCCACTTAAAGCACTTTATTTGTTGAAAAAGGAAATAAATTAAATTAAGTTAAATAAAAATCCCTTTTTCATCACATCTTCCTAAGTGGTGAGATTTTTGCCTCTTAATCATAGCCTTTGATTTTTGCCTCTTAATCTCAATCGTTCACTTTCCTTTAAAAGGAGACCTCTCCTTCTCATTTCAAGAATTATCTTTTTCATAGTATTGTTATGTTGCAGGTTTGGAGAGCAATTTGGGAGGAGCATTTGAGCATTTGAGCTTGGATATTGCAACTTCTCTCTTCTTGTCTCATTCTTTTTGCATCCATGGCTATTCATGTAGATTAGATTCATGTTTATTTTCATAGATTAAACTTGCATTTGTATCTCCTTTCATAGATTTAGCCATACATTGTTATCATTTAGATTAATTTTCTTTCATGCATTGTTATCATATAGAGTAGATCTCATTTTCATGCATTCAAATCTCTCATTTCATGGTGTACTTGCATAGACACTAACTAGGTCAATCTGAGGGCCTCCATTTCACACCTTTGCACTCCATGACTCGAGAGATATGGATTGATATTTGAGGCCTCATTCTTGAGCAACCTTGGATGGAATGATTCATAGAAGTGTGTCAACATTTATGAACACAGGGAGTATCTGGGGATGGGCCTAGATCCACATATAGCACAGGTGTCATTTATGGGGATGATAGAGGTCCCATGGATCAAGGTATAGGAGTCTCTACAGGGTGCAGGCATAGTCCCAACATATGCTCAGTGTTGGGCAACACGTAAACCGATCAGGGTGATAGTGTTGGGTGTGTGCATAAATGTTGTCACACTTATATGAATATTCCATTCAAGGTTTCTCAAGAATGAGGCCTCAAATATCGATCCATAGCTCTCTATTCATGGATGTGTAAAAATGTAAAATAAAGGCCCTTAGATTGACCTAGTTGTGTCTATTGCAAATACACCATGAAACAAGAGATTTGAATGCATGAAAATCAAATCTAATCTAAATGATAACAATGCATATTAGTCTATGAAAGTAAATATGAATGCAAATCTAATCTATGGAAATAAACATGATTCTAATCTATATGAGGAGCCATGAATGCAAGAATAAAGAAAACAAGAAGAGAGCTTGAGTGCTCAAATTCTCCTCCAAAATTGCTCTCCAAACCTACAACATAACAATACTATGAAAACCTAATATGAAAATGAGAAGGAGATGTCTCCTTTTAAAGGAAAGTGAACGATTGAAATTAAGAGGCAAAAATCAAAGGCTACGATTAAGAGGCAAAAACCCACCACTTAGAAAGATGTGAATAAAAAGGGATTTTTATTTAATTTTTAATTTAATTCATTTCCTTTTTCAACAAATAAAGTCCTTTAAGTGGGGATTTTTATTTATTTAATTAAAATAGAGGTTTTCTTTCAACTAAATAAGTTAGAATAATTTTATTTAATTAAATGGGGGAAATTGAATTTAATTAAATAAGAGGAATTTTATTTAATTAAAAGGGAGGTTAAATCTTTTAATTAAATAAGAGGAAATTTATTCAATTAAAAGGGAATTTAAATCTTTTAATTAAATAAAAATGGTCAAACCTTAGGAAATATTGAAATAATTGAATTAATTACAATTTGATCAAGGAAATTTATTTGAATTGAAAATATTCCAAAGCATTGATTCAGAAATTTGATAAATTTATAAAATAATAAATGGGGCCCAAAGTCTAGGCGACCATTTTAGGGTGCATACACCGGGAATATTACAGGAGGACGAGCAGCCCGGAGAGGGAGGAGATGGAGAGGGATAGGATGACGATGATGATGATGATGAGGATGGAGGAGGGGCCGGGGGGAGGAGAGTGCAACCTAGGGTGGAAACATAGCGACAGAGAGGACAGGTAGAGATACCTATAGGGACGCAGCCTTCGATAGTCCCAAGTGCACAGAGATAGGATCAGGAGCCACAGTGGCCACCTGATTAGCCATAGGGACCATAGTGATAGGGGCCACAAGGGCCACAGGTACAGGGACAACAAATCAGGCACATAGCCTAGGAGGTGCATGACATAGTGGTAGCCAAGAGGGACAGTCTTCAGACTAAATTAAGCAGGGTACAGGGCTTGCTAGCGACATCTCAAGTGGCTGAGGTGAGCATGCAAGTAGAGTTCTGGAGGCTATAGGGATTACTAGCTATAGCTCAGGCTACATCAAGTAGCTTATAGATAGAGCTAGCCAGGATATAGGGGGAGCTAGCAGCAGAGACTACTCGGGGAGATAGTGCGTAGAGAGCAACAGATTTATTACAGGCTTGGGTTGACACCGAAGAGTTTGCTATTATAGAGGAGCATGGAGATGCAGAGGAGCTAGAAGTTATGTCAGCACAGATAGAAGCTCTGATAGCCAAGCGAGACTTAGCACAGAGACATGCAGAGGACTACAGAGCAGGGTGAGAGATAGCTCGTCAAGCAGGCATGGCTTCTAGTGTAGGATAGATGATGGCTAAAACATTTACAGCACAGAGAGAGGCTGGTCAGAGGGGACAAGAGGCCCCATATTATATGGGTCTCTATTATGGTGCAGTGCCAGAGGGGTTACAAGAGCCTTCTTACTTAGAGAGAGCACAGACAAAGAGCACATGGCAAGGTTTGTAGGGATTGGTGGGGTTACCACCACATCTAGGCAGTGGTGCAGGACCATCGTAGCCACCACCATGATTTGTCTCATACCAATTTTTTGATACACATTTTTGTATGATTTATGCGACACATTATGTATGACTTTGACATTTTGAGATATATACATGGACTTTGTGGACTATTTGGACCATATGGACTTAATTTATGATGTGATATGAAGTGGTGTTTATGCAGGATGTATGGATGCATTATGATTTTATATAACATACGATTTGTTATATGATGTGTATGACTGACATGCAAGATGAGATGAATGTATATGAATATGCTGACGTATTTTTGATGCAAGGATAGGATGCTTAGATATATATATATATATATATGTTAGATGTGATGTGTTAATGCTTATAGATGGATAGATTTTGACATGTATTGATGTAATGTGATGGTTAATAAATGTAAATGCATATATGATTTGTGAAATGTGTAATGAATAAGGACTTAACTAAATAATGAATGAAATGTAACTATATGTAACTATAATGAATAATGATTCAATGAATGAAGTAACAATGCAACTGTAATGAATAATGATTAATGAATAAAGTAATGATGCAACTAAAATATATAATCGAACTAAATGCAATCTTAATGAGTAATGATTAACGAATGAAATAACAATGCAACTATAATGAACAATGATTAATGAATGAACTTAATGAATAATAAAAGTAACCTAATGAATGAATGCAATATGAGACATATTAGGACTATTTTTGTGTGTATCAACTAAGTCTAATAAAATTACTTAGGTGACTGGATAGGGGGAATAAATAGAAACTTTTTCTAAGAGAAAAATCAAAGTGCAATATGACCTAGCTAAAATGGCACAAATGCTAACTACATGATGATAGTGGGATGGATACTGTGTTAATGTTGGAGAGCACACCCTAGTTTGATATTGCAAAAGGAGTTATGCACCATGTGCTAGAAAACACAAGTGACATGGTTCCTTTGCGTGGACTAGACTCTCAGAAAAATAGGTTGTTAGGAACAAGAATGCAATATATCAGGTATGATGAGATCTATGAAATTTTACTCATGAGGAGACAATGTACATCCAAATCTTTTTTAGGATTTGAGATGCATGAATCCTGCCCCGAGTGAGGCATACATAGTCATAACTAAATATCTAAACATAAATGTACTAACAATCTATGATAAGCAGATCATACCACAAATGACACGTATTTCACTATATACTCACCATAACAAAAAGATATAAAAGATCAAGGTTGTCGCGATAAGAACATAGTAAAACACAAGATAAAATAAAAAAAAGGCATCCTGACCAAGTGGTCATTCAGTCCAAAATTTCTTGCCATGAATAATTTTGATGTGATGATTGATAGAACAGCTGACACTGGAAGGATGCATCCTGATGGGCCAAAGATTGATTGATAAAAATGGGAATTTGTTGGCAATTGCTTGTAAATAGAACAATCATTAGGAAGGTCAATCTATCTGTTGATTTGTTGGAAACAATTGGGATCACTGTGTCTAGAACAAAGCTCAGTATTGATATGGTAAGCTTAGTCGTGCGGGAATTTTTATTACAGAGGTGGAAATCGGTCAAGGAGTTACCTATAAAGATATGGGTAGTGACTTTTATTATGGAAGACGATGTAGGATGCTTGGAAAAAATGTGGAAAGAGATGGTGGATCTGACTACACGTGGTGCCTGAAACAGGTTTTCACCATTGTACTTATCGATTGCACCACCAAAGTGGTTTTCACAGATGGATGGATTTATTTATCTTTCACTTTTTCTTTTTTGATATTCTTTTCAAGCTTTTGTATTTTTTATGCTTTTTTGATTTTTTGATTTTTGTACTTTTTTGCTTGCTTTTTTGAATGTTTTTTGATTTTCTGCTTTTCTAATTTTAGATGTACAATATTCATAGGATTAGGGATAGGATCTCCCTCTAGTGATGCAATCTAATAAGCATCAAAACCATACTTTATTGTGATGATGAAGGGACCCAGCCAATTAGGTTCAAACTTTCCTTTCTTTTCATGATTTTGGAGGTTCTTAATATTGTGCTGCAGGACAAGATCACCATACTCAAACTAACGAGGCTTGATCCTTTTGTTGAAATAAAGGTGAAGGTGATTTTGATACATGCAGAGGTGTTCTAGGGAATTGAGGCATCTCTCATCAAGTAGTTCCAACTCTTGCAAGCGGGCAACTCTATATTCTTCTTCGGACAACATATTTTTGAGAGAAATTCTAAGGGAGGGGAGCTCAATTTTGATGGGTAGAATAGACTCAGTACCATAAACAAGGGAAAAGGGGGTGTCTCTTGTGGGGGTTTGAGTGGAGGTGTGATAAGCCCAAAGGGCAGGATTGAGACGAAGTTGCCAATCGTGGCCAGCTTCATTGACTATTTCCTTGAGGATTCTGAGGATGGTTTTATTCACAGCCTCAGCTTGACCATTGCTTTGCGGAAAGTACTTGGAACAGGTTTGGTGTGTAATGCTAAATTTCCTACATAGATATGTGACATCCTTGTTCTTGAATGGTCCTCCATTATCAGTAACAATGTCCATAGGAATGCCATAGCAACATATAAGATAGTTCAAAATAAACTTTGAAATTAGTTTTCCAGTAGTGTAGGTGAGAGGAACAACTTTGAACCACTTGGTAAAGTACTTAGTAGCAGCTAGGATGTATTTATGGCCATTGGAAGAATTAGGGAAAATATAGCCAATGAGGTCGAGACCCCAACATGAAAAAGGCCAAGGGGTGATGGTGGGCTGAAGGGATTGGGATGGAGCATGTATCAAATCATCGTGCTGTTGACAAGGTACACACTTCTTCACATAGTTGTAGGCATCTTTCTCCATAGTAGGCCAGTAATATATGGTGCGTAACAACTTCTTGGCCAAAGTAAGTCCACTAGAGTGAGCCCCACATATTCCTTGATGTGCCTCCTCCAAGGATGTTTGTGCTTCATCAGAATTCAGACACCTTAAAAGAGTTCTGTAGAAATTCTTTAAGAAAAGGGTATCACCAAGGATTGTGTATCGGGAAGTTTGGCAAATGAAGGTTTTTTGTTTGTTGGGAGTTAAAGTTGTTGGAAATATTCAGGACTAACAGAGTTACTGACAGGGGAGGGGTGAATCAGTAACACTTAAAACTTTAAATTATTTCTGCACTTTTATATTCTTTAGCCATTCATTCATCTAATCTACTGCAATCATGAAAATGTAAACATTCATAACACATAACACAAAGATTGGTAACCCAGAAACCTTCCAAATAGAAAGTAAAACTGGGGTGGGGATGGTACCCACAAAACTTTGGTACTGCAGTATAAAGTTGGCCGGTTAAGGCTTACAATGATCACTTCTGATGATCTGCCCTGTTAGAAGCAATTTGGACTGCTAGGTCCACCTTGAAGAGTCTGTGAACAAGTTCAATGAGGACTCATCAGGAGAAGAGAAACTGGTAGAGAGAGCCGAAAAGAAATTTGACAACAAGGTGCTTGAGAACATTTCTCAGCACATAGCAATCAAGCAAGTTGAATTGAC
>MU223225.1:5273851-5289966 GCA_018584345.1 Thuja plicata
GGTTACCAATCTTTGTGTTATGTGTTATGAATGTTTACATTTTCATGATTGCAGTAGATTAGATGAATGAATGGCTAAAGAATATAAAAGTGCAGAAATACTTTAAAGTTTTAAGTGTTACTGATTCACCCCTCCCCTCTCAGTAACTCTGTTAGTCCTGAATATTTCCAACAAAAGTAAGTTGGGTATGTCCATTACAAAGGTAGGAATATACTTCTTGGTACCATGGGGAGTTGGGATCAGCAATTTCCCACACCATTTTGAAATTTGGTTTGTCATAGGCAGGGACCGTAAGATTCTCAACAAGAAACTCACACCATGTGTTATGTTCTAGCATGGTGATCAAGGACCCAATTATTGCCATGGCATCTACTACTTTGTTTTTTGTGTGAGGGACCTATTGGAAGATTAGCTCAGTGAAATGCATTTTGAGATCTTCAACTATATGGCGGTAGGGAAGAAACTTTTCATCCTTTGTTTGATATTCATCTATAACTTGTTTGATAACCAATTGTGAATTACCAAGTGCCAATAAATTGAGAATCTTCCATTGTATGGTTTGCCGGAGTCCAAGTACAAGGGCTTCATATTCTGCAATGTTGTTGGTACAAGGTAATTGTAATTTATAAGATTTAGGGATGAGATCCCCTTTTGGTGTAACAAACAAGGTTCCTATCCCAAATCCTTTCTGAGTGAAGGATCCATCAAAATAAAGCTTCCATGGTGTACTCAGGGCAAGATTAAGGACTGATTCATCTGGAAAATCTGTGATCAAAGGATGTTGACCGTCAACAGGTGCTTCAGCTAACTGATCTGCAATTACTTGTCCTTTGATAGCTTTGTGATCCACATAAACAATGTCAAACTCACTAAGGACCATGACCCATTTCATTGTATGACTAGTAAGAGCAACACGTGCCAGGAGATATTTGAGGGGATCAATTTTGGCAAGAAGATGAATCTTATGATTAAGCATATAATATCATAGTTTTTGTGTACAGAAAACAACAACTAAACATGCCTTCTCAATTAGGGAATAATTCAACTCATAGCCAATAAGAGTCCTACTGAGATCATAGCCAATAAGAGTCCTACTGAGATAGTAAATTTCTCACTCTTTTCTGGTATCATCTAATTGTGCCAGGAGGGCTCCCAACGTGACCTTTGTAGTAGATATGTACAAAATCAGAGGGTGACCAAAAATAGGTGGTACCAACATAGGTGGATTAGCCAGATAGCCTTTCAGTTTATCAAATGCATTTTTACATAAGCAATCCCACTGAAACTTGATATTTTTACACAGGAGATCAGAGAACGGATGCACCTTATCTGCTAGTTGTGACATGAATCTATTGATTGATTGTAGTTTTCCTTATAAACTGCATAATTTCTTCAAGGTTTTGGGTGGTGGCATCTCTAGGATTTCTTTCACTTGATTTGGATCAACTTCTATTCCACGTTGTGACACAATGTATCCCAGCAGGTTACCAGATTGTACTCCAAAAATACACTTCTTAGGATTCAACCTATGCTTATACTTCTCCAATTTCTCAAAAATGGTAGTAAGGATAGGAATATGTGATTCCCTTGTCTTAGATTTTCCTAAAAGATCATCCACATAATCTTCCATGATGACATGTAAAAGGTCATGAAATATGGTAGTCATTGCTCGTTGATAAGTGGCTCTGACATTTTTAATGCCAAAGGGCATCCCCTGATAACAGAAGGTGACCCAAGGCATTGTGAATATGGTTTTGTGTTGGTCCTTTGGTGCTATCCTGATTTGATTGTAACCTAAGAAGCCATCCATAAGTGACAACATTTCATGTCTAGCAGTCAAATCCACTATAAAGTCAATATTTGGGAGTGGAAAATCATCCTTGGGACATGCAAGGTTTAGATCTCTGAAATCAGTGTAGATGTGAATGCCCTCAGCAAGTTTTCCTACTAGTACAATATTGGAAACCCATTCAGGATAATCAATTGGTCTAATTACTTCAGCATCCAGTATTTTCTAAAGCTCTACTTTGACTACCAGTGTGACTTGCGGATGCATCTTGCAAATTTTTTGCTTAACAGGTTTTACACTTGGGCCTATAGCAAGATGATGCATGACAAGATCTGTATCTATCCCGGGCATGTCCTTGTAAGTCCAGAAAAAATTTATTTTATGTTTATGCAAGAATGTTGTCATGTCTTTCTTTTCCTGATCATTGAGAGAAACTGCAATGTAGGTGATGTGTGGATATGTTTTTGTGCCTAGATTGATTGGAATGGTGTCTTCGATAATCATAGAGGACACTTCTAGTTCTAAGGATATAAATGGAAAGCTAGCCTCTCCCTCCTCTAGTGCCTCAAAAAGGTTTTCACTAGAGGGAGTGTCCTTTATTTTATCTTTTTCTTCATCCAAAGGTGCCTGCGAGAGGTTTTCACTAGAGGATGTATTTTCATTTTTTTTTTTAAATTTCTTTTTCATTTTTGTGACTAAGAGAGTTGACTTGGCTATCGAAGTAGGCTTGTTCACTGTAGTGGATCGGATGTTCATAATCTTGTAGATTCTTAATTCCAAAGAGGGCTAAAACTGCCTCATCTGAATCACAAACGTCCAAAGCTGGTGATGAGTCTTGTTGATCCCAGTCAATTAATTCAAGGTTTGTGAGGGGTAGACAAGCGGATGAAAGGTTGGTATGGGTGATAGTGAAGACATGGTGATTTTTGTTTAGGTCATCTTCAACATAGTGGAAAGGTATTTCAAATAACTCTTCCTCAGTGTCTAAATCTGAGGTAGCTAAACAATAATCCCTAGCGAAGTTGTTCTTGGTCTCTACGAAACCCAATCCATGTCCTTTAGGATAGCCAATCTTCTTCTTACCTATTTCATTAGCTCCAAGGCCAGCACCATGATATCCCATGCTTTTGACAATGGGAGTAACCTTAGGATACTTTCCTTTGGGAAAAATTGCAGGTCATTCTTCTTCATCACTATAGAGCCAATCAAGCACATTGTATTCCATGTGTTCCTCTGATAGGGACCCCCAATGTTAAAAAAAAAATTGATTTACAGTGCATAAGCATTTTGTCTTTAGAGGAGGGTTATGGTGATGGTCTTCCATAAGACTTTGGAGACAAAGGGAGTTTCCCAATGCATAGAGCACTTTCAAATTTATACTCTCCCATGCGTTGATTTGTAAAAGTGGCCTTTGATTCAAATGAGGAGGGTTTGTCTTCAATAACCTTGTCTTTAGTAACTTTTTCCTTTCCTTTGGATTGCTTAGCTGGGGTTTCTAATGTCTTTTCTGGAACTGATGGAGTGTTTGAAATAGGGGTTTCTTGATTAGAATATCAACCAAACTCATTCAATGGAAAATAGTTAGATTGTTTGCCTTCCAATCTCTTGCAATATTGAAAGGGCTCAGGATCTCTAGGAATTGTGATTTCTCTATCGTGATGTGGGAACTTTAGATATTGATGATAAGTAGAGGGTACACCTTTGATAGCGTATATCCATGGTCGTCCCAACAAGCTATTATAAGGTAGATCTAGATCCAGCACATGGAAAATAATTTCAATCAAGGCTGAGCCCACTTGTAAGGGTAGTGTGATTAGACCCTTGCTTTCTCATTCTCAATCATCATAGGCCTTTATTGTGATTTGTTTATCTACATCAATGAGGTCCTCAAAAACACTGATATTATGAATCATTTTCAATCTGCAAAAATTCAAGCTAGATCCACCATCTATAAGGATTTGTTTTATTCTTGTGGATTGGATTTTTTGTTCTATATGGAAGGATTTATTATGATGCAAGTTAGGACCATGAAAGTCCTTATTGGTGAAGACAAGATGTTATTGTGTGGCTAAGTTCCCTATCATAGTTTGGAATTGTGCAACATTGATATTCTTAGGGACATGGGATTCATTTAGAGCTTTATCAAGGATTTCTCTGTGAATTGGTGAAGTTGTCAGTAGCTCTAGAATGGATATCTACACAGGCATCTTCCCTAACTAAGCCAATAGGTCATAGTGTGAGGCAGGCCGAGCAGCGGTAGATGGTGCAGCTGGTGGATTTGTAGATGTATAAGGTTTATCAGCAACTTGGACAGTGCTTCTAAATCTACGTGTAGTAGCATTACAATCAATAGATTTGAGGATTATGGTGTTAACATGCATGTCAGCTTCTTCAATGTGGCCACAAAGAGAGTCAAACCCAAAGATATTGTTTTCATTTAGACTCCCACACATTCGATCATGGCCTATGATAATATTGGTAGAATAGTCATACAGGTTCACGTTTTATGCATTGTTTTGATTGTGAGGTGGGAAGGGCTGATTGTAGACTTTGAGTTTTGCATTAGATGAGGATGCATTCTGACCTTCAACTTCAATTTTCCCATCCTCAATGAGATCTTGCACCAAGTGTCTAAGCTTCATGCATTTCTTTGTATCATGCCCCTTGATGCAATGATAATCACAATATTCATTATCTCTATACAAAATAGGTTTAGGTTGGTTCTCATCAAACGATTGAGTATTTGGATAAACGATCATTCCTTGATCCACAAGTTGTTTAAAGATCACATCTAGAGGTTCTGCCAAAGCTGTGAATTGTCACCATTGTCGATTTCCCTTATTATTGTTGTTTTTATTGTTTTTATTGTTGTTGTAATTGTTGCGAGGAAACAGGAATGATTGATTGCATGGTTGTTGATTGTTGTTCTGATTGTGATTGTGATTGTGATTGTTCTGATTCTGATTGTTGTTGCGATTTTGATTTTGGTTCTGATTGTTGTTTTGATTGTTTTGACTATTATTGTTGGATGCTTGGACAGTTTGAACATGCTTGGCATTAGTCACTCCACCATTGACAACTCCTTTGTTTTTACTCCAAAATTTTGGTTTATCATTATTGGAGGGAGTATAATGTTTGATGCTACCTCTTTGCAAAAGGCCATCTTCAATGTCTTTTCCCTTCTTGAGAAGGGTTTCAAAGGTGTCAGGTGAAGCCATTTTCATTTGGAAATACATCTCAGAGATTAAATTCTTTGTGAAGATGTCAATTAAGTGACTATCAGGTATTTTCCATGGCATGTGATTTGCAATATGTCTCCATCGTTGTAGGAAACTAGCAAAAGTTTCTCCATTGTTTTGTTTAGTATTGCACAAATCGCTGAGTGTTGCTTGATTCTCAATGTTATACGAATATTGTCCAACAAATTTCTCTGCAAGATTAGAGAAAGTAGAGATCGACCCATAAGGAAGGGCCATGAACCATTCTAAAGTTGTGCCTCCAAGACTCCTAGTGAAGAGTCTCTTTAAGTAATTCTCATTATAGGCAACTTCTTGACATACAATGTAAAACTCTTTGAAATGTTGTAGAGGACATGTTTCACCTTTGTATTTCTCAAATTTAGGCATCTCAAAGTTTGGTGGGAATGGTTGCATTGTGATAGACTTTTCAAATGGGTAGGGACAAATCTCTTCAAAAGAAAACTCCTTTTTGCCCCCATTTTGTAAGCCTTGTACAATGATTTTGAGCTCATTGAATTGTTGAGTGAAATCTGGAGTATTTCGGGGAATAAATGGTGGTACATAATTTCCTCCTCCTCCAAACTATGTAGCTGAAAATCCCGTGGAGATCATACCAATGGTAGGAGGAGGTATATATTGATAGGCTTGAGATGTATTGGTTGCAGATGTCTTCATTCCTATTGTTTTAAATAGGGATTCCATAGGCAAGGGTATCAAAATCTTCCCTATGTTGTTGAAATTAGTGCTTTCTCCTTGTGTTGTCATCATTTCAGTGTTGTTGTGTGTAGTATTATTTGGCAAAGCACTTAGGATTTGTTGACTTTGTTGTGGTGTTAATTGAGGTACTGATGCATTTGTTGACACAGGTGCTGACGTGGGTACTGATGTGGAAGGTTCACTAACAGGTCCTTTATTGGTGTCACATGATGATTTATCATTGGAAGTAGATGCCATGGCTTCAGTAGTGGCAGTGATGGCTTTGGTGACATTTTGAGTAAGGAGTGTTTCATCAAAGTTAGCAGGTACCGTGACACCATTATGAACAAGATTCAAGAATATTTAAGCATGGTTGTGCATAATGGCCTTCTCAGACATTTCTAAGTTGTATGGATCGCTAAGGATGTCCATCACTTGGGTGGGTCTTTCTTCTTGGTCCACTAGTTCAGTTTCTTCAGGAACTTTCTCATCTTGTACTCAAGTTCCTTGAAAATATTGAGTGGAAAAAGGATTCTCCTCATGGGTAATAGTGTTGAATGTTGTTGGCCTCATGTTTCTAGCTTGGGATCAAGTGACTACCATACAATTGTGGATTTACAAGAATGGAAGACAAGAAGGTGTAAGAAATGAAATAGAGCAAAGATCCTTATTCTGGATTTGATTGGATTGATTGATGTTTGATTAAAGATTGATTGATTGATTGATTGGATTGAGGATTGATTGATTGATTTAAAGGTTTTTGGAACAAAACGTAAGCATGAAAAAACCTTTTGATGATACAAACACCAAAGGATTTGAAGAAATACCTGTTCTACTTGAAGATGGAATTGTGATCTCAAGCAAAATGGGACATTACTAAGGGATTTAAATTACTTGAGATAGACTGATGGTCTACAAGAAATGTTGTGTTTGTTTGAGGATGAAGGTTTGCAATACTTTGATTAAGGTCTTTCAACCTAAAAAGATTGATTTGACTTGATGATTTGATATAATACTCCAAGAGAAGGAAGAATGATGATAGAAGAATGAAATAATTGATCCTAGTTGTATTGTTCAATGGTGAGGAAAGCATTGTTGATAGAATATTTAGCCATGAAGTTGTAGACCTTGTTCTTGTAAATGATTTTATCAATTTTCTCGCGATGCTCAATCTCTTGTTTGGTAGATGTGGTAAGACGTTGATATTCCTTAGATTTGTGAGTGGTTTCCTTCTACTTTCTATAGACTGGAGGCATTGGAAGCTTAACCTTCTTATGTTTCTTGAAAATGGTCATGTCATATGAAAAATCAGATTTTGGTTGAATGACTAAATGATCTATGGAAAATCATTTCAGGATCCTACAAAAGGTCAAAGTTTGAATGTCTCAGCAGATTTGGAATCTCACTATTTTCAAGCAGAGAAGGCCATCTCAGATGCAATTGGTGATCTGCACAGACGACGATCTACATAGATGGTAATCTACACAGATGGTGGATCCAGAGCGGAGACGGCCGACTGTTGCTAAGACAGTGTGTTGAAATTCTAGGCAAATTTTGATCTTCAATCTGATTTTGGGAAAATTTGTTCGATGGCAAGAACTGATTTCAGCACATTCAAACTAGAAAAATAATAGACACACATCTCAAAACAATCCAACAAGGGACAAAGAAACCTTGAGGGATACAAGAAAATGTGACATTGGGAAACATTGATTCAAATTGCAATATCTCATTTGTGTATGTTCAAGTGACTCTTTCAAGCCACTTATGTTTTTACTGGGTTTATCACAACGAAAATAGTTCAAATAGTAGCTACCTTAGGAAATTGGCTTTGCATGAAATATTATAGGCCCATTTCTTGGTAGTCCTTCAGCTCACACAATAGTGTCACACCCGGAAGGGAGCCCATGTTGTTGCCTTTTGCTAGGTATTGTTGTCGTGCTATGAAGATCTCTTTTGCAACACAATACCCTAGGACACACATGATGGGAATCTTGGGGGGAGATTCTTCCCTCCCCTTACACTATAATAAATCACTGTTTAGAGGTGAATCATGTAGGCTACTAAGTTACAGTTGCTAGTAAGGTTTTGTGGCGTCCCCACAATCAGTTTGTACAACATGAGACACTTAAGCCTCTAGTTCAACCATGCCAATATGCTAAGGATATTCACTCAGTATGGACTTCCATTGAACACAACCCGCCTGAGCTTGAAGGGATAAAGAGGAGCTTTATGTTGCACTTTATTTCTATACCGGCTGAAGGGACTACCGATTTGAGGTCATCCTCTAAAGGGGAACTGCACCCTCTAGATAGGCCTCTCTAGAAGCTTGATTAAGCTAAGCTTTCTCTTTACACAAGTTCTACGAAGGTGAGGGGAGAGGATACGACTATAACTTAATGATAGCATCACTTATATTTTAAGGGATTTAATCTAATTGACCAAATAGCTCAAAATAAGTGTTGAAAAAAACTTCTTCAAACACACCAAGAAGAATTCATTCCAAATTGAACCTAATTATAACAACTATGTGTTTTCTATCTAAACAAAGTACACAATAGTATGGTTAAGCATGCAAGTTCAATTCTTTTCCCACACAGCAAAGAGGAAAGCTTGTAAAAGTGTGTAAATTTCTCTTAAGTCATTCAAGATTGATTGAGGTTCATTCCCTTAACATTCAAGATTGAGTGAGGTAAATTTTCCTTAAGAAACATACATTCGAAGACAAATGTTTAACCATAAAAGTTCATTTCAAGAATCTGTTAAAAAACTTCAGGGAACCTGCACGAAAACCGTTAGTAGTTTTTTTTTCTAAAATGTGAAATGTTGCAAAATATAGTAACCCACAAGAAAATCACGTAGCTGGCGATCCGCGCAGATGGGGGTCTGCACAGATGCTGATCTGTGTAGACGATGATCTGCAGATACAGTTATTCACCTGCACAGACAGCCGAATAAGAAACACAGTTAGATTCTGCTAAAAACCAGACTTAACAGACATAAAAATAAGTTTTTTTAACAATTTGGACAACATTTAACGCTTTAAAGTGTCTTATTGTCAAAAAATAGAGAGTTAAAATACTCAAAACTTGATAAAAAACTGTTTAAACCATAATATAATAAGTCTTCTTCTCAATAGGTGGAGATGGTGATATATAGGCCTAGATGATCGAGAACTGCAGACGGCCAAGAAGCACAGACGGTGATCTACGGAGACAGCGACTCTAGAGTAGAGACAGGTCTATGTGAAAATTTCTAGAACCACAGAAAAAATGCAAAATCTATAAAAAATGTTAGAAAATTAGGGATGTGCGTCCCACCAAGCATGCCAAAATGTATGTGATAAAAGTATCCTATCAAGAACAACACTTAAAACATGCAAACGTTAGAGGTTAGTCATTAACGCAAGATTCAAAAGCTAAACATGTTCAAATATATTCTAAGACAAGAACTAACACCACAACCTCCGATGAGCCAAAGAAGGGCACCCAATACCTTGTTGATTTTCTCTTAGAAATTATTATGGGTGTGCTCTCCCAACACAATAACTTAATCCCACTTGATCCATGGATGAAAACTAAGATGCGAGCTAATGGAATCAAATGAAAAGCTCAAGAAACAAGTATTGAGTACTTGTCTCAAGCTCTCACCATGATGAAGATACAAATAACTACTATTTAGGATGACATGCAAGATCTAAGCTAAGAAAATAGATTCATTCCATTAATCCAAGATGTGATATCTAGATTATCAAAATGAACTAAAGCATAAAACATGAAATGCACTAATAATTTCTAGAGCTAAACTAGCATGATAACAATGCATAAAAGGGAGATTATTTTCTCTTGACAAAGGCCTCTATTTATAGATTTTTTGGAGGAGAGAGAGGGCTTGGATGAGGTGGAGCTCATATGGCATCCACATAGGTGCCACATGAGGGACACATAAGCCATGCAAGAGGCCCACTTTGCTCACACATGTGTGAGTAGCTTTGGATGTGATGGGTCAAAGTGTACTTAAAGTACACATGTGAAGGATATTGTAAGAGGTGTAAGAGATTTGGGCCAATAGAACACTTTTAGAAAGTGTAAG
This sequence comes from Thuja plicata, assembly GCA_018584345.1. Lineage (NCBI taxonomy): Eukaryota > Viridiplantae > Streptophyta > Pinopsida > Cupressales > Cupressaceae > Thuja > Thuja plicata. The sequence goes on from MU223225.1 coordinate 5,283,668, forward strand.
AAGGTGTCATCATGGGTGTAAGAAACCTTGCTGGCACCAAATAAGGATTATTTGGAAAAGGTAATTTTTGGAAATTTGCTCACACATGTGTGAGAAAATAATTAGGACTAATATGTGTAGGAATCAAGAAATTAGCCTAATTAACCTTAGTTAATTAGTGAGTAGGTCGATTTTGTGAGAGTTATGTGAGGTAGGGCAGGATCTAGGTTCAAATTAGCTTAATCTAAATTTAAAATTTAGATTAATTTGGTTTAGTAGAATTTAAGTCATGTGGAAGAATAAATAAATTAAAATTTATTTAAAGGGGATTAATGAAGGGGAATGTATTTAAATATAATTTAATACATCAAAGGGGGTAGTATTTAAATTAAATTTAAATACTAGGGAAAGTGAATTACATTTAATTAAATAAAATAGAAGAACATAAAAAATATAATTAATTAATTAAAATTAATTATAATGCGAAGGGAATATTAATTAAATTAATATAAGGATGATTTTAGACTTCTATAGGTGTTTTCATTGATTAAGTTGTTGCTCTTTGGTTCAATTGAATCATTTTTTATTGATTAAGTTGTTCCTTTCAGAAAAGCTTGAATCAGTTATACTAAAGGTTGATTTTTCAGGTTAAAAGTGTTTAATTTTTAGAATTAACTTAATAATTTTCTTAGTGTATGATCTAAGAGTATTTTTACTCTCTGATTTAATTAAATAATTTGTCAAGATTTCTTAAAAATCTTTTCTGGTCTAATCCATTCTCTGGATGTATTCTTTATGGGTGAAGAACAATGTTTATACATATGAAGATTATCATAATGCATTTTAGAACTTCTCTTGGCAGACTGCGTATATTTGAATAGAAGTAATAGTTTATCATTAACCCATTTTTTTCACATTATATGAATTGAATATTTTTGTAAGGGTTTGCATTAAAGCATCTTATTCATGTTAGATGAGTTTAGCATATTCATAATATTCGAATAACTTTTGCTAACTCCTTTTAGGTTTTGATGTTTTTCTTATGTTATTTTGTTTTACATAAACTTGTAGTTAGACTTGAATTCTGTGATTATTAATTAAATATTTATATTTGAATTTATTTTGATTATTAAATTTAATTTTATTATAGATTTATGTATTATTAGATTAAAATTAGTTGTTTCATATGGGTATTCATTATGGTTTGATATCTCACTAATAAATGGATATCAATTATAAATGTATGGACATGTATGTGCTCTTTAAAACTGATTATTTTTTCTAGTTGAGCTCATTTTTAGAATGTTTAACAATTTGAGAATGTTCAAAAATTTTATTAGCAATTTTAGAATGATTGTGTTTCATTTTAGACCTTGCAACCATTCTTTTGTAGAATTGGAGTGGACATACTTTATAAAATTTTATATTTTAATTCATGGTTTTACTTTAGTATTAAAAAAAATAAAACCATATTTAAAATGACAAGAAAAAATCAAATACTTTCCTCAAAAGTAATAATCCCTACTTTCTAGGGCTGAAGATTTGAGTGGGTGAAAAGGGTGAGGGGAAATAAATTACCCCACCACCTTAGAATTTTTTCTTGCCTCTTGTCAATTATATACAATTTTAAATTCTTATCAATAATATTTTTCAATTTTTAAAGAAGCCCCCCTCTATAGAACCACACCCTAACCACACTAAAAAAACTTTTTTAGGTGATCTCACACTTATGTTACATTTTTTTGTGAACATCCTTATGCTTTTAACATTCTTACACCTTTTGAACATCCTTATATTTTCTTTAGTTTAACTAAACATAGGTTTTTTACCATATATCAATTTTCCTGTTTAACACTTATGGAAAAATAGTAAGCTAAGTAAATATATCTTTGCACTAAGTAGATGTAATGTTTTAGAAAAAAGAAAGTAAATGGATTTCAATACAAAAAGAACAAGTTATGAGTGTGTAAGGAACCCATGTCTAAATTATTGTTTTTTATTATGGTAAAAATAGGTTTTTACGGAACCCAAATCCCTTTAACAATAATTCTTAAATCTAAATAGAGATAATCCAAACAAGAATTTATGAGAGAAACATAGATGCCAAAAGATACAACAACATACAACCAAAATAAAAGTGTTAGCAAAAAACAAGTAAACAACCAAGAAAGAAACTGAAGAACAAAGGAAGGCCTGAGCCAAGTTCATTAGAGTTTCTACAACCTCTGACTCAAGTTGGCTATGTTAAACTCTACCTTATTTAGGTCATGTATTTCTTGGGGCAATTTTATTTCTTTCCTCTTTAAGTTTCCTTTGGTAATCTTTCTAGGACCATATACTTCCTCTTGGTCTTTCTCTATTTCTATTTCTAGATCCACCATATTCTTATCCAAATACATATTTTCAAGGTTAACCACATTGGTATTCATGCTATCAATAATGGTTTTAACGACCTTATGACTAATAGTCAATATGGACTAAAGGTTATCCTAAGTTTCATCAATTTATCCTCCATCCTTGCAATTATATATTGATAATCCTTCTTCATCTTATCAATAGCATCCACCATATTTTGAAGACAATCAACAATTGACTACTTCTCTTCCATTGTCCAACTCTTGGGTGGTCTTCTCTTACCACTCACCATTAGCATAAACTACAATATCCACTTGATCTTATCTGCTGTTAATGGACTTCTATTTAAGCTTGTCATCTATGACTTCAAATAAAATCCATTTAATGAATCTAGAGAAATAAACAATCTCATTACGAGAAACTAAAAGAATATACTCAAGAACCCTGTTTTCATGTTTCGGGTTTCAGGACCCCTATAAAACCTATTTTAATTAATAAAAAACTAAAAGAATATCTTCAAGAAATTCCTTATCAAGATTCATGTAATGGTAATCCTCATTATTTTCATTCAAAAAAATAGGATGATCATCCTTATTAGTTTGAGGAATAGAAGAAGAGTCATTTGTCATTGGGAAATTGAACCCTCCATTTGAGACGAACTAAAAATATTCATGTGATTTATTTCCCTTTGTTAGTAGCTAAACTCTTTTCTTTCTTACTTTTCTTACCCTTTCCAGAGGTAGGGGAAAAATAGTCCTCTTTCCCCTTAGGTTTCTTCTTATATTGTTAGGGGAGGGTTTTAGATTTTGTTTATTAATTTTTTTGGTCTACCCTATTTCAAAGTCAAAGACCCCCATCTCCATATTACACTATTCATCCTTCAAACTTCTCATTCTCATATCTTCTTCGTCCTCATTAGACACCGAGGTGGGGGAAGTATTGGGAGATTAGGGAAGGTATTTTAAATGCTCATAAGTTAAAGAGAGAAGACTCTTATTAAGGATGGGGTTTTTTTTTAGATTCTTCTTATGATTCCTAATACTAGCATTTAAGAAAGACAACAAATAAAAAAGAATATTGATTTTTTCATGGTATCTGAAATGGTTTAGAAGGACAAAGTGGTGGTTGAAATATTTTAGAAACCTCCCATCTAGAGTAACATATTGCATAACCACCTTCAAGACATCCCTCAAAATAAAATTAATTTGGGCTATTTTATAGCTTCTTTTAGAGCCCTTAACACAATACGAGGACCATATCTCACAAATTGACCAATGCAGTTTGCTGAATTTTGGATATGTTGGTGAAAACAAATTTTGAAGAATCTCACTAGAGAGATTGGAGAGAAAGTGTGGGGCTCAAAAATTATGATGGATTGTGTATGGGTCTATGTGAAATTATTGAAAGCAGCTTTCATCAAAGATATATATTAATTTGTTATGATCATGGTCAAGCATTAACAAAGAAGTAAGTATTCAAGGAAGGGTGTAGCTTTCTATAAAGAAAGAATTAATTGTAGAATATCACCTCTCTTGGAGCAATCAAGTCATTTCACAAGAAGACATGGGAATCGTTCAATGATATAAGAGTGGGAATTCTACACTGTGGGGGGAATAATAACCAATGTTACATTCCCATTTGAACCATCGTTAGTGGGAGATGATTCAAAGGGGAGATGTCTCTCAAATAATATGAGAAGGTGTTTTTGATTTGATATTTATGGACCTTAATTGAAGCAAATTATGTTGATGCACATATAAGTATTTATTATCCTTTAGTATTACTTTTATCTACTCTTTGTTGTCTCTCTCTTTCTCTCTTATCTTTATTTTTATACGTACTATAAGAGCTAATTTCCTTGATCTTTTCTAGCGAGGCTCTTGCATGAAAATAAGATTGATATTAGATTTAGAGGGAGTCTGACACTTTAGAGATAAATTTGGATGAGGATCTCAGAAGATTGAAATTAGATTCAGAGGGCGTCTGATATTTTATCTTAATCAACTTGGATGAAAATATCAATAGATTGATATCTTGTCAATTAGTTCTTCTCTGTGAGAGAATTTCAAGGTGAAATCCCTTGTTTCCACTCTCTAGACTGAGGCATGGTGGATGTCATGTGTACGAATCCATGTTTTTAATGGGCCTACCCCCTATGTACATCATGATGAGGTGACGACTTCCAAATGCTTATCACTTGTATTTATAAGAGTTATTGAAAGTTGATGATATTATGTAATAACTTGACCTTTTATGGTCATAGACGGCGTGTGATGGATGAAACATATAAAAATAGATGATTTCTTACATGGTGGATTCATTTAATCAAATAAATGTCTGACCTTCTATTGTCATAGCAATTGTGTGATGGCTGAAATAGATCACAAAATGTCTGACCTTCTATTGTGATAGAGATTGTGTGATGGCTGAACAGATCACAACAGATGATTTCCTGCATGGTGGATTAAGTTCCTTAAATAGACCATTGACCTTGTATTGTGATAGACATCATTTGATTGCTAAAATAGATAACAATAGATGATTTCATGCATGGTGGATTCAGTTTCTTCAACAGACCATTGACCTTCTATTGTGATAGACATCTTGTGATGGTTGAAACATATTACAATAGATGATTTCCTCCATGGTGGATTCAGTTCCTTAAACAGACCAATGACCTTCTAGTCTGATAGACATCATGTGATTTCTGAAATAGATTGCACTCAATGACTTCTTGCATGGTGGATTCAGTTCCTTAAACCAACCAATGACCTTCTATTATGATAGAAATAGTGTGACGGCTGAAATAGATCACAATAGAAGATATCTTGCATGGTGTATTTAGTTCCTTAAACAAACCATTGACCTTCTATTGTGATAGACATCATGTGATGGATGAAACAGATCATAATAGATGATTTCTTGCATGGTGGATTCAGTTCATTTAACATACCATTGAATTTCTATTATGATATACATAGTTTGATGGCTGAAAAAAATCACTGAGATGATGCCTTACATTAAGGATACATTGCCTATGGAAATTTTTGAATTATAGTGAATATCATGATACTTTATATTCTTGGTCAGATATCATGATGAGGTGATGTCTTCTCTCTTAAAAGTAATTGATCTTTTGTGCATTGTATTTTTATGAATTTTATCTTCCCTAGCTAAAAGGGAGTGTTGATGTTTTGTGTAGCTATGGTGAGGGTCATAAGCATTGACACAGGAGACTACTACACATTTTGTTTGATCATCCTCCCTAGCTGAGAGGGACTGTTAATGTTTGTAACTTCCATCGTATGATCATTTAGAATACATATAATATATGTTGATAATATATTATTCTTAATGATAGGAAATTTAATATTCAATATTAATCTAATATGTTATATTAAATTAATAATTGATTAATGAAATATTATAAGATTAATTAAAATATAATTAATGGGAAGAGGCATGTCCTTTTAAGGACATGCATCTCTCTCTCTCTCTCTCTCTCTCTCTCTCTCTCTCTCTCTCTCTCTCTCTCTCTCTCTCTCTCTCTCTCTCTCTCTCTCAGTGATTTTTTTAGTGGCTAATATTCGCCAATTGGCTAATTTTTGAATTTTGAGAATCTAAATTTGGCTAATAATTCAAGATTTAAGGTGACCTAAATCGCCAAACTTTTATAAAATTTTATTCTAGAAAGATTTAAATCGCCAAATAATTTATTTTATTAAAAATTTGAACTCAAATATTCGCCTAATATTTGATAGATGGTTAGATTCAATTCGCCTAAATTTTATCAGTTATTATAGAAATCTAAATTAATTCACTAATAATGTATCATAATTGTTAGTTATAGTAGGGTTGTGTCACCAATGTTAGTTGTCATTATTGATTTTAAATATAATCTAGTGATCTTCATTATATTCCATGAGGCAAAAATGTTACTATCTTATTTGTAATTCTTATTGGGG
>MU223225.1:5290016-5302014 GCA_018584345.1 Thuja plicata
TGCAATGAGGATTATTTGATTATATTTTAAATAAATGGTAGCAACTAGATACTATAGAGTCCCCTTAAACCCATAAAATATTTTCATAGTTAGCCTAATAATTTTCTATAAGAACTCTTTTTCTTTATATATAATTATTTTCCATGGTCATTAATGAAATTTTGGTTATTGCTTGAGATTCGCCAATATTTTCTACGAAAAAATTGTGATTAAAAAATATTCGCCAATACAAATAATTTGTTTTCTCAAAAAATTGAGAGATTCGCCAATATGAATTAATTTTTTTAAAAATCAAATGAAAGATTTGCCAGGATTTTATATATTTTTCTAGAGGGGGGTTTCTTAAAGTTATCTCTCTCTCTCTCTCTCTCTCTCTCTCTCTCTCTCTCTCTCTCTCTCTCTCTCTCTCTCTCTCTCTCTCTCTCTATCTATCTATCTATCTATCTATCTATCTATCTATCTATATATATATATAATAATAATAATAATAATAATAATAACAAAAAATTATCATTATATTAATCTCAGTAAAAATGAATAGATATGTCCCATGTCTCTCCTAGCCTCATTCCCAATATAAATGAAAGAGAGATTGTTTCATTTGGAAAACACATAAAACATAGAATTCTATTACTTTTGTAGCTATCCTAAATCTTAACAATGCCACCTTTATGCCACCATCTTGAACTACACTCCAAATAATAATGGCAATAAATTTGTGAGTTGTCATTTTCATTATTATCCAATATGAGATTTATTGACCCTCTCATAAGCTCTGTCACATGTCTCTCCTAGATTCATTACAAATATAAATGAGAGAGATATTGTTGCATTTGGAAAACACATACAACATAGAGTGCTATTACATTTGTAGCTATCCTAAATCTTAACAATGCCACCTTTATGCCACCATCTTGAACTACACTCCAAGTAATAATGGGAATAAATTTGTGAGTTGTCATTTTCATTATTATCCAATATGAGATTTATTGACCCTCTCATAAGATCCATCACATGTCTCTCCTAGCCTCATTCCCAATATAAATGAAAGAGAGATCATTGCATTTGAAAAACACATACAACATAGAGTGTTATTACGTTTGCAGCTATACTAAATCTTAACAATTCCACCTTTATGCCACCATCTTGAACTACACTCCAAATAAGAATGAGAATAAATTGTAGAGTTGTCATTTCCATAATTATGAAATATGAGATTTTTTGACCCTCTCATGAGATCCATCCTATGTCTGCCATTCTCTGAAATCATTATCCAACTTGTCTCCCCTTTTCTAAATAATACAATGCTTAACACAAACCCCTTCATTTTTCAAAAAAAATAGCAACATGGTTGGCTTCATGATAGACATGGGATATATAAGCTTCATCATAGGATTTTAAAACATCATTAGATTTTTGAATCCAACTATAAATTATCCAAGATGGTTTATAAACCCCTGTGAGACATTGGATTATGTTTTTATTGTCTTATTTAAGGAAATATCTCTTGCAATTAAGAATATGAGCCCTCCTTAAAGCATAATAGGCCCATATGCCTTCAACATGGTGGTTAGTCTAGCTACCAAAGGGGAGTACCACTGAAAAAACAAGGTTTCCATTCTAATCCCTTATCACACCCCCACACCCTTTTTCCCTAGGGTTATCCTTAGTTTCCCCATATACTAATCTTTAACCCATCCAAGAGGAGGAAAAGTCCACACAATACCATGTATTGGTTTCTTGGCAGGGTTTAAGGAAAAAGGCAATGTTCATTTTAATCCACCAAGAGGTAGAAACCTATTAGTCATAGTCTAGAAATATTTTCTTCTCTTCATTTGCGTGATCACAATAGAGACAATTAAATTTCTGCACTAGAGCCCTACAAGTATTCTCAAACACTATATTCGCTAGAAGAGAAGTTTTAATGAAGATCCTGTTGTTGCATTCATTCTAGATCCTTTAGGCCAAATGAGGGAAAACATAGGACCATAGAAACTTCAAAGTCTTATTAGAAGAGGGAGATTTTGATTGAACATATAATTCTTAAATGGATTTAGGAAAAACCCAAGAAAGATTCCAAAGATGCAACACTTTATTCTATATATCAATGATATAGGAGCAATGAATAAAAAGATGAGACACATTCTTAGTATTCAAATAATAGAGATAAAATGTATTGAGAAAATGAAAACCCTTCTTGTACAAATTATCAGTAGTTATAAATTTATTTTGAAGAAAAATCTAGGCAAAAGTATTAATTTTGGGGATAAGATTTTTCACCCAAGCTTTGGCCCACAAAGGTGGAGTGGAATTAGACCGTGATAGAAAATAAACCATAGAGGACACCATAAAAGACACTAAAGAAGACACTTTCCAAACCAACCTATCCTAAATATTATGCTCATATAATAAGATGAAAATGAGGGAAACTTAAATAGAGAGAAATTTGAGCTGATTTGAGACAAATTCACTCATTGACCTTTCATTCAACAATTAACAATATACTATCTAAAACTAGAAAATTTAAGCTAATTTGAGTGAGTTTTCCAAACAAATCCTTTTGCTGCCACATCCACTTCCTTAACAACATTATTCCATAATGTAGATCTATGTGGAAGTTGTTGAGTTTCCAATAAACCATCAAAAGAATTGATACTATGTAAATATATAGTATGCCAAATGGAATTCCATTCCCATCTATCTGAAAAGGCCCTCCAAATCTTGTTTTCTAGAAGAGATTTGTTAAATGTTTTGGTGTTCCTTAATCCAAGACCCCCGAATTTTTTTTTGTTTACAAACAAAATCCCAAGATATTAATAAAATTCTCTTGTTATCCTCTACCATTGACCACAAGAAGCATTTTCAAATTTTCACAATGGTATTAGAAAATTTTGAGGGAATCTTAAATAGACTAAGAGACATAAACTGGGTAGGGAAGTAAGCTTAACCCTACGGTTGTGTAGATTTTCTTGTTTACAGTCTGTGGAACCTCCACTGGGTGCACTAGTGAGGCCAGGCTTCGTAGTGATTGGCTGAATCTAGTAACAGTTGTGGTGTCATTGTAGGCTGGAAGCTGGGGAAGGATTGGGGTGGCGGATTATGAAGAGCCCATGTAGTTTACAATGGCGGTTGTGGTGGTGTTATCAAAGTTTCATGTTTTTTGTGAGGTGTATGCTCTGGCAGCCGTGTAGTATTTCCCTAGTGCTTGATTGGATGTGAGGAGAACATCTGTAGTCTAGCCTGGGCTTATCATCACCACATATGTTGTGTAGGGTTTTGTGTAGGAAGAGTCCGTAGAGACAACTATGAATGTGTGTGATGCTATCTTGAAAAATAGGTGGTCATTGAGTGCAGCATTGACGATACATAAGAGGTAAGTTCGGCCCTGTTGCTCAAGCAGATTGAATGTTCCTGCATAATAAATAATAGGTATTATTTCCTATTCCTCGCTAAATTACCTGTCATTATTTTTTGGGTTACCTCATGGGTATCCCGTGATACATTTTAGTGTTCTACAGAGATGATGCGCATGTGGCTCGCTTACAAATTATGTGTATTAAATTTAACGAGGACTCAAACCAAGACCAATGGGAGACAAACCCACGGCCCAAGACAACTCTAATATTCATCTAGACTAGGTCAAATGATTGTTAGCTGACTTTGTGAAGAAAATATTTTATAACTGGTGTCCAACAAGGATAGAGATCACCTGGCTGACCATTGATGGTAAATGCATCAGATAAATTGGGTGCACCACCTATAGGAAATGCTAGATGTTCAACTTCATCGGCATCAACATTCCACCACTCCCCTATTTAAATAAAAAGTCATGAAATTAGGGTTTTAAAAGAATAGGTATGAAACCTCATTTGAAAAGTCACCAAATTAATAAATGAATAAAATATCATAAGTGAGTCATGGATAAATGGATAAAATATATGAGATATCAATTGTGTAAATGCTCCAAAAATGAATGCATGAATCCAAAATTATTTTAAAATACCAAGCTGAAACGTTCCCCTTTTTAAATATAAACAATGTGTCAATAAACATGAAATATAAGATAGGAAAATTAAAACATTATATATCTTTAAAATTAAGATAAAACATAAGACTTCAATAACAAATATAATTTAAATTTTAGAAAAGCATAGTGTATTAGTTTTTTTATTATATTAAGTAGAGAGAGACCCCCAACTTCTTACAATTCAATCACAAACTATTATGCAATAAAACTTCAATAACAAATATAATTTAAATTTTAGAAAAGCACAGTTAGTATTTTCTATTATATTAGGTAGAGAAAGACCACCCCCCCCCCCCAACTTCTTACAATTCAATCACAAACAATTATGCAAAAACCAAAGAAACCAAGACTTCGAGAGTAAATTCATGTAATAGTGAATTATAGGAACTTAAACTAAACTATTAAGGGTTAAACAATCTTCATGTCAACCGATGTGCCACTTCATGTTAACTGACACATGGGAAACATTGTGTTCTATAAAAAATGTTGTAGATTTTTTATAGACTCACATTGCAATCATTCACTAAACAATCTTGTGCAGACTTTATATAGAGGTTTCTTACAGAGCTAAACTCTAATTTCTACTCGGAGTTTCTATTGTAGGCAATAATTATTGATGGAAGAGCAAGGAAAGGTGAAATTTTTGATGTCAAACATGGTGCAGACTGAGGTGGACTATGATTTTTCTTTGCAGATGGAGACTGTGAAAATGTTTTATACAACTCACAGGTAGGGACACCGTTATGCCTCTACATAATATTTCTGATGCAATGTTATCAAAGGCTATTCAATACATCAAATATCATTTGGAATCCAAACAATCTGGTAAGTCAAAGGAAGACGTGAAAAATTGGGATAGGTAGTTTGTGGTTGTTGATCAACCAACACTCTTCAGTCTTATTATGGTATATTTTTACATTTTATACATAGTTTGCTTTGTACTTCTTCTTGAATTTCTTAGTTGCACCTTCTACATTTGTTTGTTTGTTTGTTTATTTATGTGGGTTGTGTAGGCTTCAAATTACTTGACCATAAATGAGCTTTTTGAATTCTTATGTGAGACTGTGGCTAACAAGATTAGATATTTATCACATGAGCAACTTCAGGTGTTATTTGACATAAGAAATGAGTATACCCAAGAAGAGGCAGAAAAAATTAGGAGTGAAAATGCATGGGAATATGATTGAATACTTTATAAGGATAGATTAGTACTATAACTCTGATTTTTCACTTGGTGTTTTCATTGATTATGTTGTTTCTCTTTGGTTCAATTGAGTAATTTTAATTGATTAAGTTGGTCTTTTCAGAATGACTCAAATCAGTTATACTAAAGGTTTGTTTTTAGGTTAAAAGTGTTTAATATGTAGAATTAACTTAATATTTTTCTTAGTGGATGATCTAAGACCATCGTTACTCTCTGATTTAATTAAATAATTTGTCCAAATTTCTTAAAAATCTTTGCTGGTCTAATCCATTCTCTGGATCTATTCTTTATGGGTGAAGAACTGTGTTTATATAGATGAAGATTATCATGATGCATATTAGAACTTCTCTTGGTAGGCTGTGTGTATTTGAATAGAAGTAATAGTTTAGCATTAAAGAATATTATTCATGTTAGAGGAGTTTAGCATATTCATAATTTTCAAATAACTTTTTCTATCTACTTTAAGGTTTTGATGTTTTTCATGTTTGATGTTTATGATGCTTGGTTTCTGCAATATCTATAAATTTTATTAATGTCGAGTTCTTATGTTGGCTTTTTTTTTACATAGAATTGTAGTTAGAGTTGAATTCTATGATTATTAAATAAATATTTATATTTGAATTCATTTTGATAATTAAATTTGATTTTATTATAGATTAATATTTTATTAGATCAAGATTCCTTGTTACATATGGGTACTCATTATGATTGTGCATCTCACTAATAAATGGATACCAACATGTATGTTTTCTTTAAAATCGAGTACTTTTATTTCTGGATAAGCTCATTTTTAGAATGTTTATCAATTTTACAATGAATGTGTTTCATTTTAGACATTGCAACAATTATTTTGTAGAATGGGAGTGGACATACTCTATAAAATTTTAAATATAATTCATGGTTTTCCTTTAATTTTAGACTTAGAAGATTTACTTTAATATTCAAAAAAATAAACTCATATATAAAATGACAAGAAAAAAACAAATCTTTTCTAAAAGTAAGAATCCCTACTTTCTATGTAGTTGCAAATTTTGTTGATCTTTTTGTAGGAATGACTCTCTGCTGGTTTCTTTGGAATCAATTTTCTGTGCAATTGCAAATTTTGTATCATGTAAAGGGTTATCTGCTACATAGTTCTCTCTCTCTATAGACTAGGCTACACGGTGGTTTTTGAAAGGAAGCGGTTTTTGAGTTCTTCCATGGGATACTACTTTTTGATTAATTTTGTAATTTGCCTTAGGGTTTTTTGTTCACCCACGGGCCTCTATATTTTCTTCAGCTGTAACTTGCCTAAGGGCTTAGTTGTAAATACCGAAGGGTTTATTCTATAGTTTAGGTTTAGGGAAGCATAGTAGTTTTTTTTCATACTATTGTAATTAGCCACGACTAGCATGAATCAGTATAATTCAATTTATATACGAGCAATGATCGTAGTTTTTCTTTCTGGTTATTTTCTCCTTGAGGTCTTTGAACCAGTTTATTATTATTAATAATATATCCAGTGGATCTGCCACCTTTTAAAAAAAAAAAAAAAGAATCCCTACTTTCTAGGGCTGCAGATTTGAGTGGGTGAAAAGGGTGAGGGGCTAGAAATTACGCCACAATGTTAGACTGTTTTCTTGCCTTGTCAATTATATAAAATTTTAAATTCTTATAAATGTTTTTTATTTATTTATTTAGTTATCTAAATTGAATATTTTATGAAAAATTAGTGAGACTACTAGCTTCCATAAATTGTGAAGCTTAAAATTTTAAGCATGAATTCCATTACAAAGTTCATAAAACCTCTCACTTAAAATAATCCTAAAAATACCCTCCTAAAAATACCCAGTAGATTTTTAAGGAAGGTGAATTTTTAAGGAAGCACCCCTCTATAGGACCACACCCTGCGGACACTAAACAAACTTTTTTAGGTGATAACATCCATAGGTTTTTCACCATATATCAATTTTCTTATTCAAAACTTATGGAAAAATAACTTAAGCTAGGTAAATATATCTTTGCACTAGGTAGATGCTCTATTTTAGAAAAAAAGAAAGCAAATGAATCTTTATAGAAAAAGAACAAGTTATGAGTGTGTAAGGGAACCCATGTCTAAATTATAGTTTTTTATTATGGTAAAAATAGGTTTTTAAGGGATCTACCTCCCTTTAATAATAATTCTTAAGTCTAAATAGAGATAATCCAAACAAGAAAATACCATAGAACCATAGCTTCCAAAAGATATAATAACATACAACTAAAAGAAAAGAGTTATAAAATAACAAGGAAAGAAATTGAACAATAGAGGAAGGCCTAAAACATGTTCTTTAGACGTCCTGTATATCTTGGGGCAATTTTCCTTCTTTCCTCTTTAAGTTCCCTTTGGTACTCTTTCTAGGACCATATACTTCGCCTTTCTCTTTTTCTATTTCTAGATCCACCACATTCTTATCCAAATACATTTTCCAAGGTTAACCACCATTGTGTTCATGATATAAATAATGGTTTTAATCACCTTATGACTATTATGATGGACTAGGTTATCCTTAATTTCATCAATTTATCCTCCATCCTTGCAATTTTACATTCATGATCCTTCTTCACTTTCTCTATAACATCCACCATCTTTTGAAGACAATCAACAATTGACTACTTCATTTCTATTGTCCAAAATATTTGGGGTGGTCTTCTCCAACCACGCATCCTTACCATCAACTACTATATCACTTGATCTTAATTACTGCTAATGGACTTTTGTAAGTTTGTTTCTTTGACTTCATAGAAAATCCATTTAATAAATCTAGAAAAATAAACAATCACATTGCGAGCAAGTCCAAGAATATTTTTAGGACATTCCTTATCAAGCTTCATGTAATGGGAATCCTCATTATGGTCATTAGGTAAAATAGGATGACCATCCTTATTAGTTTGAGGAATAGAAGAAGAGGATTCATTCGTCATAGGGGAATTAAACACTCTATCCTAGACCAACTAAAAATCTTCCTCTGATTTATTTCCTTGTGTTAGTAGCTAAATTCTTCCTTTTGTCACTTTTCTTACCCTTCCTAGAGGTAGGGAAAAAGAGTCCTCTTTTCCCTTAGGTTTCTTCTTATTGTTAGGTGAGGGTTTCAAATTTTTTTTATTAAATTTTTTGTTCTACCCTAGCTCAAACTTAGAGTCCCCCATCTCCATATTCCACGCTTCATCATCTGAACTTCTCAAGCTCATATCCTCTTCATATTCATTAGATATCATGGTGGGGAAAGTATTGGAAGAGTAGGGAAGGACTTTAAAATGTGTATAAATTAAAGAGAGCATACTCTTATGAAGAATGGTGTTTTTGTTAGGATTCTTCCTATGATTCCTAATACTAGCATTTAGGGAAGCCAACAAATAAAAAAGAATATTGATTTTGTCATGGTACAAAGTGGTGCTTCAAAGTTTTGGTAAACCTCTCATCTAGAGTAACGTATTTCATAACCACCTTGTACATTTGTTTGTTAGTTTCATTATGTATGTGGGTCTTCTTAAATGAGCTTTTCAAATTCTTATGTGAAACTGTTGTTGACAACATTAGATATTTTTCACCTAAGCAACTTCTGGTGTTATTTGACAAAAGAAATGAGTATCTGAGGAAGAGACAAAAAAATTAGGACTGAAAATTAGGAGCGTATGATTGAATACATTATAAGGATAGATTAGTACTATAACTCTGATTTTTCACTGGTTTTTTTCATTGATTAAGTTATTTCTCTTTCATTCAATTAAACAGTTTTTATTGATTAAGTTATTCCTTTTGGAATGACTTTAATCAGTTATGTACTAAAGGTTGATTTTTAGGTTAGAATTATTTATTAAATATAATTAACTTAATTTTTCCTTAGTGTATGATCTAAGAGTATTGTTACTATTGATTTAATTAAATAATTTGAAAAAATTTCTTAAAAATATTTTATGGTCTAATCCATTCTCGGGATCTATTCATTATGGGTGAAGAACAGTGCTTATACAGATGAAGATTATAATGATGCATATTAGAACATCTCTTTGTAGGCTACGTATATTTGAATAAAAGTAATAGTTTATCATTAACCCATTTTTCGAATAAAAGTAATAGTTTATCATGAACCCATTTTTTCCACATTATATGAATTGAAGATTTTTGTAAGGGTTTGCATTAAAGCATCTTATTCATGTCAGACGAGTTTAGCATATTTGTAATATTCAAATAACTTTTTCTATCTACTTTTAGGTTTTGATGTTTTTCATGTTTGATGTTTGGTTTTTGCAATATCTACAAATTTTATTAATGTCAAGTTTTTGTGTTGTTTTATTTTACATAAAATTGTATTTAGAGTAAAATTGTATTTAGAGTTAAATTCTATGATTATTAATTGATATTAAATTTAATTTTATTATAGATTTATGTTTTATTAGATCAAAATTCTTTGTTTTATATGGGTACTCATTATGGTTTGGCATCTCACTAATAAATGGATATCAATTATAAATGTATATTAATTTATGGACATGTATGTGCTCTTTAAAACTAATTAATGTTTTTCTAGATAACCACATTTTGAAATGTTTAACAATTTTAGAATGATTGTGTTTCATTTTAGACCTTGCAACCATTCTTTTATAGAATGTGAGTGGTCATACTTTATAAATTTTAAATTTTTATTCATGATTTTACTTGAATTTTATGACTTAGAGGGTTTTTTTTTGTTTTGGTAAAAAGGAATAGGCCATGAAATATTTTATTAATAATAGTAAAAAGTTTACAAAATTTGTTCAGGTGGGCATATGGGGTTGTAGCCCATACAGATAAATTGATATAGTAATTATATGACTTAGAGGCTTTACTTTAATATTAAAAAAAAACTCATTTAAAATGACAATAAAAAATCAAATATTTTCCTCGCAAGTAACAATCCCTACTTTCTAGGGCTGAGATCGAGTTGGTGAAAAGAGTGAGGGGCTAGAAATTATTTTTTTATTTATTTAGTTATCTAAATTGAATATGTTATGAACAATTAGTGAGACTTAAAAATAATCCTAAAAACACCCAAGCCCCCCTCTATAGGACCATACCCTAAGGATACTAAACAAACTTTGTTAGGTGATATCACACTATTATGTTACATTTTTTTGAAAATCCTTAATTTTTTAAACATTCTTACACTTTTTGAACATCCTTATGAGTGTGTGAGGAAACCCATGTCTAAATCATAGTTTTTTATTATGGTAAAAATAGGTTTTTAAGGGACCAAATCCATTTAACATTAATTCTTAAGTCTAAATAGAGATAATCCAAACAAGAAAATACCATAGAAAAATAACTGCCAAAAGCTACAAGAACATACAACCAAAAGAAAAGGGTTATAAAAAACAAGAAAACAACCAATAAAGTGAAAAAAAGAGGAAGGCTTGAGCCAAGTTCTTTAGGAAACCTCTTCCTTAAGTTGGCTATGTTCAAAACTACCTTCTTGAGGTCCCGTATATCTTGGGGTATTTTTCACGCTTTCCTCTTTATGTTCCCTTTTCTACTCTTTCTTGGACCTGCATATACTTCCTCTTGACCTTTCTCATTTTATATTTCTAGATCCACCACATGCTTATCAAATACATATTTTCAAGGTTAACCACCATGGTGTTCATACTATAAATAATGATTTTAATTACCTTTTGACTAATGGTCATGATGGACTAAAGGTTACCCTTAGTTTTATCAATTTATCCTCCATCCTTGCAATTTTACATTCATAATCCTTCTTCAGCTTCTAAAGATAATCAACAATTGAATACTTCTCTTCCATTGTCCAAAATTCTTTGGTGGTCTTCTCTTACCACTCACCCTTATCACCAACTACAATATCCATTTGATCTTATCTACTACTAATTGACTTATGTTTAAGCCTGTTATCTTTGACTTCATAGAAAACCCATTTAATAATTCTAGAAAATAAACAATCCCATTGCGAGCAACTCTAAGAATATCTTTAGGGTATTCCTTATAAAGCTTCATGTAATGGGAACCCTCATTATGGTCATTTAGAAAAATAGGACGACCATCCTTATATTAGTTGAGGAATAGAAGAAAAGGAGTCATTTTTCATAGGGGAATTTAACCCTCTATCCGGGACCAACTAAAAATCTTCCTGTGTGATTTATTTCCCTTTGTTAGCAGCTAAATTCTTGCCTTTCTAAATTTTATTACCCTTCCATGAGGTAGGGAAATAATAGTCCTCTTACCCCTTAGGTTTCTTCTTATTTTTAGGTGAGGGTTTCACATTTTATTTATTAAATTTTTTGGTCTACCCTAGCTCAAACTTAGAGTCCCCCATCTCCATATTCCACTCTTCATCCTCTGAACTTCGCATGCTCATATCCTCTTCATACTCGTTAGACACCGAGGTGGGGGGAATATTGGAAGAGAAGGGAAGGTCTTTAAAATAACCATGGGTGGTCCCACTTTTTTGAACATCCTAATGTTTGCTGAAATTACACATTTTTAAGAAAATATGATAATTTAAGCCTTGAGAGGTCCCATTTGAAGGAGTAAATAGAAAATGGTTAGATAAAAGCATCTTGGATCAAAATATCTGTAGTATAATCTCTCTACTCCTCACTTACACCTGTAATCTAGTCTCCTTTACACCCATCAAAATGTTAGCAAAAAATCACTTTGACATTAACTTTTTGTGGGATTAAATGAATTCATTTGAAAAACCCAAATACATGATGATAGTACTCAAATAAATATTTCCAATGATATATATATA
>MU223225.1:5302064-5329769 GCA_018584345.1 Thuja plicata
ATATATATATATATATATATATATATATATATATATATATATATATATATATATATATATGGTTTATTATGACTTTGTTTTTTAAGTTTTACTAAACACAGGTTGTGTGACCATTTAGCAACTTCTCTGTTTGAAATTTCTTGAAAAATAGTAAATTAGGAAAATAAATTATGAAAAATATCTAGGAAATAGGTATTTATATTACCTTTATATAAAAATAAAATAAAATTTGATATATACATATAAATTTATAGTAATCCAAATGAACCTTTGTCAAAATTACAGTTATTGTCTCTTCATAACTCAGTAAACTATAAAATATTCAACCACACTGAATGAAACCAATTGTACTCTCTAGATATTTTTGTTACAAAAAAAAACTTCAAAAGAATTATATTCTTATTAATTTTGTAAAAAAAATTTATATTGATCAAAGTAAGTGTCACTCCTAAAAAATGTTGATTTGAGACAAACAACATTTTGAAGAAGGAAAAATGAATGCAAATCAATTCCAAAAAAAAAAAATGAAAAACATATTTAGAAACTAGAAAAAAAATTCTAAAAGTCACTAGTTTACGTCATCTTCAAACTCTTAATGGTTTTTCTGAAATAGGAGTCCGGAAGTGAAAATGTTTTTCAAAATGTTTGTTTCAGTGTCAAATTTGGCCAAAAAATAAGACATAGTTTTGTGGGATCACCCTCATAAATTAAAGAGAGAAGACTCTTATGAAAGATGAGTTTTTTTTTGGATTCTTTGTATGATTCCCAATACTAGCATTTAGGGAAGACACTAAATAAAAAAGAAAATTGATTTTGTCCTGGTACCTGAAATGGTTAAGAAGGACAAAGTAGTGGTTGAAATATTTGATAAACCTCCCATCTAGTGTAACATATTGGATAACCACGTTCAATACATCCCTAAAAAAAAACTTAATTTTGGCCTTTTTATAGCTTCTTTTAGAGACCTTAACCAAATTCTCGTTCTCAATCTCCATTTTTGGAAATTTCTTCACCACTTGATCAAAAAATTTTATCTCTTTAAAATTTTTACATCCATCTATAGAGAGATCACTTATCTCTACTAGAAGGTTCTCCTTAATGGTAAATTTTATCCTAAACACAATGATTTTACCATCCTTGCACCTTGAGGTAAAAACTATAGTAATTTTAGGATCCCATCCATGCAACTTCTCCATATAATGGGTTAAAACTCCTTCTTCAAAATCCTCCATATAGTGGCATTGTTTGTAATTTTCATGGAGTCTATAGGTTTGACCCTCAACCTATCAACCACCATGTTAAAATTAGAATTATAGAACACTGAGGAATTTTACGAAGGGAGGACGATAAGGCCACCTTTCTGTCACCATGTTGAAATACACTCCAAATAATAGTGGCAATAAATTTTTGATTTGTCATGTTTCCATAATTATCCAATATGAGATTTATTGACCCTCCGATGAGCCTCATCATACGTCATCCATTATTTTAAAGAGTTATCCAACTTGTCTCCCCTTTTATGCATAATACAATTCTTAATACAAACCCCTTCATTTGCAAAAAAATAGAAACATGGTTGGCTTCATGACAGAGATGACATATATAATCCTCATCAATGGATTTCAAAAGATCAATAGATTTTTGAATCAAACTATCAATTGTCCAAGAAGGTTTATAAACCCCTTTAAGACATTTGATAATGTTGTTATAGTCTTCTTGAAGACAAAATCACTTGCAGTAAAGAATATCAGCCCTCCTTAAAGCATAATATACATTTATGGCTTCAACAAGGTGGTTATGTTGGAAATAATGGGAAGTATGTATTGAGAGGGGAGGAGGGGAGGGGTGAATCAGTACCTCTAATTTTTTATTTTTTATTTATCTCTTTTAACCTTATTCCTTTATGTAATCAATTGTATTACCAACCATCTTTCTTATACTATCTTTGTGTAAGTTATATCAATTGATAAAATTAACAAACATGTAAACATTCATAGAAGAATTCATGAAAAGTAATGATACATAACACAAGATATGGTAACACAGAAAACCCCTGTTAGAAGGTAAAAAAATGCGGTGGGAATGGCACCCACAAAAACTTCACTATCTGCAGATTGGAAGGGGCCGGTTAAGGCTTACAATTTTGATCACTTTTGATGGTCTACCCCATTAGGAGTATTATTTGGAGACTGGTTAAGGTCTACTCTATTAAGAGCTTTAGCAACACTTTTTAGTGTGCACTCAGTTAAGAGATTTACAAAGGATTGTAAAATCCACCTTTCTTGAAAGGATTTCTTCTATTTTCTACACTTTTTAGAATGTAGACAAAAATACTCATTGACTTGAGTGTATGCAATCTTCAATTTCTTATTACAGATCCATTAAAATCACATGTACAAAGTATCGCCTAATGTGATTGGTTAATACCTTTGTTGCTCGGTAGCCTTGATTCTTGGTTCTTGATAACCAAATTCATCTTTTGTTGTTCTACTTCTTGAAACTCTTAGTCTAATCCATAGATTTTCTTCTTGGGTACTTTCTTCCTCTCATCATTCTAAAATGAATGATTACAAATCTATTTATATAATAGATTGACCTATTTTCATTTCAGGTATTACAAAGATAACTCTATGATCAAAGGTTTACAAATTGACCTTGATCTCCTAGTCTGCATGTTTTTAATCAGTTAGACTGATTAAAATAGTTAAAATTATCTTTCTTGTCCATCAAGGAATTGTTGTAAAGGAAATCAAAACTCTAAATTTAAAACATAACCGTTTTATCTGACTTTGAAGTCATATCCATTTTTATCGAGATATAACTAACTTTCGGTGTTTGATGCTAGGGTTTCTTTGAAAGTATTTTGGTGTTCCTTTTGTGAACTATCCATTGGGTTCCCTTTCTTTTTTGGGTTCTTCTCTTGTCTACTCTTTCAAATTACAGTGTAATTTTCTCATCGGGTTCCTCTTCACCATTTTAAGGTTTTCACTATAAAAGTGTGTCGTCGGGTTTCTCTACACTTTAGCACTTTCGGTCTGAACTGAAATTTTTATTTCAGTATAGTGTGGTTAAAACAAATTTTTTCCCTTTGCATACTAATGGTAAAATTAATGTCTTCGATCTCCCCCTTTTACATTAGTATCATAAACTAATATGTGCAAAATACTAAACTAAGTAGTATGTACACCATGTGTTTACCTTGTCATTTTATGACTGTATACTTTACTTTGTACTATATTCCCTTTTCATCTTATCTTCATATCATTCTCCCTTTACTACTGTACATATCATTTTCCCTTTTTACTATATTTTGTACATATCATTTTCCCCCTTTTTTGATAGTAAGGGAAAAGGTGTATACTTACAACTTATCAAAAATATGGGAATGAGAAGTCTTCATATCCTCCATAATTTTCTCCCATTTCTCCTTTAGGTTCTCAAGAGCCATGTTCTCTAGTGTAATCCTCGCATGCATATCATAGATGTCATCTGCTATAGACATCTCAGGGGTGGCAATTAGTTTCCTTGCCGAAGTCATGTGTTGTTGCAAAAGTGTTAGGTTTGGAAATAGTTGAGCCTGTAGCTCGGTAACCTCATCTCTAAACTATGATTCTACTTCCCAAATTTATTTTCTCAACCTTTTGATTTCTATTATCTTTTCATAATGTAGTTTGATTGCATTGTGATCTGTGGTTAGAGTTTTAGCACTTGCATTTAGATCGGAATCGATCTTTGCAATCTTATCACTAATCTCCTTAGTGAATTTCTCTAAGGTGCACAAATTTTTAATTACTTGGCTAATGCTTTTGAAATGATTGGATCTGATTTATTTGTTAGTTCTGAAAGCTTTACCTTATATTTTCTACCACTTCTTGGCTGATATTTTCAGTTAATTTGTATTGGAACTTTTTCTCTACTCATTCTTCAATGCCTTTTTCTGCATTCACATTTTGAGTTGTGATGGCTTTGATTAGAACAGAAAGTTGATCCTGAATGGGGGCATTGTGATCAACATCAATCTTAGGAACTATCTAGTGTACGATATCTCTTGTATTTTCAAGTACTAGAGAGTCCATGTGCTCTTTTCTAAGCTTTTCTTGTAAAGCTTTTCTTTTAAAAATTTGTCCATATTATTGGAGAGATTCATAATCCAAAGTAGTTGGATCTTAGTTGGGTATCTCGATGATTTTGTCAAGTGTAACTCCTAACTTTCTTTTCTTGGTCTTGTTCTTCTTGTCAGATGCACCTGTATGCAGTACCGAAGGAATTTTTTCTTCTTGGTCTGATGTGCTAGATGAAGGCTTTGGTGGTGTTGTGCCTTTTTCTTGCTGCTCAGGGTTTTCCTATCGGTTGTGTGTGGACATCTCCTCATCAAAATTTAGTGTAACTATAGCATCTCTTTTGGTGTTCTTAGGAGTGGTATCAACTAGCTTATCTTGTTCACCTTTCACTTTTGGAACTTCATTTGTATCTTTCATTTGTGCATCCCTTTCGGTGTGATCTCCATCTTTCGTAAATTTTTATTCTCCACCAATGACTGTTTGTTCATCGGTTGTCTCTTTCTTTTCTTCTTCCCCTATGTCCTCAAGTATGCTTGCATTCTTGTTAGGTGAGTTCTCCTTTTCCAAGATTATATTGATAGCTTGTATCAATAATGGTATTTTTCCTAGTGTGTCTGCCTGTGCAGAATCTATAGTAGTGTCTCATTCCTCAGTTTGGTCTTGGATAACAATGACATATTCATCTTTCTATATCTCATTTGCAGGATCTCCTCTGATAATATCAATCACAGTATTATCCATCCATGTTTCATCTGCAATGTCCATATCCTTGTTGGATTTTGTGTTCAAATATTCTTCATTGACATCCTCATCAGTAATAAGAATATGTTCGAGGCTCTATTTATCCTGATCATCTTTATTTTGTTGCTTGTTGGTAAGAACTATTTTTGGCTCGGGACTTGTATCATTTTTAGGTATATCAAGTATCATTCTCCATTCAACCTCACTCTTCCTTTCTAGCTCAATTATATGTCCTTGAAGAACATGGTAGGATCTTAACTTTGGTGACAACCTTTTGGAGTTTTTATTCATTATTTCTTCAACCTCCTCTATTTTATACTCGGGTGGCATGACATAAACTAGGGCTCTTTCCCTTATCTATTTCTTAGAATGTAATACAAATGTCCATCTTGTCGATAATCTATTCATAAGCTCTTTTGGTACCCTATCTTCCAATTGTATTGGAACATATTTGAATGCACACATCATTGTCATAATTGCATCTTCTATCTTATTTTGGTCCTCGGTGTCTAGAGTTAGCCATTTTTTAATATTGCAATGATTTGTTGTACCTTTTTTGATAATAGAAGCACATTACTCATCAATTGTAGAAGGAAGTGTGTTCTTGACATCTTTCACAAATTTTTCATCCTTTTTGGTATCCTCAGTGTCTTCCCTAGTTCTGAGGAACTTTCTTCTTTTTGTTGGGCCCTTTTTCCCTATTTGAGGATTTCTTTTATATTTCCTAACTTGACCTTTCTTGATCGATGAAGGACTTGCATCCTTTGTTGTCTGACTCCTGGTCCTAGATGCAACAGTGGTCCTTTGTTTCTTTTCTGCTGGTGGTGGTAGTGTATCAGACTCTGTGGATTCTAACTCACTCACCTTCTCAGCTTCACCGACGCATGGCTGACCCTTGGCTTCTTCTGTTTGTTATGTTTCCTCTTCAGTTACCAACAACTTTTTCTTCAAAGTTTTAACTATTTTATCTTTCTTTCTATCAATCTTTTTCACAACTAAGCCAATTTTAATCCTTTCTCTGGCTTCATAAGTTCCAAACTTAGGTTGTGACTTTTCCAATGGTTCATTGATCAATGCTTCATCGACATTGGTTGCTTGATCTATGTTAACCTCATAGTCAAGTGGTGCCAGCCGTGCTGTCCTTGGTACAATTGGCTTGATATAGGTGTAATCAGTGTCCACCATAAAAAATGTCATTCGTGAACTTTTCTACTAATTTCTCTAGAATCCTCATTCTTTTCTAAATTCTTTCTTTGAATCCAACAAAGTATTCATCCATAAGTGATTCAAAATTTTCTCCTAGTGATTTGATGAACTCACTAATTTTTGTGGTCACTGGTATGGTGGTTTCCCATTTGACATTGCTATAGATGGGAAGGATTCTTGACAATACAAAAATATGCACATGTTGAGTGAACCAAACTAATATGAGTTGGACTTTGCAGTCCTGATTGTCTTCATGTTCTCATCTAATTGCTTTAGCAAAATTTCTGACAAATCCAACTGTAGTCCTTTCTTGACAATTGTGTATGTTGTATCTACTGCTCTGGATGTAATACTATTCATCTTTCTAGCTTGAAAGAATTTGTATCCTAAGAAACATGCTCCAAATTGAATTTCAACATCATTGATGGTGGATACCTTTAATCCTCTTCCATCCCATGCTTCTCATGTGTTCTTTTCAATGTCAGCTTCTGGAGGGTACTTTAGTGCCTTTACTTTATCAATTATGGGATAACCAATAATAATGTGTATAACATCCCTATTTATTGGTTTTGGCTCATCCAGCGATATCTTTTGGTCATGCATTCTACTTAGTACTAACAAAATCCATTTGGTTTTGAATTCCTTCAGGAATAGTAGAGAATGTGTGATCCCTTTCACTTCAATGTGCTTATATTCTTATTTTATAGTTCCATCATCATTTCAAATCTTCTTGTAAGCTTTCTCAACTTCCAAGTCTCCTATTTCTACAATCTTGCAGTGTATATATGCTCATACGTCTTCAATGAGTAAAACCCTAGCTGGTATACTGGAAAATGCACTAGCATTGTTGGGTTGTGAAGCAACCTCAGGACATATCTTGTAATGAAGTTCTTCATAGGTTTTATTCTTGATTAGATTAACCTTAGAATTCTTTGTATTCTTGATCTTGGAGGTTTTTGAATTTGATGCCATCATTTTAGAATTTAGGGCTTTTTCTTGTAAATAAAAATAGAGTTATCGATGATTGTTGTTACTTACTTCAACCTACTATGACTGTTGGGAATCTTTCTGAGTGTTGTGAATAGGGTTGGATTCGCTCTACAATCTGGTCACTTCATGTTCTATTTTCTCTCTACTTCTTTTCTCAAGTCACTTTGTGAATAATGAGTTGTCCCATCAACTATTTATAGACTTTTTCCCTAAGTCATGTCAAAAATACTCACCCACTTCTTAGTGTTTGAAAAAGGAATCATTGGGTAGCACACACATTTCATTCTCAGTGAGAACATGATGCTCAGGATAGGTGTCAACTCATTTGATTGTTTACTAACAGATCTCGATGTATGGTGAAGACAACATGTCAACTTTCATGATTACCGATGGATCTCAGTTTACACAAGCAACTTTGCTTTTTATGTGTTAACCGACGATGCTGGGTAAGTATAGAAAACTTAGCTTTTTATGTATACCAATAATTTTTTGTATGCATTAATTGATGAAATTGAATTCATAGAAATGTAACAAGTAATACCAAAGTGCATCTTTAATCTTTCTAGTTTTAAATTTCATCAATGTATAATGGAATTGATACAGAATATAACTTGGTATAGAGTAGTTCCATACTTACTTGTTCTGCTTAGGTGGGGGTGGTGATGTCACTAGATCCATTAGATAAGGTGTCACCATTTACATTTCTCGGTCTAGCTTCATCAGTGTTTGTAGCTTTCCTCCACATTTCATTTTTCATCTTCCTGATGTCTTCAATGGTATTTCCATTGGCAAAGGTACTAGTCTCTGTCACTGGGTCTCTACAATCCTTCTTTAGATGACCAACTTTATGATAGTGTAGACATGTCATTCCAGGGTTATTCTAGCTCTTAGACTATCTCATCCATTGTCTCATGTAGTTTGTAGCTATGTGTTCATATCTTCCACTTGTTATGTAGTTTTCCAATGTGTTGTAATCCCAGACATATGAGTTACTAACTATTTTTGTTTGATAGGTAGTTTCTTTATCTTTAAGATTCCATGCTTGCTTTTTCTTCTTCCAAACTTCAAGAGATGTGTGTCCATGCATTTTTTAAGTAGGACATTATTTGTCCATGTAGGTTTCCTTCTTTGGTTGTTTCACCTCAGATTTACATTCATATGATTTATGTCCTTTCTTGTCACATTTATAAAAAATTCCTATGAATGAAGGTGTGGATTTAGGAATACCTTTCATTTTTCTCCTTCAAACATTTGATGTGCGACCAGGCCTTCCACAATGATTGTATGACTTCTTTCTTGGTCTTGGATTTGTGTAGACATTCTTTGCATCAGCTTGGTTTCATGATTCTTCATTTTCGGTATACCCTAGTCCGGTATTCTTATTGACTCTTCTTTGTCCATCCAGAAAATCATCCATCCTTTTGGTGATTTCTTCATCTCTCTTGATCATAGCTTCTATTCTTTCAATGATTTTTGTGTTCATTCTGTTTGCCTCTTGACTCATAAGAATAATATAATTTGTGATCTCATGATGATGTTCTGTAAGTCTTTGTATTTGTTACTCTTTCTCCTGTAGATTTTTAGTAATCTTACTCATGTCATCAATAGCTAGTGTTCTTTCTTTCTCAACTTGTCTAGCATTTTTCATGACATCAATCATTCTTACCATCTATGCTTCTTGAATGATTTGTAGAGATTTTACTTGTCCATCCATTTGTTGATTGATTCCATTCAGACTTGTGATGCTTTCTTTAGATGTGTCTGATGCTTTGCTAGTTGTAGATCTTGAAGACTCAAATAGATCAGGTATCTACTCTTCATGATAGTCTGTTTCATTATAGTGAGATGCCATAATATTTCTTTCATCCAGCAACTCTTTCATCTTGATTCTAGCTTCTTTATATTGTTCATAGAAGATTTGTATCTATAATTTCTGATTATCAATACTCTTGTCAAGCTTGTACTTCTCCATTGTATGATCTTTTCTCTTAAGTCTTTAAAATTTTCCAAGTAAGAGATCTAGCTCTGATACCAATTGTTGGAAATAATGGGAAGTATGTACTGAGAGGGGAGGGGTGAATCAGTACCTCTAAATTTTTTTTTATCTCTTTTAACCTTATTACTTTATGTAATCAATTGTATTACCAACCATCTATCTTATATTATCTTTGTGTAAGTTATATCAATTCATAAACTTAAGAAACATGTTAACATTCATAGAAGCATTCATGAAATGTTATGACACATAACACAAGATATGGTAACACAAAAAACCCCTGTTAGAAGGTAAAAATTGTGGTGGGGATGGCACCCGTTAAAAACTTCACTATCTACTGATTGGAAGGGGCCGATTAAGGCTTACAATTTTGATCACTTCTGATGATCTACCTTTTGAGGATTATTATGTGGGGACTAGTTAAGGTCTATCGTGTTAAGATCTTTAGCAATACTATTTAGTGTGCACTCGGTTAAGATATTTACAAAGGATTTTTAAATCCACCTTTCTTGAAAGGATTTCTTCTATTTGCTACACTTGTTAGAATGTAGAAAAAAATACACATTGACCTGAGTGTATGCAATCTTCAATTGCTGATTATAGATCCATTAAAATCACATGTACAAAGTGTCACCTAATGTGATTGATTAATACCTATGTTTCTTAGTAGCCTTGATTCTTGGTTTGTGGTAACCAAATTCATCTTTTGCTATTCTGCTTCTTGAAACACTCGGTCTGATCCATATATGTGATTCTTGTCTATATTCTTCCTCTCATCATTCTGAAATGAATTATTACACATCTATTTATATAGTATATTGACCTATTTTAGTTTCATGTATTACAAAGATAACTCTATGATCAAAGGTTTACAACTTGACCTTGATCTCCTAGTCTGCATGTTTTTAATCCATTAGATTAATTAGAACAATTAAAATTATCTTTCTTGTCCCTCAAGAAATGGTTTTAAATCAAATCAAAACTCTAAATATAAAGCATAACTGTTTTATCTGACGTGGAAGTCAGATCCACTTTTCTGAGGATATAACTAACTTTCGGTGTTTGATGCTCGACTTTCTCTAAAATTCTTCCGGTGTTCCTTCTATGAAAATTCCATCAGGTTCCCTTGCTCTATTGAGTTTCTCTCTTGTCCTCTCTTTCGATTTAAAGTGTGATTTTCTCATCGGGTTCCTCTTCTGCATTTTTTATTTGCACTATAAAAGTGTCATTTCAGGTTTCTCTACACTTTAGCACTTTTGGTCTGAACTTAAATTTATCTTTCGGTGTAGTGTGGTTCAAAGAACTATTTTCCCTTTGCATACTAATAGAAAAACTAATGTCTATAGGTTAATCTGGCTACCCAATGGGAGTGCCAGTACAAAACTAAGACTGCCATTCTAATCCCTTATCACTCCCTCATACCCTTGTGACCTAGGGTTATCCTTAGCTACCCCATCAAATTAGCTTTAACCCATCTAGGAGGAGGAAAAAGTGTAGAGAATACCATGTATTGGTTTCTTGACAAGGTTTAAATAAAAATGCAATGTTTATTTTAATCCACGAAGAGGTAGAAACCTAGTACTCATAGTCTAGAAATGTTTTCTTCTCTCCATTCACATGGTCACAATAGAGACAATTAAAGTTCTCCACTATAGCCCTAAAAGTATTCTCAAACACTATATTCTCTAGAAGAGAAGTTTCAATGAATATCCCATTGTTGCATTCCTTCTAGATCCTCTAGGCAAATTGATAAAAAAATATGACCATAGTAACTTTAAAGGATTATTAGAAGATGGAGATTCTCGTTGAACATATAATTCTTAAATGGATTCAGGAAATACACAGGAAAGATTCCAAAGATGCAACACTTTATTCTATATTTTGAAGATATAGGAACAATGAATTAAAATATGAGACATAATCCCATTATTCACATAATAGAGATAACACGTGTTGAGAAGATAAAAACCCCTCTTGCACAAATTATCATTAGTTAAAATTTTATTTTGAAGAAATATCCAGGAAAAAGTATTAATTTTGGGGATAATATTTTTCTCCCAAGCTTTGGCCCACAAAGGTGGAGTGGAATTAGATTGTGATAGAAAAGAAACCATAGAGGACATCGTAAAAGATACTAAAGTAGAAACTTTCCAAAAAAACCTATCCTTAATATTATGCTCATCTAATAAGATGGAATTGAGGGAAAATTAAATAGAGAGAAAATTAAATTGAGCAGTTTTGGGACAAATTCACCTTCCCTTCAATAATCAACAATATACTATCCAAAACTATAAAATTTGAGCTGATTTGAGCCAAATTTTCCAAAAAAATCCTTTCGCTACCACATCCCCTTCCTTAAAAACATTATTCCATAATGTAGATCTATGGGGAAGTTTTTGAGTTTCAAAGAAACCATCAAAAGAATTGATGTACTTGTTAGAATGAATTTAGAATAACTGAGAGGGAAGGGGTGAATCAATTATCCTTAGGTCTAGATGTACCAAATAAAACTTTCTATATTTTAAACATTTTAGATCTACTCAGCAGCAGTAGCATATGTCAACAACTTAATCATGTGATTTACTATTTAATGTAATTAGCTTTTAGAAACATAACAGTAAAACAAACTATAAGCATTTACACAAGTTGACACAAGTATTTAACGTGGAAACCCAATATGGGAAAAACCACCAGTAACATGCTACCAAGTTTCACTCTTCTGAAGTGAGCTCTGTGAGGAGCCAACCCTGTTAAAGGTTACAATAACATACTGTTAGGTGTGACCTGGTTAAAGGATTTAATCACTCTGTCAGGAGTGGCCTTGTTAGAGGACTTAGATCATTCCACCTGAATGTCACCTTGCTTAGAGGATTTATACAAATGACTGATAGGTCAACCTTGTTAAAGGATTTTAACTGATACAATGGTTAGAAATTAATCAAAAGTTGTGATCTGATACATACAACTTACTTTGCAAATTCAGATCCAATTACAGCTCTGATGCTAACTTACTGAGTGGCCTGCATTATCATTTCAATCTTCTGATCTACTTGGAAATCCATCAAGCAATCACACATGCAACTTTCTTCTTTTGTGTTCAGCCTTCTTTGCTAGGTCATGCCAATCAGTAAATCAAATATGCAATCCTCTTGCATACATACATGTACATCAATCCATACATCCACACTCTTCAATGAATAACCCCTTGAGGTTATCATATACCTCTCTGTCTAGGTTAGATAAATCTTTTTCGCTTAATCAAGATCGTAGATCTTAGGTTAGATTAGATCCAACAGATCATTCCATCATTACATTACATTTCTTTCTCCAAAGTAGTCTCTAATTAAATCTTGAATCCCTGCATTAATTATGGTTATCCATACATTAAATGATGTGGATCAATCTTTAATTAACTTTACATATCCCAATAAAATTAACTAAGTTGGCCAGAGATCTCAAATCTTATCATTAATCCAAATACTGCAAGTTGGCCAATATCTGCGATCTACTTGGCAATCATTGTTTCCACTTGGCAATTTCATTGGTGCTCGGCATTGAACAAACTTGCTCGGCACAAGCCAGAATTGCTCGGAACAAAACAGCTAGAAAAACTATCTTTGAAAGATAAATAACTAATTACTTTGCTAGAGTACCAACTGATCAAGTACCCTTTTATTTTCCTTAACTCAACCATTCACTTGGTCTTCTTGTTAAATCTTCTTCATCAATCAATACAGATGGTACTCAAATAGATAACAATAGTCTCACCAGTTAAGGTTTGACATCAATGAAAAAATAACAATTTCTTGCATTATCACTTTCCAACAATCTCCCTCTTTGGCATTGATGGCAAGAAAAAATATTAAAACAATGATTTAACAAGCATAGTTACCACACAATCCAAACAGTCACCTGTGTTCCTCGATATGAAAAAATCTTCATTAATGTCTTTAGCTTCATTCTAATTCTTATTTGTAAAACATTTCTCCCTATGTGTAAGTAATCACATTGTAATCATCTATTCCTGATCATCTGTAGAGTCCCTCTGAGTAGATAATCACTTCATTATTTTCAATAGTATTTCTTCCTCTATATAGGTAATATCTCCCTCTTTGAAAACAATGCCAAAGACTTTAATAGCTTTATCATGTAGATCTTCAGTATCATGTTGATCCTTTCATCTTGATTATGACTGATCTTCTTTTCTATCCTTGTCGAACATCACAATTTTAGTCAGCATCCTAAAGTGTGGATTACTGTGCATTAATGTTTCAAGTATTCTAAATGTAATATTTGATGCAACAGTACCATACAAAACTTAATTAGCCTTAGTTAGGGGAATCATCCCCAATTTACCTCGCATATACTCATGAGCATCCTTGGGTAGTGCCTTTGTGAATATGTCTGCTAATTTTTATTTAGTGTTCACATAATCCAATCTCACTTCTTTATTCTGAACTAGCTCCCTCAAGTAATGATACTTGATAGCTATGTGCTTTGTCTTTGAGTGAATAACAGGGTTCTTAGAAATATTAATGGCACTCATGTTATCACAATATATGACAACTGGTTCAATGATTTCTTCCTTCATACCATTCAGTAGTATCTTCAACCACACAATGTTAGAACAGTTGACTGCTTGTGCCACATACTCAACTTTAGCTGTAGATTGTGAGGTGTAGTTCTATTTCTTGCTTGTCCATGAGATCAATCTTTTTCCCAAAAGAGATGCTCCACCAGTAGTGCTTTTCCTGTCATCGACATTTCTAGCCCAATCAGAGGTAGTGTAAACTCTAAGTTCAAACTTGTCATTATTCTTGTAGTATAGACCATAGTCATCAGTTCCTTTCAAATATCTTAGAATCCTTTTTACTTCCATCATGTGAGTTTCCTTGGGGTTAGCAGAAAACCTTGCAACAATTCCAACAACTAGGGCAATGTTAGGTCTACTATGTACAACATACTATATTTTTCCAATCATTGATCTGTAGAGTGTTTGGTTCACTTCTTTTGTGTCATCATCTTTTGTCAGCTTTTTTCCTATAGCCACGGGTGTACTCACTAGTTTGGACTCTTCCATTCCAAAATTTTTTAGTATCTCCTGGATATATTTAGATTGAGTGATATAGATACCATTCATCATTTGATAAATTTGTAAGCCAACAAAGAATTTTATCTCACCAAACATAGACATCTCAAACCCAGTTTGCATCTCTATTGCAAATGTTTGGCATAATACATGTTGTCCACTAAATATGATGTCATCTACAAAAATTTCACCTAATAATGTACCTTTGCTTTGCTCTGTCTTCAAGTACAGGTTGTTATTGTCATTGTTTATTGCAAATCCAATCTTGATCAGATAATTTTGCAATCTCTCATACCATGCTCTTGGTGCTTGCTTCACTCCATATAGTGCTTTGTGCAATCTGTAAACCATACTCCTTTTGTTTGGGTCAACAAAACCATCATCTTTCTCAATATACACTTCTTCTTCCAAGATACCATTGAGAAATGTAGACTTCACATCCATCTAATAAACTTTGAATCCTTTATAGGATGCGTATGAAAGTAAGGTTCTAACTCCTTCCAATCTTGAAAATGGGGAGAATGTTTCACCATAGTCAATTCCATACTCCTGTGCATAACCCTTGCATACCAGTCCAGCTTTGTTTCTTGTCACATCTCCATGTTCATTCAGTTTATTCCTAAATACCGACTTTGTACCAATTACATTTTTATCCTTCGGCCTAGGTACAAGTGTCCAAGTCTTGTTCTTCTCAATTTGTTCAATTTCCTCATTCATTTCCTGTGTCCAATCTTCATTTTCTAAAGCATCTTTCACTGTCTTGGGCTCAAATTCACATAATAGACATGTTCCATCTCTCAACTTACTTTGTGTCATAATTATAGAATCCTTCGATCTAATGATTTGATCAGAATTATCGTGTCTCCTCACATATTTTTCTAGAGTAGGGTCAGGCCTTGCTTCAGGTTCATTGTTTGTGTTCAGTTCTGGTTGATTCTGAGACTTGGCATCTCCATCTGATATCTCGGCATTCATTTCTTGTTGCTCGGAAACTCCACTCTATGACTTGATAGGTGCATGTTGTTTCTCTGCAGTAGGCTCAGGTAATGTATTAGAATTTGCCTCATCCAGATATACAAATGATCTATAGCTTTTAGGCTCTTGTATACTTTTAGCTTCATTCCTTTCTGCAAACTCATCAATTCTAACATTTTCACTTTCCACAACTTTGTTAGTATTAGAATTCAAACATTTGTATGCTTTGCTTTTCATTGAATAACCAAGGAATATACCTTCTTCACCTTTAGCATCAAGTTTTCCATTTCTGTTTTCCTTCAGTATTAAACATTTGCTTCCAAATACTTTAAAGTACTTTATACTAGGTGCATAACCATACCAAAGTTCATAAGGTGTAGCATTTGTACCTTTCTTGACTTGTACTCTATTCAAGGTATAGACTACAGTACTTACAACTTCTTTCCAGTATTTATGTGGAACATTCTTCTCCATCATAAGTGTTCTTGCACAGTCCATGATAGATTTGTTCTTGTGTTCAACAATACCATTTTGTGGAAGTGTCCTAGGTGTGCACATCTGTCTCTTTATGCCTCGGTCATTGTAGAACATGTTGAACTCATTAGAAATAAACTCTCCACCTCTATCAGATCTTAAGCATTTCAAACTTTTTCTTGTTTCCTTTTCAACTTTAGCTAAGTACCATTTAAATAACTGGAATGCATCATATTTTTCCTTGAGAAACATTACAGTCATCATCCTTGAATAATGATCAACAAATAGAATAAAGTATCTAGAACCATAGTAGCTTCTTTCTCGAATGGGACCATAGAGATCAGTATGAACTAATTCCATAATTTCCTCTGAAGTATGTGTTTTACTCTTGAAACTAGACTTAGTCATCTTTCCTAGTTAACATTGTTTGCACATTGCATTCCCAGTTTTCTTTAACTTAGGTAGCCCTATAACCCTTTTCAATTTACTTATGCTTACCAATTTATCAAAGTTCACATGACACAATCTCTTATTCCATAACCAAACATCATTGTACTATGCAAACAAACATGTTTCTTCAGATAAACCCAGATAGAACAAGTTACCTTTAGTCTGATCACCACTTCCAACTAGTTCTCTATTAGAGTCATAGATCTTTTATTTTCTGTGATGGAACTCAAATCTATAACCAAAAGTGTTAGCTGTTCAACACTTAGCAAATTGTAATTAAGATCATCAACCCAATACACATTATCACATCTAATTTTTTCAGTCAAGTTAATCAATCCTTTACCTTTGATGAGACATGGTGCATCATTACCAAATTTTACATATCCTCCTTTGCATTGGTCAAGGGTTTCAAGCTTATCCTTGTCACCAGTCATATGATGGGAACAACCACTATCAATGATCCAACAATCATCTTTACTCTTATAAGATATTAATGGAGTTTTCTCGTCATCATCAGAATCTTCTTTAATTTCAACATAAACAACTTCTATATCATTGCCATCAGAATTGTCAGTATCATTGTCAAAAGTTTCTTCAGCAATATAACAAGATTTCTTACCTTTGTCTTTGTAATCCTTATATTTTCTGTCCTTTCTTTCATCTTTTTCATTCTTATTAGGACATCTAGCAGCTATATGACCAATTTTATTGCATGAAAAACAAATGATAGGAAGTTTACCTCTGTATTTTCCTTTTCCTCTGCACAGTCTTTTTGCCATAAATGCTTTGAGCTCTTCAAGATCATCATCATTAGTGTCACTATTACTGTTCACATGTTTCTTTCCTTTCTTAGATTTATTGAGGACCAAGTGAGATCTAAAAGTAGAATCAATACCTTGTGGATTGTAGTTATTATAATTTGACATTTCAAATGCAGTGAGTCTGCCTATCAGATTTTCCAGATTTAGATTATTGTTAGGAGTACATCTCAGTTCTTGAATTGCAGAAACTCTAATAGCATATATAGGAAGTAGAGTTCTTAGTACCTTGCTCATAATAGTGTTATCATCTATTGTTCCATTAGCTCCTCTAATGGCATTTACAACTTCTTTTACTCTACCATAATACTGATTAACATTTTCACCTTCTTGCATTTTCATTTCATCAAACTCACCTCTTAGACTTTTTGGTTTAGCTCTAAGTACATTTGTGTCTCCACCATAGACAGTTGCTAATTTATCCCACATCTGCTTTGCATTAGTGCAGCTCTTTATATCATCAAACTCTAAATAGCTCAATGAGGATGCAATCTCCAACATTGCTTGATTGTGTTGTTGCTTTTCTCTTGGTTGTGCAGCTGTGAGAGGATTAGTAGGTGGTACATAGTCATTTTCAATAATTCTCTTAGCATCATCTCCAATACTGGCCAGATGCAATTTCATCAAACTCTACCATGCAGGGAAGTTATCTTTGTTCAGCTTCGGAACCTCCTTTTTATACATCTTGATCTTTTTGCTCCAAGTAACTTCAAACTATTCTCAGGAGACCAATCTCTAATACCAATTGTTAGACTAAATTTAGAATAACTGAGAGGGGAGGGGTGAATCAGTTATCCTCGGGTCTAGATGTACCAAATAAAAATATCTATATTTTAAACAATTCAGATCTACTAGGCAGCAGTAGCATATGTCTACAACTTAATCATGCAGTTTACTGTTTAATGTAATTAGCTTGTAGAAACATAACAGTAAAAAAAACCATAAGCATTCACACAAGTTGACACAAGTATTTAATGTGAAAATCCAATATGGGAAAAACCAACAGTAACATGCTACCAAGTTTCACTCTTCTGAAGTGAGCTCTGTGAGGAGCCAACCCTTTTAAAGGTTACAATAACACACCGTTAGGTGTGACCTGCTTAAAGGATTTAATCACCCTATCAGGAGTGGCCTTGTTAGAGGACTTAGATCATTCCACCTGAATGTCACCTTTCTTAGAGGATTTATACAAATGACTGTTAGGTCAACCTTGTTAAAGGATTTTAACTGATACAATGGTTAGAAAGTAATCAACAGTTGTGATCTGATACATACAAATTACTTTGCAAATTCAGATCCAATTACAGCTCTGATGCTAACTTACTGAGTGGCCTACATTGTCATTTCAATCGTCTGATCTTCTTGGAAATTCATCAAGCAATCACACATGCAACTTTCTGCTTCTATGTTCAGCCTTCTCTACTAGGTCATGCCAATCAGTAAATCAACTATGCAATCCTCTTGCATAGACACATGTACATCGATCCGTACATCCACACTCTTCAATGAATAACCCCTTGAGGTTATCACATACCTGTCTGTCTAGGTCAGATAATTCTTTGCCGCTTAATCAAGATGATAGATCTTAGGTTAGGTTAGATCCAATGGATCATTCCATCATTAAATTACATTTACTTCTCCAAAGTAGTCTCTAACTAAATCTTGAATCCATGCATTAATTAAGGTTATCTATACATTAAATGATGTGGATCAATCTTTAATTAACTTTACATATCCCAATAAAATTAACTAAGTCAGCCAGAGATCTCAAATCTCATCATTAATCCAAATACTGCAATTCGGCCAACATCTGTGATCTGCTCGACAATCACTGTTT
This sequence comes from Thuja plicata, assembly GCA_018584345.1. Taxonomy (NCBI): domain Eukaryota; kingdom Viridiplantae; phylum Streptophyta; class Pinopsida; order Cupressales; family Cupressaceae; genus Thuja; species Thuja plicata. The sequence goes on from MU223225.1 coordinate 5,320,702, forward strand.
CCACTCAGAAATTTCACTGGTGCTCGGCACTGAACAAACTTGCTCAGCACAAGCCAGACTTGCTCAGCACAAAATAGCCAAAAAAACTATCTTTGAAAGATAAACAACTAATTAATTTTCCAGAGTGCCAACTGATCAAGTACCCTTTTATTTTCCTTAACTCAACCATTCACTTGGTCTTCTTGTTAAATCTTCTTCATCAATCAATAGATATGGTACTCAAATAGATAAAAATATTCTCACTAGTTATTGTTTGACATCAATGACAAAATAAAAATTTCTTGCATTGTCACTTTCCAACAATACTATGTAAATATTTACTATGCCAAATGGGATTCCATTCCCTTCTATCTGAAAAGGTACTCCAAATCTATTTTCTAAAAGAGCTTTATTAAATGTTTTGATTTTTTTGATTTTTGGTAAAAATAGGTTCTAGGGGTACCCAAAACCCCTTACAATCCTTAAAAAATAGGAATAGACATTAATCCCACTAAACTGAAATAGGACTGGAAACAAGCCCACAAAACCCAGAACCTAGACAAAAAACCACAAACAAAAACCAGAAACTAGTAACAACACCCAACAACAAAAAACCAGAAACTAAACCAACACAGAAACAGGGGAACAAAAAGACCTAGGCAAACTCGAGAAGAATTTCCTCTACCTTTATATTAGCATTAGACACCTTCTTGATTTCCGCATTAAAATCTAAGAGCTCCAAGATCCTGTCTTGGATCTTCTTCTTTTTTGTAGACCGTGTTTGCTTCCCTGGACCACCATCACCCGCATTATCTTTGTCATCTTTGAGCTTCATATTCAGGGACTGGCATCTAGCTTAGAATTGATGGTATTGAATTACTCCACTGCCGATCCCATAAAAAGGTTATTATCTAGCATGTTCTTCTTAAGAGTGTTCTCTAAGATTTCCATTCAGTCCCGCATATCCTTCATGTTTTTCTCATCCTCTTTATCATTTTGGACTTCCATCCCCGCCAACCCAGTATCCAAGTTCCCCTTAAGAAGATCAACTTTAGTAGAGAGGGATTGGAAAATAAGATTGAGGCTTTTAATTTCCTTGAAAACCCATTTCATGAGGGGGAACGAAATCATCGACATCGCCTTCACCACTTGGGGAACACCGAAAGGGGGATCAATTTTGTCATCCATATCCTCTTTAAGGAGTTGAACATTCCTTTCCTGCATGTTAACCATTCGCACAAAGGGAATGTTCCTAGAGTTGGAAAGGTTATTACCCTTCTCATCACACTCCAAAATAGGAATCTCATTATCCTCCTTCCTATCCGAACATCATGTTCTTTAGAGATAGAATAATTAACTAGAATGGGGACCCTTTGACCACCCACATCTAGATCTTTATCCTTGACTTTAGGGTCAAAAAAAAATTTCTTGGCTTCATGGGAATACTCTTCCTTGTCGTCTTTCTTACTAGAATCACTAGCCAAAGCCGACAGGGAACTCTTTGCTTTCCTCATCAGACTGGGTATGGGGGAAACATTTAGTATCTTTATAACCATCAACACTCTCACCTTTAGAATCTATTTCCATGCCATCCTTCTTATCAAGTTTTAATTTTTTACCCATTGTCATCTCTGCTTTACTCACACACTCCCTAATCCATTAACCCAAAGCCTTGGAAGAACCAGAGTCCCTAGGTGAGGAGATAATAAGGCTACTAACAGAAAATTTCTTAATATGCTCAACAATTAAAAGGATAAGAGACTCATGAAGAATGAGATTTCTCTCTTTCTTCCTGTAATAAATTATGCTATGGCAAAGGGACTACAACAGAAAAATTGGGAAAGAAATCCTAACCTTATGACTGAAATGATAGAGCAACACAAAATGATAGGAGTGAGCATGCTTATACCTACCATCTAGAGTGATATAATCCATGATAGCAGTCATAACCTTCATCCAGATCTCCTTGAACATATCCACATCATAACAACCACCACAGTCGCTCACCAAGCACTCGCCTGCTACCTTGTCTTTTTGGAAATGTTAAATGGCCTGTTGTGAGTTCTTCTTGTCTTTATAGAACTTCATGCCCTTGTTGTTCAACCTAGACACCTCCACAATAAGATATTTGGTGATTTTTATAGCCATTCCCCCAAAAGTCACACTGCCATCCTTCCAGCTCTCAGAAAAAGCCTTCATGACTTCTTCTTTGAACCCATGAAGGTGTTTCATGTACATGGTGAGCCCTCCCTTCCTAAGATTTTCCTAGACCTTAGTCTTATTCTTTTATTTTTGCAATTCTTTGGCTCCTTGTGGTTAAGTCCTCCATCAATAATTCTCTTAGAGAACAAACTCTCAATAGAAATGACATAGACAATACAAAGATAGAACACAATAACATACTTCAAATTGAACACAATGCTAATATACACGTGTCTATGCTCAGCCACCTTGGGAAAGTTGAGACTTTTTGTAACCCTTATAAATGCTTTAATTAACTTACATATTTTCATCATAGCTTTCAAAGATATTCCAAATCTACTCTTTTGTTGTGAGTGATATCAAACGCTAACTTGGCTTTCAAATTGACAGTCAAATCATTTCCTCCATACAAATTCATGATTTCATTAGCCCTCACAACAATGTTGGCCAATGCATCCATTATACTATTAGCCTCTCTAAAGTTATGAGAAATAATAACCTTCTTAAAGGAATTAATGATAATCTGAGCCTCCTCTATAATTGCCTTAACCGACATGATGGCTTAGTCACCCCTTTAATGCAGTTTAAAATGTTTATAGAGTCGCCTTCAATCCACATGTTTGAAGACATGTCCTATTTTATAATTTAAAATTTTGAAGGAGAACCATAGCCTCCACTACGTGATTGGTCTCGATGTCAATAGGAAGCGTAATGACAACAAGATAGTTAGCCATGTCATCCCAAATTATTCTGCCATAGCCACCAGACCCCGGGTTACCCTTCACTGTGTCATCAAAATTGGCTTTAATCTAGCCATGAGGGGGGAAAGCTAGATGGTATTCTCCTGCTAGGATGAGGAGTTCACTTTAGTACCAACAGTATTAAATCTATCATAAAAATCAGTCTTAGCTCCATTCATGTCATTACAATTCTCCTTAATACTTCTCCTAATCTTCTCAGCTATAACCACCGGAGAAAGGGTAGTGTCTCTAAACACTGTTTCATTGTGTTCTCTCCACAATTTCCAGATAACATGAGGGGCAATGATGTTCCACAACAACCTGTCCATTAGAACCTTAACATTTCTCCATTGAGTGAAGAAATTCTCCATATTATTCAAGAAAAACCAGCATATTTTCCAGCCTAGCAAAGTGAGGCACCAGACATCCTAGGAGTACCGACAGTCAATAGCCAAATGGTAAACTAAATCCTCAGCATTCTTACACTGAAAAAATATGTTAGGCAGAATCATGCCTCTCTTTTGGAGATTATCAATAGTAAAAATATTGTTCTGCAAAACCATCCAAATGAAAATGTTAATTTTAGGAATTAACCATTTATCCCAAACCTGGGCCCAATAGGGAGGAGGATCCGGCTGCTTCAACAAAATCTCAAAGCTAGAGGCGAAAAAAAAGACTCCAGAAGGGAGGATCCCCCAAATCAAATCATCCTCCCTGGTAGCTTCCACTTTCCAAACATTCAAATCCCACATGAGAGGCTTAAGAGAGGAATCAATAGTAGAAAGATCAACCCAAGACTAGTGGCCCCAATAATCTTTAACCCACGGACCGAATCTTTATAAAAAAATATCAATAAAAGGATAGAGTGAAGGAATAGAATTGAGAGGATAATCTGTAAGCTAGCTATCTTACCAGAATTTAATTCTCCTACCATTACCCAAATACCACTTAGCTCGCTTGAAAACCATTTCCTTAGCTTGCTTAATACAATTCCAAATAAAAGAGCCCTACACCTTCACATCATAATTCATAAAATATGATACATGAGGGAAGGAGTAGAGATATTTATTGTGGATAATCCCATTCCACTCTTTTTTCTTGCCAAAGATCCTCCAAATTGGCTTATCTAGTAAAGCATGTTGGTAACTCTTAAGGGGCGGATCCCCAATCCTCCCCACTTCTTCAGATTGCACACCTTGTCCTAGGAAACAAAATCCAATATCTTTATTTCTTCCACCCTTATCCAATGAAAATTTATCTGAATCTTCTCAATTATGTCTACAAATTTACTAGGGATTTTAAACAGACTAAGGGCATAGATAGGGAGACTCTGCAGAGAGGCCTTCAGGAGTTAGATTATATCAGCTTGACTTTACAGAACTCCCTTCCAGCCAATTAATTTTCTATTGAATCTATCCACAATACCAGCCCAAAAAGAGTCAGAAGGTCTTAAGCCCAAAAAGAATCAGGAGGTCTTAAGCTAAAAGGTAGGCCAAGATAAGTGGAAGTCAAAGCACCAATTTCACAATCGATAATTATGGAAATTCTATTCTATCTTTCCACCAGCGTGTTAATAAAAAATAGAGAGCTCTTATTCCTATTAAAAATTTGATGAGTAGCTTGAGAATAATTAGAAAGTGCATGTTTAATCATTCTGGCCTTGTAGATGGTCGAAGAGCCCATGATAATGGTGTCATCAACAAATTTCACATGGGAGCGTGACCTAAAAGCATAGGAAGGCATGAGAACCTTGATGGATCCATCAATCGTCAGTCTCTAAAAATAGTGACCAAGACACTTTTCCAAAATGGTGAAGAGAATAGGGGAAAAGGGATCACCTTGATGGAGCCCCTTGGAAGGCTTGAATAATCTAGAAGAGGAGCCATTCAAAATAACCACAGCCATAGAAATACTAATGAGATGGAAAAACAACTGCAAGAATTTATCACAGAAACCAAAGGATCGAGCAACCTTGATAAAAAAATTCCAAACCACCCTATCATAAGCCTTCGAGAGATTGAGTTTCAACAGAAAATAATAGTTGCTAGAGGAGTGAGTGATGACCTCATGCGCCTTCATTATGGAATCAATAATTTTCCTGCCAGGGAAAAAACCACTATGCTAGGGAGAGATAATATTGGGGATAATAACCAAAAATATGAGGGCAAGAACCTTGGAAAAAGTTTTGTACACTGAATTACATAAACTGATCAGCCTAAAGGAATACACAGAATTAGCACCAGGTTTTTTGGGAATCAAGACAATAAAGGTAGCATTAATTTCTTTAAGCATAGTTCTTGACCCAAAGAATTCTTTTACAACATTGCATATTTCCAGGCCCATGATGTGCCAAAATTTATGGAAAAATAACAGAGGAAACCCATCCGAGCCAGGGGACTTATCACCCTCAAAGGAGAAAATAGTAAGCTTGATTTCCTCCAAGGGGAGGATAGCAGTCAGCTTCTTATTAGTTACATCATCCAGGATGGAGGGGATAGCATCAAGAAGCAAGGCTTAGTTTTCCAAGGAAATTTTATTATCTTTAGATAAGAGGGAAGAGAAAAATTCAACCATAGCCAGAGAAATGTCCTTGTCATTACTTACCAAATAGGACTCTAACCTAAGTTTGGAAATTGTGTTGGAAGCTCTATGTATAGAAGCAAACATATGGAATAACCTACTATTCTTATCTCCATCTTTCAGCCATAGTGATCTTTATTGTTGTCTCTAGTACACTTCCTCTTAGGATACGATATTATGAGTTTTGGCCAAAAGAGTCTCCTCCCTATCCTTAAGATCTTGAGACATGCCTATCTGCTGAATAGTTTTCTGAATATCATCAAGCTCCATTTTCAAATCATGCTTTTTTTTAAATATGTCACTCTACACTTCCTTACTCCAAGATTTAATATTTTGTTTAATATTCTGGAGTTTATTAGACACCCTAAACATAACAGTGACCCGAATGTTAACATTCCACCAATCACTAATCATCTGCTCAATCTCTGGGTGATCTATCCACATTTTCTCAAATCTAAAGGGGAGATTACCAGTAACCTTTATTGAGTCAGCAACAAAGGAGATAGGGAAGTGATCAGACCCCACCATGGTGAGAGAGGAAAGTGAGCAGAAAAAGCTGTTGAACCAACTACCAAAGATCAAAGCACGATCAAGGTGGACCTGAATAAGATCCATACCAAATCTTCTATTAGACCAAATGTAATTAACACCCTGAAGATAAATATAAAAGAGATCCTATCTATAAACAAATTTCATGAGCTCACCTCTACCATCTAGTTGACTCTGGCTATCAACCCCTCCAAACTTCTCATTGTCTTTCAAAGAACAGTTGATATCTCCCATAACCAGCCAGAGAGAATCAAGGAAAGAAAGCCTTTGATTCTCAACCAAATTCCAATACTTAGCCCTACCAGATTTGGTATTAGGAGAATAAATATTAGTAGTAACCAATTCAAAATTAGACTTGAGGTGAAAAAATTTAATGCTTAGGAAGTTCAAGTCATCACCTTAAACTTCACTTCTGAAATTATTGTTGTTCCAAAAGACAACAATACCACCCGAGGCTCCATCAGAGCTAGAGCCAGCAACACCACCATTTTTAAAGATTCTAATTTTTTCCACTTTTTCTTTCACCAGCTTGGTCTCCTGAACAATAATGATATCAATTTTGTGATCTCTAACCAAGTTCCTAAGCGTATCCTACTTATGGGAGGCATTCAACCCCCTGATATTCTACAAAATGACTTTCATTTCTTAACCAGGGTACAAACTTCCTGGATGGTCAACTACTTGCCATCCGCTATATCATTCTTTCTTTGTCTTTCTCTAATATCTTTGTTTGAGCTTCTTCCTTGGGTTTTTTTATGAGATCCAACGTCCGATTTCAAACTTCAAACCTTGGATCCCACATCTTCTTTACTACGGGTAACTACTCCCTCAAAACCAGGAGTTGAAAAAACATTCTGCTATTTTATTTTTTCTTCCCCATTTGAGTGGTCCAAGGAGCTCCATTCAGATCTAGGAGATCAAGGCCATCAAGAACAATAGGGTCTTCATCTCCACTCCCATAATGGGTGTCAAGAACAAAATAAAAGTCCTCTTCGTTAGAATTTCAACATTACTAGGCAAGGAATTCTCCTCCATCGTATCACTGTCTGGGTGAGCATTATGTAGGGCACCTTCCACATTGATCTAAAAACCCTTGAGGTTAATATCATCAACCTAGATAGGAACAAAAAATATCCACACACACTGAGAACTCCTTCATCAAAGAATCTAAGACATTAATAATTCTCTTGTTAGGCTCCACCATTGACCACAAGAAGCATTTTCAAAATTTCCCAATGGTATTAGAAATTTTTGAGGGGATCTTAAATAGACTAAGAGTGTCAACTGACAAATTTTAAATGGAAGACTTTAAAAGTTAAACTTTCCTTGGCTGAGTAAGAAGAGTTCCTTTCTATATAGCTAAATTTCTATTTAATCTACCTACAAGGTAAATTCAAAAATATTTAGCAGGTTTGGCTCAAAGAGGCAACCATAGATAAATAGAAGGAAGGGAACCAATTGTAAACTCTAAAATATGCACAATTTTCCTTTGTCTATACTATAGGGTATTAAAGAAAAAGAGAGAACTTTTGGCTCTTTTCACTTCCTATCCTCAAGAATCTTCATATAAAGATAGAACACACTTCAATGTAGTCATCACCCTAATAGAATAACATCCCATCAATATAGTGTCATCCATAAAATACTGATAGAAACACACAAAATTTGCAGATGAAGGTTTGAGACCCTTAAGTTGTCTCCCCATTACCTTTTTTTTTGCATAATGCCTCCCAATGTCTCATCCATAATTGTGAAGTAGATTGGTGATATAGGTTTAACCTATCTAATATGTCTAGAAACCTTAAAGAAGTGATAAGTTGATCCATTCATAATTACCACCATACTATTTATTGATATGAGCTTCCAAATAAGATCAAAGAGTTTATTCTTAAAGCTAAAAGTTGTAAGAACTTTGATCAAGAACCTCTAGTTCACTCTATCAGAGGCTTTAGAAAGATCAGATTTTTGCATAAAACCATAGATCTTAGAGACCTTCAAAGACAGAATGTTCTTGTAAATAGTGACAATAGAGTCAAGGATCTATCTCGTTGGCATAAAACCATTTTGTTGTGCTACAATAAGAGAGGGTAAAACAACCAACAACCTAGTAGTGATGACATTGGAGATAAATTTATAGAAAGTGTTACAAAGAATGATAGAACAGAAGGAATCAATAGAATCACCTCCAGGAAATTTTGTAACAAGCACAATTAATGTATAATTAATTTCCTTGAGAATTTTTCTAGGGCCAAATAATTCCTCAACATCATTTCCAAAATCTTCAACTAAAAATACCAAAATGTTTGATGAAAAAATAAAGGGAATTGATCTAGACCAAGAACTTTATTTCCTTCAAAATAAAAGAAAGCTTTTCTAACCTCCTCCTCTGGGTGAATAGCAATGAACACTCTTATTTTTTCTTCATTAAAAATATTAGGTATAGCATCAATTAATTGATTTTCACCCTCTTTGTCTAACATATCTTTAGTAGAAACCAAATTAGAAAAAAGTGAATTACCTCCCTCCTATTATCATCATCCTTATAAATTTTAACTCCATTCTTCATTAGATCAGATTTATAAAACTTTTACACTTCTAAAAAAAACTGATTCAACCATGTATTCATAAACATAAATTGAAATGTTTTAATGGATCTAACATATAATCATATCCATAATTAATACATAAAACAAATATTTGGTGACCCATAAACCCTTGAAGGTAAAACTGGGGTGGGGATGAGACCCAAAAATATTCAATACTACAGTAATAAAGTGTGCCTATTAGGTATATAAAATTTTGATCTCTTCTGATGATCTATCATGTGAGGGTTCTACCTTGTTAAGATCTTATAGACTTATACAATCTATGTAACGCCCCGCCAGGTAACCTGAGAGGACAATACATAAAATATCTATAAGATGCAAGTAATATTTTTTTTTTGTTTAACTAGAATAATATTCATCATTGTACTTCATATCTCTAAAATAAAAAAATACTTTTCTACAACTTGAATGC
>MU223225.1:5344765-5391846 GCA_018584345.1 Thuja plicata
AGTCATCTTATTTAAAGGGAAACTACAACTTACAACTAAAATCTAGGATTACTCCATTAGATGAGGATTGTAATCAATACAAAATATTTCATAACAGAATATGGCAGTTATTCAATAAATTGTCCCATAATGTAGCACACGATGGTTCTAGATCCGCGCATGGCATAAAATAGGAAACTATATTGACCCAGCCTTCCCATGAAGATCTTTTAATGATGCTTATCTTGGTTCACATGCTCTTTACTGGTTTAGCCCAAGGCCTACATGGTAAAATAACCTTACCTTGACTTCTTCAGCGACACTCTACTAGATTCTAGAACTGCTTCACTGATTCCTGCAAAAAGGATTACTGCACACATACCATCTTCAACACACGTATATTTTTTCATCACTAAAATTCAGAAGAAAGTATTTCAACTTAATTAATGCTCTTGTAGGACATAAGCTACAGGAAGGACACTACCCTCAAACATAGCATAGAAAAAGGAACCATTCATTTAGTTATATTACTTCTTCATTTTATATAAGATCATAAGTTCCAAGTGTCATACTTTCATAACCTTTTCACCATCTAACTTCCTACTTATGTCCATTTCTTACATAAAATATATAAAAAAAAACATAAGTTCAAGTATCAATGGCAAGTAAAATTTATCATGAAGATGACAAAAAGTGTTATCAAAAGATGGCCATTAGATTGGTTCATCATTCCCCCCTACTGAGCTATTGTTGGCCTCCAACAATTATGAAGTTTTGAACCCGAGCTCGTCCCCTCAAGTCACTGGCAGTTTTGACTCCTATTTCATTAAACACATGGTTGAAGTATCCATGATTTTTTCACAGCCTTTCCCACCGCTGTTCTTCTTGGGCTATTCTATAATCCTCTATCGATTCATTTACTGCCATTAAAGGCTGCAGGAATAGAGGTGGCTGGAACCTTAGTGGAATGCAATAATTTTGGAGAGTTCTTCCCATTGATATATATCGTGGAACCCTTCGAGCAACAAGGATTAAGTTCTGAGGGGAATGTGGTTCCCTGATTCTTAGATCATGTGACAATCCCATCCACCTTTGCCTACATGCTGAAATTGCATCATCAATACTTTGGGCTGAATGGTGTTCCCAATCTAAATATGCCTGCTCCCTAACTGGGTTAACCTTTCGAGCTCCACTAGGATTTAGGGTAATCAAAATCCAATCAAGATAAGTCCTCTTGGAATCCTATACCTTAGGTCTAGTCATTAATGGAATATCTATTTCCTTGTTTCTATATGGTAGAGCCTGATGTTCTCTGCTTATTTCATTTTGAACCCAAGACATTACTGCCCTTAACTGAACACCCCCTATATACAAAAGAGAATTCCACTCATGATTATTAGGCACTGCAAAATTGTGCAAGTACAGCTCACATAGCAAGTTTTTCATGGCCATTGGGGCTGACTAGAAAGCATCATAAAGTTCATGTGGAGTTTCTATAGAAGTATTCAACCCCTCTACAACCCTGTTCATTTGAAAATTGACAAATTGTTCTCTTAAAAATAAGGTATAAACTGGGGATGGTGATCTACATGCCATTGCCTGAGGAATTAGTTTAGTTATCTTTTTAATCCTTTCCTCCAATACTGCTATCTGATATATTTTCTATTTAAGTTGATGAGCCTTCTCATCAATGGTTCTCTATAATATTTCTTTTTCCAAACCCCACTGAGCCTTTTCCCATAGGAATTGTTGATATAAGTGTAACCCTACAACAACGGGGGTAGACAAATCTACTGGTGGCATTGGTCCCTGATGAAGGATGTCAATCCATTTACTGGCAATTTTAGGTACAGGTTTAGATGCCCTAGGCTAAGAAGATGTGGTATGTGGTTGTTCTTTCTTATCTCGATGTGGAAAAAGATTACCCTTACTTACAACAAGAGTTCTGATTGAATCATTCTCTTGGCAAGTTTCAGTTGTATTTGCAAACACATCTAAATTCTCATTACTGACCTGCCCTATTATGTCCCTAATCCCTTCCTGGTTAAGCATGGGGAATTCATTAGAAGGCAAACCCCCTAAGTCATCCAAATTCTCTTCCATTGAATCCTCAAGGTTATCTTGCATACCAGCGCTATTAACAAATCCTTCCTCATTTTTTGATTCTTTATCACTTCCCACAAGAATATAATCACTGGAAACATCTTTTTCTTCTTTAGAATCCTTCTCAAAGAAATTACCTATTCCTTCAATTTCTATTGAATCCTAGTTTATTGGCTCAGGGAAAGGTTGTTCAATGGATTGGGAAGATTCAATTTCTATGGTATGAGTAGGTGGCTCAACATTTTTGTTAGAAGTGGTGGTAAATTGAGGACTTCGCCTCACAGGGGTTTGAATAGAACTTTGAGGGCTCACACATTTCTTTTTATTAATGGTTGTAGGGGTTTCTCTCATGGGCTCTTCTTCAGCTTCAGGTAGGGTTTCATCAGATGCCCCATTCTCCTTTTCCCTACTAGATTGTGGTTCAGAATTGATTCCCTCTTCTCCTAGGGTTTTTCTTTCGGTCTCGTTAGAAGGTGACTAGGTTTCCTCTGTAGGAGAGGTATCAGGGGCAATAGTGGCTTTACCATGTTTGCTTCTTTTCTTAGTGGCAATAGGAGTTTCTTTTATACAATCCTTCCTTTTAGGTTGTCTTGGGTTTGAGGAGGAGGCTTTAGGGTCAATTCATAACCTTACGAACTCCTATTTCATATTTTTCCCTTCTCCCAACACCTTGGCCTCTAGGGCCTTCTACCCTAGGTGCTAAATTATCCATTTGTAACAATTCCTCCCATGTGCCTATGGACTATTTATTCAATTCTCTTTCTATGATAGTTTTAATTAAACAGTGATGTGAAATAGCCTGAACTTTTCCTATTTGAACCATAGCATCTTGTTTATGAATAATATTGAACAAAAAACTAGGTAGACTCACCGGTTGATTGTCATGGTGTAGGGCACTTAGAATCTTGAAATGTATCCCATGAAGGTACTTATATCAGCCTTCGCAAGTGAAATACTGAATGATGAAGGTGGCCGGCTGCATGTAATCTTCAGGCAGTAAGATTCTTGAGGTACCCTGCTTCTTGTTAATGTCTAGAGGAGGGTCACCATGAAGAGTAAATTGTTCCCTATCCAAGTGCACATCAATATCCTTTGACCATTTTTCCCCTTCTTGCGGTAACTTTGTGACTTCTGCCACTATCTCCTCTGAGAATTCAACTCTCAACCCTTTTACTACTACAAATCCACCTCGTAAAGTATTAAAAAATTCATGAGCGATTTCTTCATCAAATCTATTGAGGCTCAGGCAGTAGTCTAACCATCCTCTTCTATGGAATTTTTCACAACTGGCTGTTGATGCTAAAAGAACACTGTGATCATTCGGCTTGTGCCTTTGGAGATCCCCACCCATAGCTGTTACTGTCAAAATGCTGCCCCGCAGGATGTATGCCAAACCTTGTAATGGATAATTCATTTTAAAGACTCAAAGCCTTTGGAGATTGATGGTGTGGAAATTTAGATGTGAAAGAGTACTGAAGAAAACTTGTATCAAGAAGTAGAGCTTATTGGTTTTCTTAATTTGTTCACGTATGTTAAGGTATGTGCCACCGGAACACGTTGCACCCAAATCCTTATTGTTTTAACTCAACCCTTAATAGCTTTTAATTCAATGATAATCGATGACATAATCACAACTTACAGACTTTTATTAAAACATTTATCAACAGAATTGATGACATAATCACAGGTTACGGACTTTTATTAAAACAATTATCAGCAGTCATGTGGAAAAGGGTTTTGACAAGACAGGAAGTAAATATCATGAATCCCTGAAATGATTGAAATAATAAACAAACAATAAATGAACCTCCCCCCAACTAAGGTGAAGGCATGGGTCCCACCATGCCATGTCTCACAAGAGAATTAAATTAAAGAACACTAAACTCCTAAATAAAGCAAATAAAAATAAAATATGTATGAGAGATCGTGCCATGAACTTGGAAAGAGCTGTAGGAAGAACGACGAATGATGAGATATGCTCGAATGGAGTGATATGGAAAAATGAGAAAGATGGAAGAAAGAAAAATGTGAGGTGAGGTTTTTATTATGGAGAATGTACTTTCAAGAAGAAGGTATTTATTATGGAGTAAAGCAAACATTATTCTCAAATCAAAGAATGAATATGAGCGAGGGGCTCACATTCTTGCGCTACAGGAGGATCGTGGACTTCAATGCTTGTAAATTGCTGTAGGAACTTGGTCTTGCTCTAGGGTTTATGGTATAGCTTGAGACACTGGCCATTAACCAGTAACTTGAATCAAACAGGGTCAACAGTCGACAACTACATAGCACCATTGGAAAAGAGAGCAATAATTTCATAAGGCCCTAACCAGCAGGTTTGGAACTTACCAGGAGTGTGGTGATATCTGGAGTTGTACAAGAGATCCCAATCACCTACGACAAATGTTTTATCTTTAATAAACTTGTCATGCCACTACTTACGCTGTTGTTGGATCAGTTCGGTGTTAGCCAGGGCAGACTTCCTCCATTCATCCAGACTATTCAGGGTGAGAACTCATTCTTGCTAAGCTGTAGTGAGATCATGGTCGAGCTCCAATGCTGTTTGCAATGTCTTATGTTCAAACTCAATAGGCATCATGGTCATCTTGCCATGGACTAACTGGAATAGGGTGAATCCTGTAGTAGACTTCCAAGTAGTGCGGTAAGCCCACTGTGCTTCAGGAAGCCTAGCTACCCAATCCTTCTTATGAACAGTGACAGTTTTGGTAAGAATGGCCTTCAATTCATGGTTAGTGACTTCGACCTGACCATTGGCTTGCAGATGGTAGGGAGATGACTTAGCATGATGAATGTGGTATTCTTCCATTAGAGAAATGATGACGTTGGAAGTGAATTATGCCCCTTGATCAGAGATGGTATCCCTTGGAACACCAAAGTGGGTAAAAATGGCCTCATACAAGAATTTAGCAACATTGTTGTCCTGGGGATGCTTCATTGGTTTAGCCTCGGCCCACTTAGTAGCATAGTTAGTACAGACTAAAATGTAAGAATTACCTTGAGAAGAAGGGTCAATTAGACCCACTAAATTGTTGCCCCACTTATCAAAGGGTGTGACCACCACCTATGGCTGTAGGGGCATCTCATCGGTCTTAGTTGGCCTCCCCATCTGCTAGCACCGATCACATTTCTTGGTGTATTGAGTGTCATATTTGTGGAGAGTCGGCCAATAATACCCAGTAGTCAGGATTTTGAAGGTCTTCCTTTTGGCTGCAAAGTGGCCACCGCATGGCTCATCATGACATGCTTGGAGGATGTCATAAGTTTCATCCTCACGGATGCATCATCTCATAACTTGGTCTGGTCTAGTGTAAAACATGAAACCAACAATCCAAGAAAAGTTGAAACTTTTCTCAGCTAGCAGCCGACGTTTGACCAGTTGTGAGATAATTGGCAAGGTCAGCATACCAGAGATTATGTGCTTGCAATAGGAACAAATGTTCATCCAGAAAAATGTCATCTATGGCTGCAAGATCATCAGGAACGTGCAAGTGAGAGAGAAATTCAGCCACAACATTGGCTTTCTTAGGCTTGTCGATGATTGTGATGTCAAAATCTTGCATGAGTAGTAACCAGTGAGCCAATCTTCCTGAGATAGTTGGTTTATTCATCAGGTACAGGATCGTAGAATGGTCAGTGTGGACAAAAATCTGGTAACCAATAATATAATGCCTAAAATTGTTCAGAGCATAAATTACTGCAAGAAACTCTTTTTCTATCACTGTATAATTGAATTCAGCTCCCTGCAGATTCTTGCTGATAAAATAAATGGCATGTTCAATTGCATCCTCTTTCTGGCCCAATACTGCCCCAATAGCATAATCGGAAGCATCTATATGAATATGAAAGTGCAAACCCCAATTTGGTCTGCGCAATATGGGTGTAGTTGTTAGAACTTCCTTCAGCTGCAGGAAAGCCTTATCACACTCATAATTCCAAGTAAAATCAAAGTCATTTTTTAACAGATTATAGAGGGGAGCTGTAATTTGGCTAAAATCCTTGATAAACTGTTTGTAATACCCAGCATGGCCAAGAAAACTCTGGACATCTTTCTTCTTCTCTGGTGTGGTAAGAGTACTAAGGACTAAAATCTTGGTGGGGTCTACCTAGATGCCATGTGAGGAAATAAAATATCCCAACACGACACCTTCTTCCATCATCATAAAACACTTCTCACTATTGAGAGAGAGATTATAGTCCTGGCATCTTCGGAGGACCTTTTCCAGATTGTCCTTGGCTTCATCAAAGGTGTTCCCATAGGTAGTGAAGTCATCCATGTAGATTTCCATACAATCAAAAGATATATCTGAAAAGATACTGATGACTACTCGCTGAAAAGTGGCAGGAGCATTACATAAGCCAAAAGGGAGGAAAAAATATGCAAAAGTTCCCCAAGGACAGGTGAAGGTAGTTTTCTTCTGATCCTCGGGAGCTATTTGAATTTGATTATAACCACTAAACCCATCCAAGAAGGAAAAATACTTCTTACCTGCTAGGTTATCAAGGACTTGGTCTATGAATGGTAGTGGAAAATGGTCCTTTTTAGTGGCTATATTGAGCTCTCAGTAATCCACACAAACGCGTCATTTACCTCCTTTTTTGGGCACTATGATAAGAGGTGACACCCATTGGCTGTCAGAAATTGGGTAGATAAACCTGACATTAAGTAGCTTTTGGAGCTCAGTTTTGACTATATCCCTTAGGATAGGATTGACTCTTTGTTGGGGCTGCCTGACAGGTTTATAATCTGGACTTATATAGATCTGATGGGTACAAAGTTTGGGATCTATTCCTTTCATGTCGGTGTAATCCCATGCAAAAGCCTACTAGTTTTCTTGTAGTAGCTAAAGGATAGCTTTTTGATGTGGTAACGATAGGTTAGAGCTGATATTTAATTCTTTGCTAGGACTAATTTCCATTTTGATGACCTTATCCATCATGGCCAACTCAGCAATTGGAGGTGAAGCTAGGTCATGGGGTAATAAGAGATGAAGATAGTTGGAGGAAAATGAATATGGAGATGCATTTGGAGTTGTCAAAATAGTCTCTAAGACATAGTCCAATTGCGGACACAATTAGGAATCTATGCCATAGTTATTAGTGAGGATAGATGAGATTATCTTATCTTCTTCCCTAGAGGCTAAAAATGGCTCTCTTCCTATTACCATGAGTTTCTAGATTGAGTTGGTTTCTAGATCAAGTTCATCTAATTCTGGCCATATGGCATCCTCGTCCTGCAACATGGGTTGAGTGGGGGAGTAGAGTGTCAAGTTTTTGGTATGGACATCATTAGAGATGGTCATCTTCCCTAACCGACAAGCTATGAAGGCATCAGTAGTGGCCAACCATGGTCATCCTAAAAATAGAGGGTACCCACCCATATCAGCTTTAGGGGAGAGAACCACAAAGTCTACAGGATACTCCCAGGAATGTAGGGTGACTATAACATCTTTAATTACTCCATCAGGTTTAACAGTAGAACTATCAGCTAGTTGCAAAATGGTTGGTGTGTCTCCGAGACCAACAATGTTAAGATTGGATAGGACTTCTTTGGTCATAACATTTATAAATGCACCTAAATCCACTAAGGCATTTCAAACTTGTATATCTTGGATGATAACTGTAACCATAGGACTTCCTGGATCAGCATACTTGGGTATAGACAACTTGTCTAACATAAGATCAGAGAGCTAGCCGACGACATGAATGGTCTTGGGATCCTTTTTCTTCCTTCCAGGTTGTTTAATGCAAGCCTCCTGGATAGCTCTAGTATAGATAGGGACTTCCTTTATAGCATCTAGGAAAGGAATGTTTACCGTTATATTCTTTAATTGGTCAAGTAAGTCTGCTACAGCGTGGTTTACTATGGGTTCAACTTGTTTAGCTAATCTTTGAGGAAATGAAGGCTCTTTGGCTACAGGAGCCAACACATCTTTGTTGTCAACAGGAGGCTCCTCCATTTTGGTTATGATAGGGGGTTGTGGTGAAGCAAGAGTAGTTCCTGACCTGAGATGAATGTCATGCAAGGCATAGCTCTGCTACTGAGCGAGAGGTTTGTTATTGGGATTAGGATTAGGTTGTGTGGGTAGCTATGGTGGCTTAGGAGGATTATTAACAACTGCAGGAGGAGGCATTAGAGCTTGTTGTTGTGGAGGGGCCATTATGGCTTGCTAATTGGGCTAATTAGTCCATTGATTAGGTTGTTTCCACCCTTGCTGGGGCTGTTGCCAGCCCTACTGGGGCTGTTGCTAGCCTTGCCAGGATTGCTGCCAACCCTACTAGGGTTGTTGCCAACCCAGCTAGGGTTGTTACCAACCCTGCTAGGGTTTTTGCCAACCCTACTGGGGCTGGTCCCACCCCTGCTGAGGTTGCTGCCAATTATTATATCCTCTAAAATTATGGGGACCTAAATTTGGGAAACTCTGCCATGGATTATTATTGCTAGGAATTTGAAGAGGATCTTGGGGCATACCTGGTCATAGGGCCCATGGCCTACACTGAATGACATACAACACCTCTCCATTGTCATCTATAGATTTGAACTTCATAGGCATCAGCTGGGACTCCACATTTGTAGTGATCTTGCATTTGTAGCTCCTCTTCTTCTCCCTGTAATGCGGGCAATATTCAGCGAGCACAGTATCAACATCCTCCTTCTTTCTAGCTTGCATGGTATCCATCTAAGTTGCAACATCATTAATGTTGTCCTGCTTGAAGTCTGATAGAAGATTAGAAAGTTCTATCTTGGATACCCCAGAGCCAGCAAACTTATGTGGTAGGTCTCAGATTCCCCTACCCTTCTTGACAGTGGCCCGGGAGTAGTTTAGGCAGATATTTTTGATATCATCCTAATTTTTTTGTGTAACATCACCTCCAGCTATCAGGTCCAGAGCCTCAATGCTCCCTTCATCGACACCTTTAATAAAAAGGTGTTTCTGAGAGTCCTCATTCAGTTGGTGTTGAGTGTTATGCTACAGGTTGAACATGAACCTGGAGACATAATATTCTAGGGTCTTGTCCTCTTTCTGGGCCATCCTAAAGATGTCATCACCTTTCAAATCTTTCCCTCGACAATATTCTTTGTATTTGGAAAGGAACATGTTGCTCATGGCAGTCCAACCTGCTATGATGTTAGCACCAAGGCCCATAAACCATCTCAGCGCAGCTTCCTTCAGAGTGGAGGGGAACAACTTGAGCTTATATGCATCAGTTGTATAGTCATAGCTCCTACAAAGGATGTCAAACTCAAAAAGTAAAGTCTCAGGGTCTTCGGTGATGAGGCCATAGAACTTGGGCAAAGATGCAGAGGGTATGTTCTTCAAATTTTGATTTCCCTACAGAGGCGGAATTGGGAAGGGAAAGGTTGGTTGAGCCATCCTTGGAGGAGGCCCTGGCTGCGGCAAGAGATCTTCTTGTTCAGAAAATAGTTTGTCTAATTGAAAGTATTCGTCAGATGATAGTAAGTGATCAAATGCATCAGCAAATACATTCTCAAATGGTTCTTCAACTTCTATGGGTGCAACTTGGGGTTCCTCAAGCCTAGGGTGGAATAGATTAAATGGCTCAGTTTGATGATCTTGAGAAAGGAAATGCCCAAGATGATCTCTTCTTCTATGCATAAAAATAAATGCTAAACTAGGCCTAAAATGACTCTAGACTAGATTAGATTGACACCATCCCCGGTAGCGGCGCCAAAAATGGCTGCTCTTTATAATACCTCCATAGTTAAGGATTATGCATCCTTTCCACTAGAAACAATACATTGAACTCACTAAATTATTGACCAGGGAGCGTAAACTTGAAATGGTGACTGCAAAGTATATGCTCTAATCCGTTCTAAAAGCCATCATTGTAGTAAATGGAAAATAGTTGAAATGGGACTAAAATAGGAACTAAAATATCAACAGCGTAATCTAAAGATAAAGGAACCTGCTTGGATTTTGACTCTATGCTGAAGGAACAATAAACTAGCTAACTTCCTTTGCTGCAGGAAAAACCATTAGTGTTGTTACTAATGGTTGCAGGAGCAACAGAGTCTTACTTGCTTCAAATAACTTGCAACCTACTTATTTAAAATAACTTGCAACCTACTTAACTACGAATTAGACTCACCTCCCATGTGGGCCCCCATGGAAGCATGAATGAACAAGATATCAGATACTATAAATTGAAGCTCTCATTACTTATTCATAAAACATGGATTACAAAAGATGCAGAAAACAAGATTGTATTTTCTCTTTTCTGAATTACAACAGACTATTGGAATACTAACTCTATCTCTATCATCGTGCTGCTCAAAGTTCAGAAGTCATCTTATTTAAAGGGAAACTACAACTTAAAACTAAAATCTAGGATTACTCCATTAGATGAGGATTGTAATCAATACAAAATATCTCATAACAGAATATGACATTTATTCAATAAATTGTCCCAAAATGTAGCACACGATGGTTCTAGATCCATGCATGGCATAAAATAGGAAACTGTATTGACCTAGCCTTCCTACGAAGATCTTTTAATGACGCTTATCTTGGTTCATGTGCTCTTGACTGGTTCAGCCTGAGGCCTATGGTGAAAGAACCTGACCTTGACTTCTTCAGTGACACTCTGCTAGATTCTAGAACTGCTCCACTAATTCCTGCAAAAAGGATTACCATACACATACCATCTTTGACACATATATATATTTTCAACACTAAAATTTAGAAGAAAGTATTTCAACTTAATTAATGCTCTTGTAGGACATAAGCTACAGGAAGGACACTATCCTCAAACACAGCATAGAAAAGGGAGCCATTCATTTAGTTATATCATAAGTTCCAAGTGTCATACTTTCATAACCTTTTCACCATCTAACTTCCTACTTATGTCCATTTCTTACATAAAATATATAAAAATAAACATAAGTTCAAGTATCAAAGGAAAGTAAACTCTATCATGAAGATGACAAAAAGTGTTATCAAAATATGGCCATTAGATTGGCTCATCATCCTCAAAGTATCTCAAAGCTTCATTAGGTTTGTTTATCCTCTCCATGAGTTCTTTTTCAGATCTCAACTCATTTTTCAGTTGATTGTTCTTAGATCTCAAATATGTAATTTCAATTTCCTTTTTGTTTATTTCTTGATTTGAAAATAACATTTGGTTGACCATGTCAAACTGATTGTTTTTTATCTTTTTCACATCACTTTTCCTTTAATCAAGTCTTGTATCCATCTGCTCATTATCTTCTTCTTCCATTGTCTTATCTTCCTTGGATTTCTTCTTCTGATCAATTACCTCACAGTGTAATTGATTGAGTTTCTTGTTCTATCTTTAGACTTTTGACTCATTCTTTCCATGTGTTATTCTTTTCTAATAGGTATGCAATTGCTGCATTACTTTCTTTATAATCTCCATTGTCAAATAGACCTTCAATGTCTTCTTCTTTATTAGAAGTTTCATTGAGCTGTGTTGCCAATTCTTTCCTAGCTTTTAAGAATTTCCTTAATTCTTCTCTTGGTATCTCAAGCTATTGTAGTGCTAGCTAGATGTCAATCTTCTGATTATCAATAACTTGTCCCAAATTATAAACTTCCATTTCAAGGATCTTTAACTCTCAAGTGGTTAGACTTATTTCTAAGAGAACAATGCTTTGATACCAATTGTTTGAAGTCTAATATGGAAATCAGTTGCTCTGATACCAATTCTTGGAAGTCTAATATGGAAAACAGTATACTGGGGGGGTGAATCAGATCTATAAAAAATTTATAATTATTAAAAAAATTGATTCAACCATGTATTCATAAACAAAAACTAAAATGATGTAATGGGTCTAACATCTAATCATATCCATAATGAACACATAACACAAAGATTTGGTAACGCAGAAAACCTTGAAGGTAAAACTGGGGTAGGGAAGAGACCCAAAATCTTCACTACTATAGTAATAAAGTGTGCCTGTTATGGCTATAAAATTTTGATCACTTCTAATGATCTACCCTGTGAGGGGTCTACCCTATTAAGAGCTTACATACTTAAAAAATCTACCTTGTTAAAGGATTTAAACTTACAACAAAGTAAGCATTCTATTAAGAGATTTACAAAGACCTGTTAGGACCAATCTGTTAAGAGCTATACCCTAATTCACTTGTTAGAATGTATCTGTATCTAATCCTTTAGTCTGCACTACAAATGTTGATAGTATATCTCCTCTTTCCAACTCTTAATTGATCTCACAATCTAATATATCTATGTTCTTTCTCGTCATTGCTATGCTCGGTCACTCTATCCGGTCTATGCTTTAGATATTCAAAACATGCATACACACCTAATATTTTATCTTTTCATCCACATCCATACACACATAGATTGGGGTTTGAAGCATCCAAAATATATATCACCCATGAAATATCCAGATCAAGATCAACGATCTAGATTGATCACATTTTTCCGCTTAGGCATCCGTAATTTTGATTGGTTGCATTGCTTACATAGGGATCCATGACCACAAAAATAATTCATAATTAATGCATTCAATGTCATGAATAATCATTAAATGATTCATAGATGTCTACCAAAATAGTTTTACCTAAGTCTTTGTGTCATTCCAAACACATATATAAAAACTGTCTTACTAGGCATAAGTAAACTCTGATGCTCGGTCAAAATTTTCACTTGGTACAGACTATCTATGCAACTCATAAATCATTCTATTCAGAAACGTCTGAACACTCAGCCACCATTAACTTTCTTGGTTGTAACTACTACTCGGTCTTGGCCTTAGTGAGATGGCTTGATCATAGTGATGACCGTCCAACTAGCCTTGATTATGACTAAGTGTGTGACACTAATCGAAAACAAAACTTTGATATCAACACCATCTTCTAACATCCCTTCAACCTCCCTTAATTTATCATCCACCCTGAATATAGCAGTTCCACTAACCTTAATATTCCACCACTCCTTAGTTCGGTCTTGCAACATAAGATGGGAGAGCCACATTATCTGAAATAAAAAGGGGAAATTCCTCTTAACAGATAAAAAATCTTCCACAAAAATAATTTAAAAATTATATGATCCAATCATTGATAACATTGTTAAGGAGACAAAATAATTTATTAACAATCCATTACAGATAAGAATGTAGTCAAGTATAACCCTTATAATCTAACTGCCAACTCTCTTATTTGAGGATGTGAAGGAAATTCCTCTTAAGTCTACATCATGTAAGCCTTGGTTATTTATGAAATCAATTAAATAATTTTAATATATAGTTAAATTTGTGAC
This sequence comes from Thuja plicata, assembly GCA_018584345.1. NCBI lineage: Eukaryota > Viridiplantae > Streptophyta > Pinopsida > Cupressales > Cupressaceae > Thuja > Thuja plicata. The sequence goes on from MU223225.1 coordinate 5,358,134, forward strand.
CCACCAAAATATATAGTGTCATACAGTGGAGAGTTGAAATCTCCCACGATGATCCAATTTTCCTTAGGAAATTTCAACTTGAAAGCGACAAAAGTATACAAAAATTTCCTTCTCGCAATTTTATTATTGTGAGCACATATATTATGAAAAATCCAACCAAAACCATCTTTAATATATTTGAATCTAGTAGCTATATGATTTGTGTCCTCTAAAAGTGGAGTACCCTAAATGTGATTGGAATTTCAAAATGTAGCAAGGCCACCTAAAGCGCATTTTCAGTTATTACCTTTCCACCCTATCCTTAGGAATCTTATCTTCCTGAACTAACATTATATTTACTTTACAATCCCTAACCAAATTAGACAAAATATCATGCTTATGGTAACTATTAAGTGTTGGATGATATTAGTTTTGGTTACTAATCATGTTGTTGATATTTATGTTTTGTCACTGATGTCAATTTACATTCCTATAGAGAAGATGGATTGGCTACTTGACTGGAAGAATTTTATGAACATTGTACGGATGATTCAGAACAATCAAAGTTGGAATTTAGAAGAAGGATGTGTACTGATCTTATTCCTAAGGTTGCTTGACTTAATGTCACATATTATGGATTTTACAGTTGATTTGGTGAAGAGTGGTTTTTTGGACTGGAACTATGCTTATGGACAGAGCAGGTCTCTATATTTCTAGTATATCTCTCTAGTGAAGATACTTCAGATGATGCAAGACTATTGGTGGACAACCAACATATGTTAGGGTAATGGGTTGATTTTGATTATTGTTTTGTTACTGGTGACGTTAGTTGTGGCGTGTATTCTGGAGAAGACCTATTTACTGGCCGACTTTAGACATGTAGTGTGTGGAATTAATTATGAGCGTTGATTACAAATCTGGAAATATATGTGATGGATTGTAATTGATGTTTACTTGTTATAGGTACTGTGTATATCTTAGCAAGGGGTTATAATATTATTTGTATGATGGAAAGCCTTAATTGGCCAACCTAGTTAATTATGTATAAGGAAAGCTTAGCTAGCTGACCTAATGAATTATTGTAAGATGGTATAAATGAATGGTCTTTTATTGTGGAGAAGGTGTGGCAGAGAATAAGGATAGAGAATTGAGGAAGCTGTGAAGCTTGTTGACTGCTAGATTTAGAGAAGAGTTGATGATTGTTATACTTCATTAGAACTGATCAAGCAAAGACAGTTGCTATCAGATAGTTCAATGGATTGTGTATTTGATTTACACACTTGATTCGGATTGTAAATCCTTGAGGGTGGATTTAACCTTCTTTGGGAAGTGTGCCTTGGTAGTAGCCTACTATTTTATTTGACTCCTAATAGGGACTGTGTACTATAATGTTGCAAAAAGCTCCTAATAGGACTAATATCTTTTAATAGGGATACTATACTCTCAGTACATTATTTTTGAGTGTTAATTCCCATTGGGGTTTTAATTTTAACAGGGTTTCCTTGACAAAAAATATTGTGTTATGGTGTTGGCATTTACTGTGTAATCATTTACTTTTGATGATATGGTTTATAAAGTTTAAAGTTTAATAATCTATACTACAACTGATTCACCCCCCGCCCCTCATAGTTGTCTTGTGGACTATTATTCCTAACAATTGGTATCAGAGCTATTGGTCCTTAGAGATAAAGTTTAACATCTTGAGGTGATCTTGAAGATGACTTACTACAGGAAAGATAGTCTGAAGTTTGACCCTAAAAATTTTGACAATTGGAAGAACAAGATGAGAACACACTTTCTATGTCTGGGAATTGATTAATGGATGATCACAAAGAAGAATAGAAAGATAGCTACTGAGGATGAGTTAGAAAAGGCCTCTGAAGATCAGAAGAAATTATTTTCATGTAATATGGTTGCAAGGGAATCTTTGATCAATGCTCTTTTAGAAGGAGAATTGACTGAAGTAAAATACTTGGACTCTGCACATGAGATCTGGACAAGAATGGAAGCATTATATGTTGGAGACAAGTTTACAAAGCAAGCAAAGTTACACAACTGGAAGACAAAGATGGAAACACTGAAGATGAGAACATTAGGGCATATGCGCAGAGAATTACTGAAGTGGTTACTGCTATTAGAAACTCTTGAGGAACTTACAGTAAGGAAGAAGTGATCGCAAAGATACTCAGATCTTTTTCACCTATATACAAAAACAAATTACAATCCATAGAGGAAATTATACCTTTGACACCGAACTTCACCAAAGAAATTTTTATTGGAAAGATAACTACATTTGAGGAAACAAAATTGGGAGATACTTTACCTAAATTTCAGTCAGCATTCAAGGCAATAGTGCACAAGAATAAAAAGACCTTATCTAGAATTGCAAGCACCAGCAGTGGTGACATAAGAGAAGAGCTTGGAGCTTATGCCGATGAATGAGAATAGATATATAGGATGAAGAAAGAAAGCTAGATGAAGTTGTGGCACTGATTGCTTGAAGAGAAAAGAGAGGTAAGGGTAAATTTGTAGGAAAATTACCTTTGAAATGTTTTTCATGTAACAAGATTTGTCATTTTGCATCTAGATGTCCTACAAGAGTTCCAAAGAACAAACCTAAGTTTTTCAAGTCTAAATATTCAAAGGACAAGGAATTTTATTATGCTAGTGAGGGTATATCAGATGATGATGATGGTGACTATGATGAAATTGGATTTATTTCTATTATGGATGATGTACCTATGCACGAAGAAAAAACTTTAGATCTCGAGTTATTATTTGGTGACAATACCCCTAAGATTATTATTGGAGTTGGATCTATCTCTTTGGATGGAAAGACTAACACTAACAATGTATTACTTGTTGATGGACTTAAGAATAATTTTTTGAGTGTTGGAAAGTTAGTGGACAAGGGTTATCAATTGAAATTCATCAATGGGAAATGTTCTATCAAAAGTAAAATAGGAGACCTGATTGCATCTGGTACTAAATCTAGATGTAATGTATTTAAATTAAACACATCTGAATATTCTTGTTTTATTGCGAAGGTTGATGATAGTTGGTTATGGCACAGAAGATTTTGTCATGTTAGCTTTGATAACATTGTGAAGGAAAGTACAACTAATGCAGCAAGAGATCTACCTAAGATTGTAAAGCCATCTAACACTCTGTGTAGAGAATGTTCTATGGGGTAGCAGACTAGAAGCACTTTCAAAAGTAAAGCATATTTAGCTAAAGCGAAGTTGGATCTGGTACATACAGATGTATGTGGTCCTAAAACAAGAACATCATACTATGGTGAAAGGTACTTTATATTGTTTGTCGATGACATTTCTAGAATGATATGGGTTACATATTTAAGACAGAAATCTGAAGCATTTGACAAATTCAACTTATTCAAAGAAAAAGTTGAGAATGAATCTGGCTTAAAGTTGAAGTGTTTGACATCGGAAAGAGGAGGAGAGTCTACATCAGAACTGTTTAATGCATACTGTGAAGAAAATGGAATACACAGACATACTTCATCCCTTAGAACTCCACAACAGAATGGGATAGTAGATTGAAGAAATAGAACTATATTAGATGTTATAAGGACTATGTTGCTGGAAGGAAATGTGTCACATGTTCACTTGAGAGAAGTATTTGGAACTACTATGTACACACTACACATAATTCAGATCAGAGAAGGAATATTTCTTGGTTACTCCATAAAGAGTAAAGCTTATAAAGTTTTTAATTTTAGATTGAGGAAATTGATTGAAAATGCCAATGTGAGGATAGATGAAAAGTTTCAGATTCACGAAAGGATATATGATTGTGGTCAGATTACAAAAACAAAAGAGGTTACTACTGAACCTAAATAATCTTTGATGATTGATGATGAGATTGAAGATGAACCTACTGAAGTTACTGAGACATTGAAGACACCAAGGTATGTTAATAAGAACCATCCTAAAGATCAAATTATTGGTTATGCAAGGAAAGGCATGATGACTATATCTAGAGTTAGAGATGAGATCTGCTTGATTTCTCAAGTTGAGCCAAAGACTACTGATGAAGCATGTAGGGATGAATCTTGGACTAAAGCTACGGAAGAAGAAATAGAACAAATAAAGAAGAAAATACTTGGGAATTGGTTCCAAGAACTACAAACAAAAATGTTATTCGCACTAAATGGGTTTTCAGAAACAAGATGGATGAGGAAGGAACAGTGGTAAGAAACAAGGCTAGACTAGTATGTAAGGGCTACTCATAATAAGAAGGCATAGACTATGAAGAAAAATTTGCTCTTGTTGCTAGATTGGAAGCTGTGAGATTGTTCCTTCCTTATGCTGCACATAAAGACTTTAAGGTTTATTAGATGGATGTGAAGTCAGCATTCTTGAATGGTGATTTAGAAGAAGAAGTTTACATTTAGAAAATTGATGGTTTTTCTTTGATAGATGATGAAAACATGGTTTGCAGATTTAAGAAAGCACTGCATGGACTGAAACAAGCACCAATGACATGGAATGCAAGCTTGGACAAATATCTACTTTGTCTTGGTTTCAGAAAAGGTAATGCAGATAGTAATTTATACTTAAGAACTGAAGAAGAAGGAATCTTGATTATAGAAGTTTTTTTTGATGATATCATTTTTGGAGGAAATGGTAAGATGAGTAAGAAGTTTTCTAAAGAAATGGAAAATGAATTTGAAATGTCAATGATTGGTGAGATGAAATACTTCCTTGGTTAGAAAATTAATCAAAGTAAGAATGGTATTTTTACATCTCAGACCAAGTATCTTAAAGAAATGTTGAAAACATTTGGAATGGAAGATTGTAAACCTGTTGGAACACCTATGGTAACAAGAAACAAGCTGACTAATAGTGATGAGACTCAAAGTGTTGTTTAGACTAAGTATAGATAAATGATTGGAGGTCTACAATATCTAAAAGACACTAGTCCAGATATTACCAATGCAGTTGGAATTGTGGATAGATATCAAGAAGATCCTAAAGAAACACATTTTTCTGCTGTGAAAAGAATTTTCAAATATTTGAAAGGGACAATAGAATATAGATTATGGTATGAGAAATCTAATGATTTTACATTGCAGGATTTTACTGATGCTGATTGGGCAGGTAATGTGGATGACAGGAAGAGTACAAGTGGTGGTGCATTTTTCCTTGGGAAAAGGTTGGTTTCTTGGTTGAGAAAGAAGTAGAACTATATTGTTCAATCTACTGCTGAGTCAGAATTTTTGGATGAAACTGATGCAGGAGCATCCTAGGTGTAAGGGAAATGTTGCATCACCCAAAAATATTTATGTTTTCTTTTCAATAAGTGCTACCTTGTGCAGAGCTGCTATTTATGGAAACTTGCTATTTTTAGTAAGTTGGTCATACGATCTCGGAATGTTCTGATTTTGCATGTGGAGGTTCATCTCAGTCATATTAGCCTGCCAGTAAAGTTTCATGGCTAGATCGAGTCTGGTTTTGAAGATATTAAAAAATTTTGGTATTGAAAACAGAGTACAGAAACTTCAGGCTCGGTTTTGAAGGCTTTAGAGGCCCCAGATGAGGTTGAAACTTGGGCTAAATGATGCTTGCATAATTTAGGCATTGTAGAGCGGTTCGTGGTCTTTCCAAAATGGGGTATAATAGTCAATCGGGTCAACTGGTGATGACTTATGGTCTCTGGAAATTGGGCCACCTGAAATAGTAGAAAATAATTTTCCTTCAAAATTTTCGGGTTTCAAAAGTTATTTTGAGCCGACTTTGATGTACTAAATTGAAAAAAATAAAATAATTCTAAGCTTGGTCGGCCCTAAGGGCTAAATTTCTAGAACCTTCTTGGGCGGTGGAAATTGCCTATATAAAGAAGGCCCGTAGTGTTGTCTTAGGCAGTTTGGGACAGTTCTGGGTAGATCTGGGTAATAATTCGAGGCTTTGTCCTACAGAATATTGTAAGGGGAATGCCCATGTGGCTTTGCATATTGTAATTTTGAAAGTTTGTAATTGCACATTTGTGGAGATAATAAGAAGCCCATTTTCTGTTCTTGCAAATTGTTGTTGCTTCTCTGTTTCTGTTATGTGTTTGTGGTATTAAGGGGAGCGCCCTTCATCAGAAACAAATGCTGGAAGACATAGAAATAAATTTCAAAGATCTAGTGGTTATTCATTGTGATAACACTAACATAATAAACATATCAAAGAATCTTGTAATGCATTAAAAAACTAAGCATATTTCTATTAAGTACCATTTCTTGAGGGTGAAGGTAGCAAATAAAGAAATTAGACTGGAGTACATTAGCACAAACGAACAAGTAGAAGACATATTTACCAAAAATTTTCCAAAAGATGCTTTTGAATATCTCATAGGCATGCATGGGGTTGTAGCCCCTCCCAATGGTAATTAATTGATGTAGATATGCATCAGTCTAGTTTTTTTCAGATCTATATCACTATCTGTACTTGATGTATGGATCTACTCTTTACGGGGAGTGATTGTAGGAGAACACTATGCAATACATTTAGGTGATCTTGCACCTGATTTTTAGACATGAAGAATCAAAAAAGCTATAGCTTACAGAAGACTAAAGATGAGACATGGCACCCTTTCCATTTCTTCCAAAGGGGGAAAGAATGTATGTGAAAATATCTATTGTTTTGGGGAGATTTGTGTTGAGGATATTGAGAAGATTGTATTGAGAGAGAGTACTTTTGGGTTGATGCATACAAATTTTCCCATATGTTTCAATCAATGCAAAAGGGGGAGATTGTTGGATGATATGAGTTTTGGTTACTGATCATGCTGTTCATATTAATATTTTTTCACTGATGGCAACATACATTTATGTGGAGAAGACAGATTGGCAACTTGACTGGAAGAAGTGTACGGGCATTGTACGGATGATTCAAAATGATCAAAGTTGGAATTTAGCAGAAGGATGTATACTGATCTTATTCCTAAGGTCTCTTTACTTAATGTTACATATTGTGGATGTTACAGTTGATTTGGTGAAGACTACTTTTCTGGACTGTAACTGTGATTCTAGACAGAGAAGGTCTCTATTTTTTTGGTATATCTTTCTGGCAAAGATACTTCAGATGATGCGAGCTTACTGGTGGACAGCCGACATATGTTAGATTAATGGGTTGATTTTTATTGTTTCTTTGTTACTAGTGATGTCATTTGTGGTGTGTATTCTTGAGAAGACCTATTTACTGGCCGACTTCAGACATGTAGCATGTGGAATTAATTATGAGCATGGATTACAGATCTAGAAATATATGTGATGGATTGTAATTGATGTTTAATTGTTATAGGTACCATGTGTAACTTAGAAAGGGGTTATATTATTATTTGTATGATCGAAAGCCTTAATTGGAATACCTGGGTAATTATGTATTAGGAAAGCTTAACTGGCCGACCTAATGAATTATTATAAGAGGGTATATATGGATGATATTTTCTTAAGGAGAAGGTGTGGCTGAGAATAAGGAAAGAGAATTATGGAAGCCCCAAAGCTTGTTGAGTGTTGGATTTAGAGAAGAGTTGATGATTGTTATACTTCATTGGGTATAAGAGGGTATATATGGATGATCTTTTCTTGAGGAGAAGGTGTGGCTGAGAATAAGGAAAGAGAATTATGGAAGCCCCAAAGCTTGTTGAGTGTTGGATTTAGAGAAGAGTTGATGATTGTTATACTTCATTGGAACTAACCAAGCAAAGACAGTTGCTATCAGACAGTTCAATGGATGTTGAATTTGATTTACACACTTGAATTTGATTTACCTAATGAATTATTATAAGAGGGTATATATGGATGATCTTTTCTTGAGGAGAAGGTGTGGCTGAGAATAAGGAAAGAGAATTATGGAAGCCCCAAAGCTTGTTGATTGTTGGATTTAGAGAAGAGTTGATGATTTTTATACTTCATTGGAACTAACCAAGCAAAGATAGTTGCTATCAGACAGTTCAATGGATGTTGAATTTGATTTACACACTTGATTTGGATTGTAAATCCTTGAGGGTGGCTTTAACCTTCTTTGGGAAGGGTGCCTTGGTAGTGAGCCTATTATTTTATTTAACTCCTAACAGGGTCTGTCTCCTAATAGGGTCTGTATACTTTAATGTTGCAATAAGCTCCTAACAGGGCTAACAAATTTTAACAGGGATACTATTCTCTTAGTACATTATTTGGGGGTGTTAATTTCCACTTGGGTTTTACCTTTAACATGGTTTCCTCAAAAAAACATTCTGTGTTATGGTGATAGCATATTTTGTGTTATCATTTAATTTTTCTTATATGGTTTATAAAGTTTAAATTTTAATAATCTATACTACAAATAATTTACCCCCCCTCTCAGTTGTCTTATGGACTGTTATTCCTAACAATTGGTACCAGAGATAATGTTCCTTATAGAGTAAGTTTAACAACTTGAGGTGATCTTGACGATGACTTACTAGAGGAAGGATAGTCTGAAGTTTGACCCTGAAAACTTTGATAGTTGGAAGAACAAGATGAGAACACACTTGCTATATCCGGAAATTGATTACTGGATGATCACAAAGAAGAATGAAAAGTTAGCTACTGCAGATAAGTAAGAAAAGGCTTCAAAAGATCAGAATAAATTATTTTCATGTAATATGGTTGCAAGGAAATATTTTATCAGCGCTCTTTCAGAAGGAGAATTCACTGAAATAAAAAAAATTGGACTCTGCACATGAGATCTGGACAAGATTGAAAGCATTATATGTTGGAGACAAGTTTACAAAGCAAGAAAAGTTACAGAAGTGGAAGACAAAGATGGAATCACTGAAGATGAAATAAGATGAGAATATTAGGGCATGTGCATAGAGAAATACTAAAGTGGTTACTCCCATTAGAAGCTCTTGAGGAACTTACAGTGAGGAGGAATTGATTGAAAAGATACTCAAATCTTTGACACCTATATATAGAACCAAAGTAGAAGCCATAGAGGAAATTATACCTTTGACACCGAACTTCACCAGAGAAATGTTGATTGGAAAGATAACTACATTTGAGGCCGTAGAATTGTGAGATACTTTACCTAAAGTTGAGTCAGCATTCAAGGAAATTGTGCACAAGAAAAAAAAGACCTTATCTGGAATTGAAAGCACCAGGAAGAGTGACATAAGAGAAGAGCTTGGAGCTTAGGTTGATGAATGGGAACAGATACAGGAGGAAGAAAGAAAGCTAGATGAAGTTGTGGCACTGATAGCTAGAAGAGAAAATAGAGGTGAGGGTAAATTTGAAGCCAAATTACCTTTGAAATGTTTGTCATGTAACAAGATTGGTCATTTTGCATCTAGATGTCCTACAAGAGTTCAAAAGCATAAACCTTATAAGTTTTTCAAGTCTAAATATTCAAAATAAAATGAATGTTATTATGCTAGTGAGTGTATATCAGATGATTATGATGAAATTGTATTTATTGCTATTAAGAATGATGTACCTATGCATGAAGAAAAAGATTTAGTATCTAGAGTTGAAAATAAATATGAATGGGTTATAGACAGTGGTTTTTTACATCATATGACTGGAGATAAAAATAAGTTTATGAGTTTGAAAAGATGGGATGGAGGTGTTGTTAGATTTGGAAACAATACTCCTAAGCTTATTATTGGAGTTGGATCTATCTCTTTGGATGGAAAGACTAACACTGACAATGTATTACTTGTTGATGGACTTAAGCATAATTTGTTGAGTGTTGGATAGTTAGTGGACAAGGGCTATCAAATGAACTTCATTGATTGGAAATGTTCTATAAAACATAAAATAGGAGACTTGATTGCATCTGGTACAAAATCCAGAGGTAATGTATTTGAATTGAACACATCTGAAGCATCTTGTTTTATTGCGAAGGTTGATGATAGTTGGTTATGGCACATAATATTTTGTCATATTAACTTTGATAAAATTGTGAAGGAAAGTACAACTAATGCAGTAAGAGATCTACCCAAGATTGTAAAGCCATATAACACTATGTGTAGAGAATGTGTTATGGGGAAGTAGACTAGAATCACTTTCAAAAGAAAATCTTATTCAGCTAAAGCGAAGTTTGATCTAGTACATACAAATCTATGTGGTCCTACATGAACAAGATCATACTACGGTGAAAGGTACTTTATACTATTTGTTGATGAATTTTATAGAATGATGTGATTTACATATTTAAGAGACAAATCTAAAGCATTTGACAAATTCAAGTTAATCAAAGAAAAATTTGAGAATGAATATGGTTTAATTTTAAGTGCTTGAGATCAGACAGAGGAGGAGAGTTTACATCAGAACTGTTTAATGCATATTGTGAATAAAATAGAATACACAGACATAATTTAGCCCCTAGAACTCCACAATAGAATGGGATAGCAGAGAGAATAAATAGAACTATATTAGATGTTGCAAGGACTATGTTGCTAGAAGGAAATGTGTCACATGTTCACTAGAGAGAAGTAGTTGGGACTGTTTTGTGCACAGTAAATAGAATTTAGATAAGAGAAGGTACAAATAAAACTCCTTATGAATTATGGTTTAATTATACACCTACTATGAAATATTTTAGAATATTTGGAAGTAAATGTTGTATAAAGAGAGATGATGAGATAGGCAAGTTTGATGCTAGAAGTGGTGAAGGAATATTTCTTGGTTATTCCACTAAGAGTAAAGATTATAAATGTTTTAATTTGAGATTGAGGAAATTTATTGAAAGTGCCAATGTGAGGATAGATAAAAAGTTTCAGATTCAGAAAATGGTATATGATTGTGGTCAAATTACAAAAACAAAAGAGGATACTACTGAACCTAAAGAATCTTTGATGATTGACGATGATTTTGAAGATGAACAGACTAAAACTATTGAGACATTAAAGACACCAAAGTATGTTAAGAAGAACCATCCTGAAGATCAAATTATTGGCGATGCAAGCAGAGGCATGATGAATAAATCTAGAGTTAGAGATGAGATCTGTTTGATTTATCAATTTGAGACAAAGACTACTGATGAAGCATGTAGAGATGAATCTTGGACTAAAGGCATAGAAGAAGAACTAGAATAGATAAAGAAGAACAATACTTGGGAATTGGTTCCAAGACCTAAGAAAAAAAAATGTGATTGGCACTAAATGGGTTTTTGGAAACAAGATGGATGAGGAAGGAACAATGGTAAGAAATAAGGCTAGACTGGTATGTAAGGGATACTCTCAACAAGAACGCATAGAATAAGAAGAAATATTTTCTCATGTTGCTAGATTAAAAGCTGTGAGATTATTCCTTGATTATGCTACACATAAAGACTTTAAGTTTTATCAGATGGACGTGAAGTCAACATTCTTGAATGGTGATTTAGAAGAAGAAGTTTACATTGAGCAACCAGATGGTTTTCCTTTGATAGATGATGAAACAGTGGTTAGTAGATTGAAGAAAGCACTATATGGACAGAAAAAACCACCAAGGGCATGGTATGCAAGAATGGAAAAATTTCTACTTCCTCTTGGTTTCAAAAGAGGTAATGCAAATAGTAATTTATACTTAAGAACTGAAGAAGATGGAATCTTGATTATAGAATTTTTTGTTGGTGATATCATTTTTGGAGGCAATGATAAGATGAGTAAGAATTTTTCTAAAGAAATGGAAAATTAATTTGAAATGCCAATGATTGGTTAGATGAAATACTTCCTTGGTTTGAAAATTAATCAGAGTAAGAATGGCATTTTTATATCTCAGACCTAGTATCTTAAAGAAATGTTGAAAAAGTTTGGAATGGAAGATTGTAAACCTATTGGAACACCTATGGTGACAGGAAACAAATTTACTAATAGTGATGATACTCAAAGTGTTCTTAAGACTAAGTTTAGATAAATGATTGGAGGTCTACAATATCTAACACACACTAGACCAGATATTACCAATGCAGTTGTAATTGTGGCTAGATATCAGGTAGATCAAAAAGAAACACATTTTTCTGCTATGAAAAGAATTTTTAGATATTTGAAAGGGACAATAGAATATAGATTATGGTATGAGAAATTGGATGATTTTCCATTGTAGGCTTTTACTGATGTTGATTGGGCAGGTAATGTGGGTGATAAGAAGAGTACAAGTGGTGGTGCATTTTTCCTTGGGAAAAGGTTGGTTTCTTGGTTGAGCAAGAAGCATAACTGTATTGCTCAATCTACGGCTGAGTCAGAATATGTTGTTGCTGCAATAAATTGCACACAGGTTGTTTGGATGAAACAAATGCTGGAAGACATCGGAATAAATTTCAAAGATCTAGTGTTTATTCATTGTGATAACAATAGCACACTAAACATGTCAAAGAATCCTTTAACGCACATTGAAAAACTAAACATATTTCTATTAAGTACCATTTCATGAGGGATAAGGTAGAAAATAAAGAAATTAGACTGGAGCACATTAGCACAAAGGAAAAAATAGAAGACATATTTACCAAACCTTAGCCAAAAGATGCTTTTGAATATCTTAGATGCATGCTTAGGGGGAAAGAATATATGTGAAAATATCTACTCTTTTGGGGAGATTTGTGTTGAGGATATTGAGAAGATTGTATTGAGAGAGAGTAATTTTGGGTTGATGAATATGGATTTTCCCATATGTTTCCATCAATGCCAAAGGGGGGGGTTGTTGGATGATATCAATTTAGGTTACTGATCATGATGTTGATATTCATGTTTTATCACTAATGTCAACATACATTTCTGTGGAGAAGATAGATTGGCTACTTTATTGGAAGAAGTGTACGGACACTGTACGGATGATTCAGAATGATCAGAGTTGGAATATAGAAGAAGGATGTGTACTAATCTTATTCCTAAGGTTTCTTGAATTAATTTTACATATAATGGATGTTACAATTGATTTGGTGAAGACTAGTTTTCTAGACTGTAGCTGTGATTTTGGACATATCAGGTCTCTGTATTTCTCGTATATCTTTGTGGAGAAGATACTTCAGTTGATGTGAGATTACTAGTGGATAGCTGACATATGTTAGAGTAATGGGTTGAGTTCAATTGTTTTTTTTTTACTTGTCACTTTAGTTGTTACATGTATTCTTGTGAAGACCTATTTACTAGCCGACTTTAGACATGTAGCAAGTGGAATTAATTATGAGCATGGATTACGGATCTAGAAATATATGTGATGGATTGTAGTTGATGTTTACTTGTTATAGGTACCATGTGTATCTTAGTAGGGGGTTATATTATTATTTGTATGATGGAAAGCCTTAATTGGCCGACCTAGTTAATTATATATTAGGAAAGCTTAACTGGCCGACCTAATGAATTATAAGAAGAGGGTATATATAGAGGATATTTTCTTATGGATAAGGTGTGGCAGAGAATAAGGATAGAGAATTGTGGAATCTGCGAAGCTTGTTGACTGCTAGATTTAGAGTAGAGTTGATGATTGTTATACTTTATTGGAACTGATCAAGCAAAGACAGTTGCTATCAGACAGCTCACTGGATTGTGTATTTGATTTACACACTTGATTCAGATTGTAAATCCTTGAGGGTGGCTTTAACCTTCTTTTGGAAGTGTGCCTTGGCAGTGAGCCTACTATTTTATTTGACTCCTAAAAGGGTCTATCTCCTAATAGGATCTATGTACTGTAATGTTGCAATAAGCTCCTAACATGGCTAATATCTTTTAAATGGCATAATATACTCTTAGTACATTATTTGTGGGTGTTAATTCCCACTGGGGTGTTACCTTTAACAAGGTTTCCTTGACAAAAAATATTGTGTTATGGTGCTGGCATTTACCGTGTTATCATTTACTTTTGCTCATATGGTTTATAAAGTTTAAAGTTTAATAATATATTTTATAACTAATTCAACTGACCCCCCCCCCCTTCTCAGTTGTCTTGTGGACTGTTATTCCTAACAATTGGTACCAGAGCTACTAGTCCTTAGAGAGAAATTTTAACAGCTTGAGGTGATCTTGAAGATGACTTACTACAGGAAGGATAGTCCAAAGTTTGACCATGAAAACTTTGACAGTTGGAAGAACAAGATGAGAACACACTTGCTATGTGTTAGAATTAATCTTTCCTTGGTTGTTATATTTACTAGGATAAACCAAGGTATCCTTTATTTTATTCTTGTAATCTTAGATATTCCTCCTTATGAGGAATCCTACACTTGTCTCACACACTAATGAAATGTGGCATACAAAGAATTGGGAGTTACAATGTAACTCCTTTCTCACATCTCTATTAAAGAGATGGCCCTCCTTCTATTTTCTATTTCCTATTCATTCTCTCACATGAGATACTTCTTCTTCTTGGATATCTTTGTATGAGCTTTGCTCTCACTCTCTCTCATTCTCTTTCTTAGGCATTTTTTTCCACATTCATTAATATCACGGGGGTGTTTTTTATGCTTTTCCCCCTTCAGAATCTTGTCTCCTTGTTTCATTGTTCTTTGGTGAATGCTCCTAGCTTTGTGTTTATTCATGGTAAACTCTCTTTTCCTTGCTCATTGATTAAACAATTTTCTAACTCTATATTTTGTTATTATTATTTTAACATGGTATCAGAGTAGGTTGGTTTAATCATGTTTTGAGTGTGTAGGTGAAGGAGCTAACATATCTTGGAGCACTCTAATTTTGGAGACTCTTGAGAGAGGTTTTTTTGCTAGTATATTTTTTTTACTAATCTAATTAAGTGAAAAAAATTTATCGTAATTCCTTTTAGGTTTGGCTGGTTTACCGCCAAACCTAGTTTTATCTAGTTGGTTACTTTTTATTAACGTATTTAATACAAATTTTTTATTTCAATATCTCAAGTCTTTGTGAAAAAAAATAACTCAAATTAAATCTTAATTTCTCATATTATTTTTATTTATAATATTAAATCTAGTTCTTTAATATTATAATTTAATGTTTAAAAATTATTCCACTTTCTAATTTCGGTTCATGCATAGTATATTCTTTTTTAAAATTTGTAATGATTTGTTTCTATTCTCATATCATTACATGCATTTTTTATATATATAGCATATTCTCTGTTCTTTTCCTATCATCATTTCAGTTTTTAGGGTTTTGAATTTCTGCAGTCTTTTAATTTATATTTGCTTTCAATCTTTAGTAGCAACTTTCATCGATTTTTTCATCTTCTTGCTTCCTAGTACTCTTTTTTTCTAATCTACAATTTGGCTGATTGCCTTTTATATGCAAAATCATTCTATCTTGGCAGTTAAATTCTATGTATTCATAATATTTTTTAAATTATGCATGTAGAGTAGATCTAACTTTTTGGATATTGTAGCCTGGATAATCTTTCTCTACCAATTAGAGAGAATATTAGGCTATAATAACCCAAAGGGTAAAATCCTAATGATTTTTCAATTTTATTGTATATAAGTACTCTATTTTTTGTGATTCGTTTACAACATCTAATCTTGTTCATGGCATTTTTCTCTGCATGCGAGGTCTTGTTCGGTTGCTAACATTTTTTAATCTATAGTTGTATTCAAGAGAAACAATTATTTGTGAAGTTTATATATTCTGGTTTTGATTCAAAGTTGTGGGTGGCAGTTTCTGTGGAAGGAGCGGTTTTGGTTGTGCATGCAATAAAAGTTCTATGTTTTCATGCGTTCCTCCTTTTGGATTAACCTTCTTTACCTTCATTGTTGTTTTAGCTCTAGCTTCCTAGTTTATTTCATTTTAACTAACACTTCTTTGCAGGATCATTTTGTTTAACTTTTACCTTGGTAGCGCAACCCCCTTCCGAACTCTTCTACCACCGACCATTTTGATCTCGGCCTCCACCACCTTACTCTGCCGCCACCATACTTGGCGTTTCCTTGCATGCACTACGGATTAGCCACTATTTTCCCTTATCCCTCCACTATTTTTTCCCACTGCCGCCACCACTATTTTTTTCCAACCACCGCCACCATATCCCGCCAATCCCTCGCATTCCCTGCCAGCTGCCTTCCCTCACTATTGTGTTATTTACCATATCGGGGCTTGATCAGAGTGTCCCACATTTATTATCCTTGAGCTGTAGTTCTTTAAGGTACAGGATCTGTTTGTTTTGGGTATCTTGTGGTCGTGGTTTTAAAGATATTGGTTTTTTTGATCGAGGTGGGCTGACCCATTTATAGCATAGTTCTTTCTGAGCATCCTCAGAGATCCTAGCACCATCTATTGTCCAGCAGTAGCACCCATTTCACCACCTACATCCTCTCTGCCCATTCCTCCTTCATTTTGTGCTGATACTTCCATCATCGCCTCCTTATTCGCCCGCAGACATTAGACGCTGGTGAATCTGAACTAGCAGCATATTCTTAATCTTGTGTCAGTTCCTCTAGATAGTGTGTTGCGTTTCTTCCCATCGGGGGTAATAGCAGCGAATGAATTGGTATTCTGATACTCATTTTCTATAGTTTTTTTAGTTAATTGTTATATTTAAAAAGATTTAGCATTATCATAGTTTTAGTCTTAATATTTATCATAGTTTTTTAGTTTTAGTTTTAATCTTTATCTTAGTTTTTTAGTTATCGATGCACATTTCTTTAGATTTAGTTTTATTTTTTATAGTTTTTTATTAAGATTTAGTTTAAACTAGTTTCAGTTTTAATCGTTTAGTTTAATCTTTTTTAGATTTCTTTAATTAGATTTAGTTAATCTTTAGTTTCTTTTAAAATAGATTTTAGTTTATTCTTATAAATTTAGGTTAATCTAGTAATTTTTTTAGATTTAATTTAATTCTTAGTTTCTTTAAAATAGATTTAGTTTAATCTTGCAAATTTTTAGTTTAAATCTTATAGTTGTTTAATATAGATTCATTTTCAATAGTTTTAATTTAATATTATAGTTTAATTTTTTTCCATTCTTTTTAATTAGTTATAAATTAGCTTTTTTCCTTAAAAGTTGGAGATTATTGTTATCTTCTTATTGTGTTCTCTAACTCGTCTATTTTTTACAGGGTTTGTTTCTTTTATCTCTGTTTTTTCATTTTTGTCATTTTTTTTAACTCATGCACAATAAAAATTAAATCCATTTCCTTTTTATCTCAAGTGATCATTTAAGATTTTTTCAAATTCTATTTGTTTCTAAAGTTTCTATGTAGGTTTGAGGTTTTTTCCATTCTGCATGCAATAGATTTAGTTTTCCTTCTCTTTCCTGTGCAAGCGTTCTTGTTGTTATCTGTTAATTCATAACAGATTAACCGAGATCTGTTAGTTTTTAGTGCTTTTTAGTTGCAGTTCTTCTCTAGTGATTGTTTTTTCCATGCATGCCCCTTTGGCGTAAGCTATTAAAGCTTTCTGCTAGTGCAGACAAGTGCATTTAGTTTTCTTTTAGATCTTTTATGTTTTCTATTAAGATTTCTCTATTTTTTTCCCTAGTTTAGATCTTTGCATTTCATCATGACTACCCTGATGCCAAAAATTAAGTTAACCAGTACAAATTATCATGCATGGAAAACACACATGACCTTCATCTTTAGATTCCGCCATATTTTAGATGTTGCTACTGATGCCACTTTAAAACTAGCAGCCTCTGCTCCTCAACTTGATCAAGCTAATTGGCAGAATAAAAATGAGGAAGCACTTGGCTTAATCGGGATCTCCTTAAGTCCCAAATTTTATGTCTTAATTTATACTTGTATAGAATCCCATCTGGCTTGGGACATCCTAAAAAATACCTATGACAGTGCATATGAGACTCAAAAAATCCAGCTTCAAGACCAACTTGAAGACCTCAAGTATACCAACTTCAACTCATATATGTGTGTGTGTGTGTGTGTGTGTGTGTGTGTGTGTGTGTGTATGTATATATGTATGTATATATGTATATATATATGTATATACATATATATGTGTGTGTGTGTATGTACATATATATATACATAAATATATATACATATATATATATACATACATATACATATATATACATATATATACATGCATACATATTATATCATCGTAAAAATTTAGCACCCATTATTGGATGTCTTTGGGACCTACTATACCCTATTTTGGTGATTTTGAGGTCTGAATATCAGTTATGCATGATCGCAAAAATCTAGATTTTCTCCTCCCAGTTCTTTTCACCTTCCCCAACATCCCCATGAAATTTGAGACCATTTTTTCTGGGACAAGTCAACTGGTCGATTTGTCTCTAGGTTTTTTGGCTCAAATTATTCCCAAAGCCCGATGTGGGGTTCTTTTTCCTAGATTTTCAATTATGGTCATCCTAGATCAAATTTGAATCCTGAATTCAAGGATTTACTATAGAAGAACCTCATATCTCCTCATTTGACAACAAACAATCATATGCAAGCTATATTAAAGTGCAAACTATCAAAATCAAGTTCAAGCATTCAAGTTGTACAATTGAGGATTTGGATTCAAGATATGAGGGAAGGCATCCAATTCAAGATCCCCAAGTCTCCAATCTTCCAAGATCCATTCAAGAAAAGGAAATAGTATCTAATCAATGCAAGTTTCTCTCCCATGATGGGCAAGTAGAGAAATTCTCAATCAATCAAGGAGATTCATTCATTCATCCTTCTCTCTTCTTCTTTGCATGTGGTTATCAAGCATATCAGCATTCAATGTGAGGGAGTGGAAATCATAGATCCATGAATTTATGAAGGCATCCTAGATTCTACATCTCATTCCAAGATAAAGTGATCTGAATTATAAAATTAGATTATAATACCTAGCGTTATACATGCACTATTATTAAGTTCAATGTAAAAACTACGAAGATTAACAATAGAATATCAAGCCAAAACATTACCCATTCTATTTGAAATTGGAGTTTATTAAAATATCATGAATCTCAGGGGTCACTAGAACCCCTTGGAAATCAAATGAAGAGTCCTCATAATTTTATTACAAATAAACTATTAAAAACTACCAAAAATATCAAAAATATATATATAAAAATAGACCCACTTGGAGAAGGCATAACTTTCTAGTCCTAGCTCTGAATTGCAAACTATTTACTTAATTGGAGAGGAATTCAATAAATCTCAAACCAAAACTAGGAGGCCAGACCAAGGTGGGTCCTTACCTTAGCGTCGATGCCCCAAAGTGCCCCGAAGACCTTCAAAATTATAGTTTATTAAAACATAGAAAATACTAAATATTTGGATTTTAGTATTTTCCCAATTCTATCATGGACTATGCTTTAATCACTCCTCCCCGCGTGCGACGCAATGGGACCATTGCACTAATCTCTTGCAATAGATGAGGAGATTGTTCTTCAATTTGTTCACCCAATAAAGAGGAATATTCTTATTTTTGAAAGTCTTTAAAATTACTTCAGTAACATGGTCACACTAGACAGGAGCAGTAGTAGACAGGTTTAATTAAACATCTTTAAAGTCTTCAGTAGCTTTGGAAATGTCCAAAAAAGGAGGAAAATAGGGTCTCAACAATTCCACATTGAAAACTAGATGCAGTCCCAAAAAGCATGGCAAATTAAGTTCAAAATAATTCTCACCAACTTGTTTGACATTAGTATACAGGCCATAACAAAGAGGGTGAAGATTTCTATTTGGTCTATGAAGGCACTCTTTCTAAATATGTAACCATATATTATCACCAATCTAAAACTGATTAGGATTTCTAATTACTTTGCTTCAAAATATCATGAAATTATTGATGTAGGCACCTAATGTTTTCAATAAATTTTTCTACTTTATCTACCTCCTTCTCAACATTCAATAGACTATCAGATTGCAAAACTAATAGTGCTACATCCATAGGTTGCAATGGTTGATACCAAAGATAAACCTCAGATTGACTATGCCCTGTAGTATTATGGAGTGTAGGATTGTAGCTGTGTTACACGTAGGGTAAGATTTCTTCACATGTGCGAGGATGTTATGAATGATACATCAGTAAGATATGAATTATCATTTGATTCACCACTTATGTCTACCCATCTATTTGGGGATTGAATGCTATGGACTTTTTCAACTTTGTGTCCATTTTAGCCCAAGTGTAGACCAAAAATTGTTGATGAACTTGCTATCCCTATCAAAAATAATGTTTTTTGGGTAACCAAAATGAACCCAAACATGTTCAAAAAATAACTTGGTAGTCTCTTCTGCAAAAATATTCTTTTTACATGCCACCATGATAGCTATTTTAGAAAACCTATCTGGTGCAGGAGCACCCTAAGGTCTTTAGGTAGATCTTTAGACATTTTTGGCTTGTAGGTTGGTTTGGCCAACCATCCATGAATAAGGACCAATATATAAAGTCCCTAGTGTGTTTTGAGGTGTTATTAGAGTTAGGAAAGATTAGGGTTTGTGTGTTGATTGAGTTTGGTTGATTCTAGGGGTCTAGAACCTTAAAGTCAACTCAAAATTCAAAGGGTTAACCAAAGTCCCAAAGTGGGAATATTTTTAATTTTTTAATGTTATTAAGTCATTTGAGGTCAATTGGTAAGGTTTGGAACCAATTAGGACCCTCAAAGTTGAGAAAGTGACATTCTGACAAAAGTTGTCAAAGTTGTCATGACAACTTTTAAAACTTGTCATGACAACATTTCCTAGATTATAGGAATCAGCTCTTATGATACCCAAATCCTTAACAGAGGGTCTCAACAGGTGAGATGGAAGTATATAAGGTTATTTCAACCCTAATCTAATATTTAGATTTGATATTGTACGGACTGGTGTTTGAGAAGAACCAATTTGCAATGTAATTAAGCTATAGAACCATCATCCATCATTTTATTGGATTGAATGAAAGGATAGAGAGTGTCTAAAATGTAATTCCTAAGATATTTGTGGAATTAGTTTAGTTTATTGTTCTTTATGGTTAGGTTTTTTTTAATTTCTTTCATTTTGTAAGTTCACTAGCCAGTTTTGGTCCAGTCATGTAAAGAATAGCTTTTCTTGGTGTTCCCATGGTTCAAACTCCATGAAAAATTGGAATCCATTAGAGCCTTGTATATACTTTGTAGATATGTCTTGTGGAGTGTGTGTGTGCGTAGGGGAAGCTTGAGAACATTCAGGCCTGAGGTGAGTACTGGTTATTTTGGCTAGGGTAACTGAACAGTGCATAGGTGATGGAGGTTGCCAGGTTATTGGTATGTGCCAATCAGTGATAGTTGAGTGTAGAGTCATAAGGTGCAGACCACATGATGAAAGGAGGAGTTTAGAGGAGCTCATTAAATCAATGTAATAAGTTCAAGAAACTGGACCAACCATCATGCCCTAGAAACCCTTATTTTTAGGGGTTTGGTGAAAGTCCACTATACAAATAGTTTAGGCATCTAAGACATAGAAAATATTTAAGGGGAGGAAAAAACCACAAGGAATATGTAATTTTTTTCCAAGTGTGTTAAGGGATTTTAAAAGAAAAATCACATTTTCAGTGATTAGGAGGGCTAATATGCCTAAAAAGGCTACAAGGCCTAAAAGGCTAGTAATTTGGAACTTGATTGGGAAATGGATGAAAGATCTACAAAATTGGATCCATAGGGGTTGGGCTAGACCTAAGAGGAGTCAAGAAACCAATCCACTAGAAGTTGACACCATTGGGGTGTTAGGTGAACAAGGAATCCATGAAAGAGTAGAGCTATGGAGAAGGGTTTAGTGAAGAGTTTGAAGTTGGTGGAGAGCTCCTAATGTGTTAGGGGGATCAGAGAGGCATCCTCTAGTTAGGGTAGTGATAGAGACCCTAAAAGAATATCAAGAGAAAGGTATTAGAGAGAGATAGAAGGATCTAGGAGAGGATCTCCCCATACAATTGATATCAGAGCCATTGAAAGACTTGGGAGTGAATTAGTGCATGTCAGAGTGGAGTGAATCCATAGGTGAGAACATCATGGTGACCAATGCAGAGTTAGCCAAGGATTTGTCAGAGAAACAAGTCAAGAATAGGCTTCTTGAAGAAGCAATGGAGGAAATGAAGATCAATATGGCAGAGGTGGTAGTGAGTGCCAGCAAGTTGATAGAAGAAATACATGAAGGGATAAATAAAGGGAATAAACCAGTAGAAGAGGAGGTAGAACTAGATCCTGACCCTCCTCTACCTGAGGAACCATTTATCAAAGCATTCAAGGCTTTGAGTGGGAAGGATCTAGAAGGAATACCAGTATTCTCTGGTAAGATGGATAATGAAATGGTTATGGAATGGCTTGAAGGGATGGATAATCACTTTGAGTGTGATGGGATTACAGAAGCAAAAAAGGTGAAGATAGCCAAGTGAAGGCAAGGGGGCAAGTGCTCACATGGTGGAAGTTCTTGCAGGAGGAAAGAGTGAAAGAGGGAAAGAAGCCCATAGAAAATTGGACAAAAATGATTGCAAAGGTGAAGGAGAATTACCTTCCAGAAGACTAAGATATTCAACTACATAAGAAGAGGTAGAACCTTAGGCAGAAAGACCTAGATGTGCCAGTCTATACCGAAGAATTTCAAAAACTTTGTCTTAGATCAAGAATCCAGGAGATAGAGAGTATAAAATTTTCAAGATACCTTAATGGATTAAGGGGGAACATTCAAGAAGAACTTAGTCTCTTTACCTTGACTTCCATCCATAGTTGTTTTCAAATCACTTTGAAAGTGGAAGAGAAACTCAAGAAGAGGCAGGACTCTAGCTCCAGAGGTAGAGGAAGGGGTAAAGACAATAGAGGTGGCCATAGAGGAGGTTCAAGTGGAAGAGGTAGTGATATTAGAGGACAAAGTGACTCTAGATATTCATAGAAAGGACAAGAATCATGTAGTAGGGGTGGATACAATAATAGAGGAAGAAGTTCTTACAACATTAGCAGAGGAAGATCAAGAGGTTTTGGGAAAAGCTCTAACTTTTATTCCATGAAATTTTACAATTGTGGACAGATGGGGCATCCTGCATATATGTGTCTAGATAAAGAAACATCCTCACAAGGGGAGAAGAAGATATCCTATGTCCAAGAAGAAGATTGCTCTAAGAAATCATAGGTGAGCCTAGATTCTAAGAAAGGAGAACACCTTATGTTGAGAAGGATACTAATCAAGACACCCATCAAAGATGAGTACAAGAAGAGGAGGGATATTTTCAGGGTGAAGTGCAAGATATTGCAGAAAGTGTGCAAGGTGATCATTGATTCATGGTCAATAGATAATGTCATATCTGAGGAGGCAGCAGAGAAGTTGAAGCTCACCAAAATCCCACATTTGTGTCCTTATAAAGTTACATGGTTAAATAAGGGTCAAAACATCTTGGTGAATGAACAAGGGTGGGTAGATTTTTCCATTGGAAAGTATCAGGATAGGATACTATGTGATGTGTTGCCAATGGATTCTTTCCATCTGTTGCTTGGTAGACCATGGTAGTATGATAGAGAAGTTTTCCATAATAGAAAAGATAACAAGTACTCCTTCAAGAAAAATAGGGTAACTTTCAAAATACAATCTTTAATAGAAGAGGACATAGTGGAAAAGGTAGAATCTAGTGCCATGTTGATGGATGGAAAATAATTCCTAAGGGATATGAAAGATGAAGAAGTTAGTTATGCAATTTTGCTAAAGCCAAAGGAGGAGGAGACTCTTAAGCAAGCACCTATGCCAAAAGAGGTGAGAGAACTATTGGATCAGCTCAAGGATATAATTTTTGAGGGTACACCAGCTTCACTACCACAAAAGAGGGAGATAAGTCATCAAATTGACTTCATACTAGGAGCATCCTTGCCAAACAAAGCTGCACACAAGATGATACCAGAGAAAAATAAGGAGATAGCTAGATAGGTGCAATAGTTGTTGGATCAAGGATTGATTAGTAAAAGCATCAGACCTTGTGCTGTCCTAGTGGTGTTGGCTCCTAAGAAGGGAGGTAAGTGGAGGATGTGTATTGATTCTAGGGAAAGAAATAGGATAACTATTAGGTATAGATTTCCAATTCCTAGAATAGAAGACTTGATGGATTTCTTGGGGGGTGCTAAGTACTTCTCTAAAATTGACTTGAAGAGTGGGTACTATCAATTTAGGATGAAAGAAGGTGATAAGTCAAAGTCTACATTTAAGACTACAGAGGGGTTGTATGAATGGTTAGTTATGCCCTTTGGGCTTACCAATGCACCAAGCACCTTTATGAGGGTGATGAATGAGGTCTTGAAGGACTATATAGAAGTTTTTGTAGTTGTCCATTTAGATGAAATCCTCATATTCAGTAAAAACAAAGAGATCATATGAAACACTTGGAGTTAGTGTTGAAGAAATTGTAGGAGGAGAAACTCACCATAAACCTTGAGAAGAGTGAGTTCATGAAGGAAGAGTTAGTCTACCTTGGCTTTGTAGTTTCCAAGGCTGATTTGAAAATGGACAAAGAGAGATTAGAGGCCAAATTGAACTGGCCTACTCCTAAGATTGGGACTGAAGTTAGGAGCTTCCATGGGTTAGCCCAATTCTATAGGAAGTTCATTAGGAGATTCAGTGAGATTTGTGCTCCAGTACTAGAGACTATAAAAGGAGGATTGAAAATAAAGTTTGTGGGGACCAAGGAAGCTAATGAGGGGTTTGAGAGGTTTAAGAAGGAAGTGTCTACTAATCCTATATTTTTTTTACCTAGCTTTGATAAACCATTCATTGTGGAGTGTGATGCAAGTAGCATTGCAATAGGAGCTGTCCTAAGCCAAGAAGGCAGACCTGTGGCCTTTTTCAGTGAAAGACTAAATGAGGCTAAATCTAGGTATTCTTCCTATTACTTGGAGCTATATGCTCTTGTGCAAGCTATAAAGAAGTGGAGGAATTATCTATTTCCTAAATATTTTGTTGTCTTTACAGATAACCAATCATTGAGTTACATAAACACTCAAGACAAGCTTAGCTTGAGGCACATAAAATGGATGGAGTTCCTAAAGTCATATACCTTCACTATAAAACATAAGAAGTGGGTGAAAAAAAAAGTTGTAGATGCCTTTAGTAGGAGACTACTCACCATCCAAGAGATTCAGTTGCAAAGTACATGAGTTGAAGGGTTTAAGGACCTATATGAGGGAGATTCAGATTTCTCAGAGATTTACAAAGTGTGCAAAGATTTTGAGAATCACTTTCATAGTGAGTTTGCAGAGTATACATTGTAGAATGGGTTGATATTCAAAGGAAAACAACTTGGTGTTTGAAAAGATTCAATGAGGGAGAACCTCATTCAAGAGAAACATAATGGGAGCCTAAGTGGACACTTTGGACTAAATAAGACATTGGACTTAGTGGAAAGGTTCTATTGGTGGCCAAAGATGTAGAAGGAAGTGAGAAGATATGTGGAGTTGTGTGGCTTATGTCAGAAGGCTAAAGGCACTTCATCAAATGTAGGACTTTACCAGCCATTACCCATCTCAAGTAGACCTTGGGAGTGCATAAGTATGGACTTCATAGTGGGGTTACGTAGGAATCCAACTGGTTTAGAGTATGTATTTGTAGCGGTAGACAGGTTTAGTAAAATGAGTCACTTCATACCATGCAAAACAACACATGATGCCAGCCATATTGCCTACTTGTTATTCAAGGAAATAGTGAGGATTCATGGCCTACCAATGAGCATTGTTGCAGACAGGGATGTGAAGTTTATGGGTCACTTTTGGAAGACCATATGGAAGAGGCTAGGCACAAAATTATCTCATGGATCCACCTATCATCCTCAAATAGATGGGAAGACTAAAGTAATCAATAGAGTTCTTGGGAACTTTCTTAGATGTCTGACAAAGGAATATGGGCAAGTATGGGAGAAAGTTATTCCACAGGAAGAATTTTCCTATAATGGTAGCACAAATAGGACTACGGGAAAAAGTCCATTTGATATTATGTATGGGGAACATCCAAGGGGGGTGATGGAGCTTAGAGAAATCAAAGGATATGAGGAATTTAATGGGCATGCTGATGACTTTGCACAATCAATGAAGGAAGTGCATGAACAAGTGCAAAAGACCTTAATGGAGGCTAATCAGAAGTTGAAGGCAAAAATAGATGAGGGAAGAAGAGATTTGTAGTTTGAAGTGGGTGAGTTAGTAATGGTGTTACTAAATAAGGAAAGAATACAAAATGGGATACCTAGTAAGCTACAAATGAAATGAAACGAATTGGACCTTGCAATATATTGGCTAAGTATGGACCTAATGCTTATAAGGTGAAGTTGCCCAAGGAGATGTCAATTTCACCAATCTTCACTGTGAAGGATTTTATCAAGTATAAGGGGCCATATATGGATGATTTTTAGTATAGTATAGAGGTGCATAAGGATATGGGAGAGTTTAAGACTCTAGAACAAGTCAAACCACAAGTGGAAAAGATATTGGATTCAAGAGTAAAGAAGAAGACAAGACACAAAGTCTATATGGAGCATCTAGTGAAGTGGAGATAGAAACCAAAGTCAAAAGAAAATTGCATAGCTGACAGTGACTTCAAGAAACATGGAATCAGTGAGGATTTCCTGACACCACAGGTACCTTAACTTTCTTGTCGCAGGGGGAGGATAGTGCACGAGCATTCTAAGGTCTTTAGGTAGATCTTTAGAAATTTTGGATTGTAGGTAGGTTTGGCCAACCATCCATGAATAAGGACTAATCTATAAATTCCCTAGTGTGTTTTGAGGTGTGATTAGAGTTAGGAAAGATTAGGGTTTGTGTGTTGATTGAGTTTGGTTGATTCTAGGAGTCTAGAACCTAGAAGTCAACTCAAAAGTAAAAAGGTTGACCAAAGTCCCAAAGTGGGAAGATTTTTTAAGTTTTTAATGATATTAATTCATTTGAGCTCAATTAGTAAGGTTTGGAACCAATTAGGACCCTCAAAGTTGAGAAAGTGACATTTTGACAAAAGTTGTCAAAGTTGTCATGACAACATTTGAAAGTTGTCATGACAACATTTCCTAGATTTTAGGAATCAGCTCTTATGATGCCCAAATCCTGATCAAAGGGTCTTGAAAGGTGAGATGGAAGTATATAAGGTTATTTTAACCCTAATCTGATAGTTAGATTTGATACTGTACGGACTGGTGTTTGAGAAGAACCAATTTGCAGTGTAATTAAGCTACAGAATTATCATCCATCATTTTATTGGATTGAACAGATTGAATGAAAGCATAGAGAGTGTCTAAAATTTAATTCCTAAGATCTTTGTGGCATTATTTTAGTTTATTTTTCTTTTTGGTTAGGTTTTGTTTAATTTCTTGCATTTTGTAAGTTCACTGGCCAACTTTGGTCCAGTCATGTAAAGAATGGCTTTTCTTGGTGTTCTCGTGGTTCAAACTCCATGACCAATTGGAATACATTAGAGAATTATATATAATTTGTAGATATGGTTTGTGGAGTGTGTGTGTGTAGGGAAATCTTGAGAACATTCAGGCCCTAGGTGAGTACTAGTTATTCTAGCTAGGGTAACTAAACAGTGCAGAGGCAATGGAGGTTGCCAGTTGATTGGTATGTGCCAATCAGTGATAGTGGAGTGTAGGGGCATGAGGCACAGACCATATGATGGAAGGAGGACTTCAGAGGAGCTCATTAAATTAGTGGAATAAGTTTAAGAAACTAGACTAGCCATCATGCCCTAGAAACCCTTTATTTTTAGGGGTTTGGTGAAAGTCCACTGTATGGATAGAGTAGGAATCTAAGACCTATAAAATATTTATGGGAAGGAAAAACCCACAAGGAATATGTAATGTTTTTCTAGGGGTGTTAAGGTGTTTTAAGAGAAAAATCACCTTTTCAGTGATTATGAGGGCTAATAGCCCTAAAAAGGCTACAAGGCCTAAAAGGCTAGTAATTTGGAACTCGATTGGGAAATGGATGAAAGATACACAAAATTGGATCCATAGGGGTATGGCTAGACCTAAGAGGAGTCAAGAAACCAATCAACAAGAATTTGAAACCATTGGGGTGTTAGGTGAATAGGAAAGCCATGAAAGAGTAAAGCTATGGAAAAGGGTTTAGTGAAGAGTTTGAAGTTGGTGGAGAGCTCCTAGTGTGTTAGGGGATCATAGAGCCATCCTCTAGTTAGGGTAGTGATAGAGAACCTAAAATAATACCAAGAGAAAGGTCTTAGAGATAGCTAGAAGGCTCTAGGAGAGGAGATCCCCATCACTATCTATCACGATATATACACAATCATGCCCCCTCCTTGTAGTTGGAAGCCCAGACATAAAATACATTGAAACAAAATGTCATGGCTTATCAGGAATAGGTAACGGTAAATATAGACCCAATATATGGTTTTTTGGCTTTGCAATTGCACAGGATGCCCAAGCTTGTATATATGAAATGATATCCTGCTTCATTTTTTTCCAATAGAAATACTTTTGAAGGATATAAGTGGTCTTACCAATACAAAAATGTCATGCAACATGATAGTAGTGAGATTATCATATCAAATTATTTATTTCCTTGGTGGGTACACATATATGACACAACAAAGCAACCCATCCTGCAAGTGAAAATCAGAGACAAACTTTCCTTCTACTAAATTACTATAGCTGTTAGAAAAATCAGGTTCAATACCATATAGTTGTTCCCAAGTGGATGATGGATGACCACATGAATCCAACAACATTGTCAAACCTACAATTGGAGGCCAAATCAAACAATCTTCCACTTTGTTACTACTTATTTTTAATGCTGAATGTTGAGGTTAAATTATTATAAATAAGCTTACCAACTTTGAAATCTATAATTATGCAACTTCCCTTGTATTTACAAGAATTGAAGAGGTTTATGGTCTATATGTATAACAGTTTCCTTTCCTGGTATATAATTATTCTATTGTTTGCAATCCTAAACAATATCATACAACTCCTTGTCATAGGTGGGGTCTCATATGCAAGGGGATGCCCGTGTTGCATGAGTAGTGCACCAAGGGCGTAATCAGATGCGTTTGTTTCTATCTAAAATGATTTTTGTAGATCTGGGAGGACCAGTACTAGTGTTGAACATAATATTTTATTTAACTCCTCAAATTCTCATTTCTTTGCCTTTTTCCACTAAAATTTTTCTTTTGCTCCACCCCTTTGTGATTGATTAAGATGCCATGATATATTGAGAAACCAAACACAAATATGCAATAGAATTTGGCTAAGCCCGAGAAGTTTTGAAGCTCTGTGAAAGTCTTAGGAGATGGCCAATATCTAATTATTTGAATCTTTGTTAGGTCAAAATGAACACCCTCAATATCAATGATATACCCTAAGTAATGAATACTCTGCATACCAAAATATCACTTCTCAATGTTGGCATAAAGTTTCAGTTGTTGCAGAGTTGAAAGCATGTGTTCAACATGCTACAAATGCTCAAACTAAGTCTTGCTAAATATGAGTATGTCATCAAAATAAACAACAAAAAAAGAATCAATGAATAGTTTAACAATATCATTCATGAAACTCATAAATATGGCTAGGGAATTTGTTAGGCCAAAAGGTATAACCAACCAATCAAATAAACCATCGTTAGATTTAAATGTAGTCTTCCACATGTTTGTTGGATCAATTGGTACTTGGTGATATCCAGACTTCAAGTAATTTTTTGTAAAGAACTTATCCCCTCTAAGTTGGTCAACAAAATCATCAATTTGAGGGATTTGATATCTATTTTTGACAGTGCTTTTTTTCAATGCCATATAATCAATACAAAGTCTCCATGTCCCATCTTTCTTTTTAGCTAGGACAATTGGACTACCACAGGGTGAAGCACTTGGACGCAATTGTCCAAAAGTGACCTCCTATATATTGGGTCATATGGTAGTGGTGTGCTTCCAAGATTAAATTAATAGAGTGCTTGACTTGATAGTGTGTTGGAACTCCCATTGGTGGTTTAAACATACTATGATATTCTTTCAAACTATTATCCATCTGATTTTGTTGATTTGTTATTTGTTAGTAATAACTGAGAGGGGGGGTTGAATCAGTGGCCTAAAAAATTTATCCTTTAAAATTCAATCCACCAATTAATACACCTCAGATTATTAAGTCCCTACAAGATGTATGCCTTTGAAATACTTGAAATAAATAACTGTCTGTCAGTTTACCTTGTCTATCCTTCTTCTCCTTGATAACTGATAAGCAATAAAACTTATTTACTGATACTTAGTAAATATGCAGAGGATACCACTCAATCCATTAATGCTTATGTGAAATGTAAAACACTAAAGTAATAAACCATATACACATAACACAAGGATTTTAACGTGGAAACCCTGTTAAGGGAAGAAAAAACCACTGGGATTGGTACCCCAAATTTTCACTCTTCTGAAGTGAGCCCTGTTAGGAGCCAACCCTGTTAAAGGTTACAAACACATGGTTAACTGCAACCTTGTTAGAGGATTTTTATACATAGGTTGTCACTTAGTATCTAGCATCTATGCTACCATCCTTGAATCAATCTCTTGACTGTCAATAGGCTTTATGCTAATCTTACTACCATCCTTGAATCAGCCTTCTTCTTAGACTGTCAATAGGCTTTAGGTAAGACCGATTCTACTATCATGAGTCAACGTTCTGGTAATCTGTTAGGATATACCTCAATTATAAAAGAGTGTTAAGTACTACTCTGTTAAGAGACTTAATGCTTCAATGGTTAAATTGAAACAAAATGACCAATTTCTAATGCAATTGAATTGTAGATTTTCAGATCTATTTACTTAGAATATCTTTTTGATTAATGTATCAATTCAATTCCTTTGTACTTAACTCTTTCTGCTCTGTGATGATGTGCTTTTCTGTTTGTCGGTGTCTGTAAAATTATTTAGCTCTCCATTAGCTTGATTGATCAGGACTGCATGAAGTTTATCCTTCATCAGTTTCTCTTCAGCATCTTCTATCAGTTCACTCCCCCATGTATCTGAGTGTCCCCTTTTAAAATGAATTTATACTTGTCTCTTATGTAGACATGATATGCCTTAATTCTTGGTTCTTGATTCTTGGCATGAAAGACAATCTAGCCAAATTGATTTACGACTTTAACTCCTGATTTATCTCATAGTTATCTTCTTGCCAGCTGTATAAATCAATTGCTTAACTATGGTTTGAATAAAACAAATAAAACAACCAGTTAAGTCTATCCTTTAGCTCTGCTAGCTAGATATTTTGTCATTTTTTTATCTCTCTGTTCTATTGGTCAATTCTGTAGTTCATCGCCGGTGAAAACTACCAGTTTTGTTGGTACAACTTCAGTTAGATTTGGGATCTTCGTTCATCAGGCATCATTGGATCTTGCTTGTTGGGAAACACTATTTTTAGCTCATCAGGCATCTTGTGATTCTGCTTCATCAGGCAACACTATCTTCTGCTCATCATGCATCTTGTGATTCTACTTTGTCGGGAAACCCCGTCTTCTGCTCATTGGGTATCACTGTGACTTTATCTTTGTCTTTACCGATGGTGTGCACTCCATCAGTGTAGTCTGTTACTTAGTGAATACTTGACTTTTATGCATTGCTAAAAGCATAACCTTTATTCCATTGATTCTCTGAAGTCTTTGGCATTATGTATATGACCATACAAATGATATCAAGTTGACATCAATGACAATACAAACCATTAACTGATTTAATGTCTTGCATCATCTTCAACTTATTATAGTCAAATATTTAATCAGTTACATGTCATCAATCTCTCCCTTTGGCATTGATGGCAACATGCTATATTATCACACTATACTATTGCTAATATAATATGAAATAAAATTATTGAGATTCATCAAATTACCAAACAGTTTGTTTTGATAACCGATAAAATGTTTGACCGCTGATAAGCTCTGTGTAAGCTTATATTTGATTCTTGCAGTTTTACTTTTTCTTCTTCTGATGTGTTGTGTCCTCTTTGACTGTTCTGCTTCTTTGATGTCTTTGTCTTTTGTTTGCAACTTTTATACCAATTCTCTCCCTTTGGATATGATCTCTCTCTATTTGAAGTAATCTGATAAAGAATAGTTTCTAATGATAATATGGATACATTCTCTCCCTTTCACAACAATACCAAATAAATATTTTACAAATATATGACATTCTGTCAACCAATTTCTTCTTTCCATAATATATTCCTTGAATTTCCCTTATCCATTATCAATATAACAATCTATTCTAGTGGTTGGTTCTGATATATACCTCTCTATATATAGATGTAGCTTTGAAGTTTAGCTTCTTCTTGCATCAATCATGATTGATATTCTGATAATATATGGCTGATGCAGCCTTCAGTCCTTTTACTGACTGGTAGATGTGGGTTTGACCCCTAGTCTTTTTCTTAGGTACTCAATTGTATCCTTGTGCAGTGGCTTGGTGAAGATATCAGCCAATTGTTCTTTTAATTACACATATTCAAGTATCACCTACTTTTCTTGAACTTGTTCTCTTAAATAATGATACTTGATGGCAATGTGTTTAGTCTTTGCATGCATGATTGGATTCTTGGAAATATTTATTGCACTGGTGTTGTCACAATAAGTAACTACTGGTTCTTTGATCTTCATATGCATACCTTCCAGCAACTGTTTGTTCCATGCAATATTTGAGCAATTTGCAGCAGCAACAACATATTCTTCTTCTGTAGTAGACTAAGAGTTGCATCCTTGCTTTTTGCTAATCCATGTGAAAAGTCTATCTCCCATAAAGAATTCTCCTCCAGTTGTGCTCTTCCGGTCATCAAGATTTCTATCCCAATCAGCATCGATAAACACTTTTAGTCCAAATTTGCCTTCTCTTCTATACCATAAGCCAAATTCCTCAGTATTGTTAAGTTATCTTAGACTTCTTTTCACAACAGTTATATGTGATTGCCTGGGGTTAGCAAAAAATATATCAACAATTCCTACTGCATGTTCAATATCTGGTCTAGTGTGTACAACATACATGAGTTTCCCTATAATTGATCTGTATAGAGTCTGATTTACCTCTGTTGTCTTGTCTTCCTTTGTTAATTTGCATCAAGTAGCCATTGGAGTTCCAACAGGTTTGGAATCTTCCATCTTGAATATTTTAGGACTTCTTTGATGCATTTGGACTGTGTAATGAAAATACCTTCACTTTGTTGAATGATCTGCAGACCAAGAAAGAAATTGATCTCTCCAAACATAGACATCTCAAATTCCTTTCTCATCTAATCAGCAAATGATTTGCATAGCATATCATTTCCTCCAAATATGATGTCATTAACAAATATTTTAGCAATCAAAGTGTTAGCATTAGTATCTTCTTTTAAATAAAGATTATTGTTCTCATTGTTAGGGATTTTTCTTGTATGAATCACAGTGCTTGAAATGACTACTTGAACACTATGCCTTCTAATACTGATTCAGAGACAAGAAAAGCCTAATTTCTAAGGACTGGATAAGGTCCTTCTTCATTTTTGAGCTCCACATATACTTAGGCAGGTTTTACCTCTTTTGATTGCTGTTTACATAGTATGTATTAATGTGGACACTGATTTTCTATGTACCTTTGTTAAACCAAATTATAAATCACCTTGCAAATGACCAAGCATAATCAGATGCAAGATTTAGCCATACAAACTATGGTCTTGAATATAGCAAAAATCAGTGATATAAGGATTTTCATCCTTCTTCCTTTTATTGTAGGAGGGATAACCTAATGATTCACTCTCCAAGGAATCACTAAAATGGACACTGTCCTACTGACATAGGTCCTTAATGAGTTCAGCTCATTGTTCTAAAAACTAGATGAAATTGATTAATTTGTATATGACTGAATGGAGAAAACACTTGCTCAGCAAACTCTAGATCAGTGCCTATTCCTTGGGCAAAGAGTCAATGAAAAC